>CM041636.1:36060167-36211444 GCA_023333625.1 Bothriochloa decipiens | reverse complement strand
CCAAAAAAAAGCAAAACTTGGAGGAAGTAACTTGAACTTTTTTCTTTTTGTACTTTATAGTTTTTTTATAAGTCACTTAGGTGTTCGATTTGAGAGACCACTGCATAGATAGTGTGGTATATTTTGTGTTCATCTAAGGATTGGTAAAATTACTCCGTCTTTCATTCTTATACTAATATTATATTGTGAGGGGATAAGGTAGCGATCAATCCACTGATTTTACTTCATGAATCAAACAAAAAGGTAAAAGTAATGAAGGTGAAAATGATGAACTATCACATTTCTGATACCAAATGCCAACTTATTGTGTTACAGCTTGCAAGTGTGTTTCCCATATGTGTCAATCATTTGGTCTGTTTGTTAGGTTGGAGCCCCTGTGTTTTTTAAGAATGTAGTATTCCCGAGGACCATAAAAGGATTAGTATGCTCTTCTGATATACTTACATATGGGTCATGTTCATGCAGACTGACCTGGACTGTTCCTTAGGTCGTCGTAGCCCCTTTGTAACAAGAGGTTAGTATTCCCAGTGAGAGCTACACTTGTAATAATGGTGGACTGGATATAGCTAAAACTTTCTTCCATTGTCTAGAAAAAGTATTGGCGTGCTTTTGTGATATACTTACACTGCATATTTAGGGTAGATTTGTGTAATGACATGGCCAACTGGAAATACATTGAGTCCAGAAGTTCTGACATACTGTTTGTTACCTAAGATGCAATCTGCTGCCTTCAACGGACCAGATTTTGATAGATCTTTTTTAGGCACTATGTTCAGAGAAATATGAGCAAAAATGATGCATGATTTTGTTTGGAGCTCTGTTTCTCATTGCTAGGGGCTTGTAATTCAGCAGCTCATACATTAGTAACAATTGGTCTAAAACTACTCTAAACTGTAATAATGGACCCTGTTCTCTGGCAGGACCATTTACCTGAATACTTTGTTGTTCTAATGTTAAGTGAGTTGGCTGGACAAAGTGATTAATGGATATTTGACTTCAAAAAAAAAGGTGCAATCTGATGCTTTGGTGAGCTATACTTGTAATCTATTGACCTATTGGTTGGATGGTTTTTTTTTTTTCAAAATCTGGGAGTATTGGCTCATGCCTATTTGCAGATTTGCTTTGTCTGCCTACAAGCAGGTGGATTAATATAGTAACATTGCAAAGGGGTAAAAAAAAAATCCACAAAATCTTGAATTCTGATATATGAGAAGAAAAATCACTTGATTAATCTGATAAACATGGCAGTTCATTATATCTCCTAGCAAAGAGAAGGGTAGCAATGAAGGTTGAAACATTTGGGGTCTGATTATACCTGCTGGCGGATGGGGATTGGAGCTTGAGAGGTGGTCAACAACAACAAGCCTGACACTGGAAGTCCAACAGTCTGAGTCTGATCTAAACCCTGCAGAGAAAAGTGTTAATATGCAGAAGCAAATTCATGCTGTAATCCTACAAGGATAAAATGCAGCTGAAGTGCTGAACCGAAACTGCACAAAAATTGCACGGGTTATTCAGCTGGGAACTTATGGCTATCGATGTTCAAATCTGAGACAGATCTGAGAAGGAAAAACTCGGAAAAGCTAACCAGTGCAAGATTGTGCTTCAAGACAGCTGCAGCAGGTGAGAATCTAACCTCGACAGCGCTTGGGGCTGGGGAGCCGGCTGGTTGGCTCCGGTAAGCAAGCTCATCGCAAATTAGCAGCAAGCCTTGTGGTGTTTGATGAGCTGCTTATGGGTTATGGCTGAGGCTGCAACAGTGGAGCAGTGGAGGTCGGCACTCGGCACTCGGCAGGTCGCTGGGGACTCGGGAAGACCGAGCTCCAGTGAGGTGATGCAAGCAAAGACGAGGACGCAAGCTATCGAAGACTTTCAAGTCTTCCTTGTTTTCTTTCTCTAACGCGGAGGACGAGCCAGGTCAAGGTAGGACAATTACCAAGTACTGTCATACACAGGAGGCCCCACACATGGGAAACGAATCAACGGAGAAACTGCCCTTTGTTTTTCCTTTTTTTTTTGGACACCTTTCCATGCCAAACCCAAACGCGAGCCTTTTGATGCAGCGTTTCTTCCTCATCAAGGTCCCTTTTTCCTTAGCTTTGCCTTGTTGTCTGTACTCGCCACCAACCTTGGTCGTGTAACAATAGTTTACCTTTGCATCATTTCGCCATCTCCTCATGGTCATTTATTACATATCTTGTTTGTTCATTCGTCTGCATCTCAGTGACAATATGGACGTGTGAATGCAAAACTTGTAAAAAATGTTTTCCTGGAAAATAAGACATTGTTGAGAATGTAATAGGTCATATGCACTTCCAAGTCCACAATATGAATAATGATATAGTGCGAACATTAGCATAAGAATGAGAAATACAAGCATTTGTGGCTCAAAGAAATACACAGGCCAAGAACTATACACAGTGATCGAACTTGCAAGGCACGCTCTCTAGAACTGACTATATCTGAACTAGGCCAAGGATCCCCATCGTGTGAGGAATTTGTAGCGGTATTTATTTGTAAGGAACCTGATTTGGATGTAGCAGCAACCAGTTGCAATGGAGAGATCAAATGCACGATAGCCATGATGAGGCCACAGTTAGCCGAGCTCACTCATCCAGTCATCCCCTGTCCTCAAATCAAGATCACATTGGACATGATTATAGCTTCCTACCACCTTTTTTTAGCAACTGCTTCCTACCACCTTTGATCAGGTCTAGATTACAGTTTCAAGCTATTTCCAATTTCCATGCTAACTAGCCTGTGAGGAAACTTCCAATCGTTGGTCGCCGTCTGACGCTGTCTGCACCTGGGCAGCATATTGCAGGTTCCAGAGAACTTCTTCGATGGAAGGTCGGGCTGAGCATTCGACAGACAGGCATTTTATCATAATTGATACCACAATGGATAAGGAATCCTGTGAAGAAGTGCCAGTAATGACAGGATCCACAACTTGATCGCGCTCTTCCACAGTTGACATTGATGCAACCTGCAGATACAGGCAAAAGTTAGTTAGATTGTTTTGATCCTCTTGTTTCTCACAGGGAGTAAAATGTATCTGCAAGTACGGTCAGGACAATGATCATATCAGACTTCGCAAAGGGATGAAGGTCAAGCTTAGATCACAGATAACTATTCCAGTTAATTGAGGCCACTTCGTTAAAAAGAAAAGATGCATGCCCCTTTTGGGAAAATGGTGAAACCAAACATGAGATGGTGTACAGGTCAGAATGGAATCAAATCCCAATCAAGACAGAAGGTATTTTAAGTATTTTAAACAGCCTAAAATCCTCGTGAGATTAACTAAGCTACTGAGCATTAAACAATATCTATCCATGTATATATAAAATTTGTAGTATAAATATGTAGCGCAATTCGTTTCAAAAAAAGATATGTAGAGCAACATACCAGATCTTTCAAAATGAAAGGGTCACCTTTCTCATGTAATTTTGGGCCCATAAGTACTTCCAGTAGAATAAAACCGAAAGAGCATACATCATCTTCCAAACTTTCTCTATAACACATGTTATATGAGTCAGAACTAATTATGACACTTGAATTTTAGAACAAGATTTCCTTTTTTCTATTTCAATGCAGTTGGTGTGCTGAACTCCTCTAAATGTTATTACCAAACTGTGCAATTGTGCATGTGAAATCAAACTTGCCCTTGGACTGTGCATCTCAAATAAAACAAATATACAATATGTTTAGCAAGTACTTACATTTCTGTAGTATCATTTTGCAAGTATTTTTTCTTTTCTCCTATTACCTGAACACAGTAAGTAATATATGTTAAAATAAAGCAGCATTATCCTTTAAGCTGCTTAGGGATAATTCTTTCAGAATGATAAGCCCACCTCACGTTTGTATATCTCCTCTGTGATTATGGATAATCCATAGTCGCTCAACTTTGCCATATGGTGTTCATCAACCAAAATACTGGTAGATTTTAGCCGATTGGATAAGGAACCAGGAATTATTCCTGTATGTAGGAAATGAACAGCCTTAGCAGTGGCAATCAGCACCTGCAGCCTATCACACCATTTCAGAGTCTTCTCTGGACTAGAGGCTGCCAAAAACAAAGTGTAAACATAAATAATAAATGGGATCTGAAAAGTTAAGTTGTTCATTTAATTTGATTTCATAGTCAAAATCAGATCATTACCAGAAAGGTAAGAAGAAAGAGTTCCACCAGGCACATATTCATATACAAGGAAAACCCTCTTCACAGTTGATTCATCAATCGCGCTGTCAATGCAGTGCCCCAATAGGCAAACCAGATTTGGATGGCGAAGCTTTGCAAGGAGATCTAAACGAAGCTTTAGATTCCTAATCGAATATCGCTGGTGCAATGCCAAACATCTTATAGCAATGAGGGTCCCATTCTCTAGTTTTCCCTTGTACAGCTGAAAACATGAAAAGTTGTGATCAATGGAATTAGCGTAGAAGAACTGTTATTGGTACAAGTGTAACCTAGAGCAATTGAAATATTCTACTTTTGTTCATTTGCTAACCGTGTCATGTTTAGAATAAAGAAAATTTTAAATAATACAAAAATACTAACAAACCTTTCCAATTGCTCCCTCGCCTAAAAATGCTGACCATTCAAAGCTCTCGGTCGCTTCCTTGAGTTCTTCTAAAGAAAATATGCGATGTGATGGCGGCATTTGTGTTCCTAACTTGACAGCTTGAGATATGCACCCTGCAATCAAGGGGGGAATTATTTGAATAACAAGAAAAACAGGTGTAAAGCATCTGATATAAATATTTATAATTAAGACATGTTAGAATTCATGCATAAGCAAACAGGTCTCTAGTGGTCACGGGAGCCTTAGTAGCACCTCAAGTCTGGGGTTTGACTTCCCATGGGAGTGTGTTGGTGTGTGGGGGGGTTGTGTCTGGTGTGTGTTGTAGGGCTCTTGCCCCTTTTTTTCTTCTTAATATAATGAAACGCAACTCTCCTGCGTTTTCGAGGAAAAAAAACCCATCGTTGGCTGTCTTCCCCACACAAGCCAAAGTTTTTTTTTGGATTCATGCATACATAAAGATGGCAGGTCATCAATTTTAAGATTACCGTTCATCAATTTTTAAGATTATACTGTGACCCAAAGCACATTCACATACACATCAATATAGGGCATTCTATGGTATGGCAAGACTGAGGATGCACTTTACCAATGTGGACCACAAAAGCTAGGCTGCATTTCCTGATTCAAACATAAGTTAACTTGGGAGAGATGGCTTATCTAATTCCACATCTTTTTTTTTTGTTTTAAACAGATACATTTTCTCTGTCACAAAATTTAATTACTCATGAAAGGAGGATCCAAAGAAGCTAAAGAAGATGCCATACATATTTAACACAATATAAATGATTGAAAACTCTTACTTGCATTCACCAGCAGTTCAGATGACATTCCTGAAATCGAATTTTCCTGTGTATGCTTTTGCTGGAACTGTTTTTCTGCCAGAACTTTCTGACAGCTTCTTTTGTTGCAAGCCATTAACAACAGACAAAGCACAAGCATAACAAACAATATGCCAACAACAGTGACTACAAGTCCAGCATCCTTGTTTGATCCTCTCCCCTTATGAGATTGTTGGCAATATTTAGCTTCATGCTGGTTGGCAGGGTCAACACTAAAGCAATTCCCATCGAACTTAACGACCTTGTTATTCAAATTACCATTCAGACAGCTGGGCAGATCACCTGTGAGTCTGTTAGTGGACAAATCCACAAAGCCCAGGGTGCTGCTGCATGTTAAACTACTTGAGAGTGAACCACTAAGCATATTTGACGCCAAATTCAGATAACTGATATTAGGGAGGGCAAACAGCTCTGCAGGAGGAGTCCCCTCAAGGAAGTTGAACGAGACATCAAGGTGCTGAAGCCGGTTCAACTGACCAAACTGCTCAGGAATTTCACCCTTTAGTGAATTTTTGCTAAGTAAGATTGTTACCACTGATGTAGGCATCTCAGGAAGCTCTCCATCCAACTGGTTGTCCCTTAAATCCAGCATCTCAAGCTTATTTAGGCTGCCCAAATTTGGAACATCCCCTGAGATGCTATTGCCAGCAAGTGCGAGCTCTGTAAGCATGGCAGCTTTGCCAATTGATGCCGGTATGGACCCCTGCAGCTGGTTACTCTGCAACCGAAGAACAGTGAGGTTCGAGAATGAGTCAAGCCAGTCTGGCACACTTTCATTGAAGTAGTTACCATCCAGTGTCAAAGTATGGAGCTTCGACATGGCTGACAGCTTGGGAGGGATCGATCCATAGAGAAAATTGGAGCTCAAATCAAGCACTTCAAGTGAAGACAAACGGTGAATCTTATCTGGGAGGGGACCCCATAGGCCCAAAGACACCAGGATGACAACCCTTAGGGTAGTTAGCCTTGCCAGCGTAGTAACAAACGAGTCAAGAACAAAGGCTTCTGAGAGGGTGACATTAGGAACAGAAAAGCCACTGAACTTTGGTGGCTTGGTGATCCTGTCACCGATGATCTTAAGCTCTGTGATTGCATTTCCCTCACAGGTGACCGCAAGCACTGCAGTGGGGTGAGTGTAGCAGGGATTGCTGCTTGGGCTGCCCCAAGCATCCAGCTGCCTGGGGTACTCCAGCTGTTTCCTGAGCTGCTGCAGCAGCTCGCTCTGTGAAGATTGCTCGCCTATTGGGAATAAAATCAAACAGGTAGTGACCATGACAAGGATACTAGGTTGCCAAGCCATTGGAGCTCAGCTAGCACTATCGTTTCTCAATTGGCTCAGCGTCTTGGTAAACTTATCACCTCCAAGCCACCAAAATGAGCAGAATTTTAATTGTAGTTGAAGAATGCTTGCTCGGAGAGAAACCTTGCCTTGCCTTGCTCCCAAATATCAGTTTCCTGCAGAAGATTACAAGTTTCAGCCCAATTTGGATGTAGTAAAACGTATAATAACAACAGAAGTACAAAGCAAACATGTCAGTAAACTGACTCATACCCTTGTCATATCATTAGAAAAACCACATTGGACGCTGGAGGGAAGAAGCAGTGCGTCAGATCGAACGTAGAATGAGACAACGCAACAGTAATTGGTTTATTTTGTTTAAATAGAGTAAATCATTTTGAGACCCGACAAAGAAAGTGACAGACTGGTGTGGCTGGGCTCATTGTACTGCGAATGTGAATTCCCATCCCTTAAGACCTTGGTGGGTGGCCCAATTACAATTTCAAGTTGGGAACCTGTGGTTTTGCAAGAACCCATGAGAGCGACTTGGTAAACAAAAAATGGCAAGAACTAAGAAACAAATCTGAGCTTGCAAGCAAGAATTGCAGCGAAAACCTACCATGGACCGCAGCAGGCTTGAAAACCCACCCGCTAAGGTTTTGAAGAAATGCAGCTGAAGGGGGAAAATGAGAGTTCAGCAAACTAGGAGTACCCGAACCGGAAGAAATGCCGCTGAAGTAACTCAGATTTGCAGCGCGGAACCACTCAAACTCTCAGAGCATATGAATGAACTAAAAAAAAATGCCAAAAAAAGAGGGGAAATTTAGGAAAGGAAAAACATTGAGTGTGTCTGCAAACAGAACGGTCCGCAGTACAAAGCAGAGAAGGCACGCAATCATGTGGAACCAAATTAGCGCAGAGGCGAAACGACATTCATAATTGGAAATGCAGCAAGAAGTTGTGTGATTCTTACCTGAAAACCGAAATGCAGGGCGCGCAGGAGCAAGAACAGCTACGCAAGAAGCTGCTCTCAGCTCAGGTCATAGCCTGAACCCCCCAACATTCTCTGCCCCCATTCTTCCTCAAGTGAAGGGATGAGCAAGAAGCCGCAAGAATGGACGGATACAGCCGTGGGAGGACTGAAGGAAGGAGGGGGAGGAGCAAGAGCGAGCGCCGCGGTGAGTGCACACGGGATTGAGCTCTCACTCGCTCAACTACGCAGCAGCCACACTCCCCACCAAACCAAGTAACCAACAGAGGCAACAAAGCAGCAGCGGTCCTGCTCGTGCCGTCCTGCAGGAGGACCTTAATGGGCCCTGGACAGGGACCAGTGGGGCGACACCAGCGCTGGCCGCCTCGGAGCGATTAGCGATTAAATCACGGGCATCCGTCCTCCTCCATTGTTACTCCTACCGGTCAAGTACCAGGAGTGAAACCCAAAGCTTAAAGCCGACGGCATGGGTGAAAGGGCAGAGTGGTTGGCTGCCGGGCCCAGAAGCAGAGACGCTGCCGAGTGCCGACCACTACTGGCCAGAGGAAGAGGCCAAAGCGCAAGAAAAGCCAGCGGGGAAGTTGGTGGTGGAAATGTTTTTATACAGCTGCAAGTTTAACAGCTTGGTTAAATCTAACTGCCTTGCGTGTGTACGGTGGAGATAAGGCAGACAAAATAGAAGCGCACTACATAGAGAAAAAAAAGGAGAACAGACCAAAAAAAATATAAGAGCAGTCAGTATATACATTCAAGCATTTCTTTAATTAGTGAAATTGAATAAAAAAAGTTGTTTCCATCGTAGAAGCCACATCTGACACTGTTTCGACTAGAGCACTCAACGGCGCCATAAATTTAACCTATTTGCGATTCATAGAGAACCCTCCTTTCATCCCTACATGCAAGAGAGTACAAACCGTTACTCTGTTAGATCTAAAAAGAGGAAGACCTGCATTTTGTTTTCACCTAGGTTTATGTAATTCGACCTTTGTTCTCTCTTGTTTTCACCCTTCTCCATTGGAATTATTAGGATGTGGCTAAGCTTACGGTCTGCATAGTTCTAGGACCTAATATTCTTCAATAAGTTTGGCTATATACAAGCCAAGTCGACAATCTACCATCGTAGTTAACGTGCACAACAATCTAGTCTTTTCTCAATCTCAAATATTAGTTTTACTATGTGTCAAACCTACCACTCTTCCCCTCCCTTCCTCAATCTCCTCATAGAGTTTGCATGATCCATCTAGTAGTCATCCTCTTTCAAGGTCTTCCCTTCCATATCCTCACTGTGGCCACTAGCTTCCCCATCGAGACATGAAAGACGGTGGCTGAAGCGCGGACGCGGGGACAACGACGATAATATGTTTTGCGGACGACGCCCATAACAAGGGCACAACTCATACATAGATGATGGCAGCTAGCGCGTACAGGGCGATCAGTGCATGGACACTGGCCGTGACAGTGACTTGCTATCATGGCCGTTGTGGAGCCTAGGTGATACTGAGTCCACAAGCTATGAGGAACTATGCAAGCACTTAGTGCTGAAAAGGGAAAAGGACCGCCGGGGTAGAGTCCACAAGGCAAGCCAGTTCCTTCGCTGAGTCCACAAGCAGCAGCAAGCCAGCAAGCCGTGTGGTGTCTGATGAGCTGTTTAGACGAACCGCAGCGGGTCCTGGACCAGCGTCCTCTAGGACGCCTTTCAGAAAAAAGAAGCCGCAGCGGCACCCTGGGAAGCTTCCTGTATACAGGAGGAGCGCCCACCCGATGTCTGCCCCGGGTGTACGGAGGCTCCGGTATGCGCCTGCATGGGGTCCGCGTCCTCCGCATGGAATGGGATAGAGCCGGTGGAGCAGAGAATAGAGATATAGGTCGCCGGTCGCCCGCGCCCCACCGCGCCGAGCCATGGCCAAGCCCCGCTCTGCGCCTCTGCTCGCACCGCCGAGCCATGGCCATGGCCGCTCCCTGCACCGCCCGGAGCAGGAAGGAGGTCGCCGGAGGAGCAGAGGAGGCCGGCCGGGAGGAGCACGAGGAGGGGCGCCGGGAGGAGCAAAGGACCATCGGGGTAGAGTCCGGCGGAGGAGGACGAGGCAGAGCGCGCACACCCGCCCGCCCGCCGCGCTGCGTCCACACGCGCCTCCATGGCCGTGGACGCCCACAGCGCCAGCGTGCCCGCCATGTCCACATGCGCCTCCATGGCCATGGACGCCCACAGCGCGAGCGCCAGCCGCCGCACGGGGAGGCGAAGGCCGCCGTCGCGAGCGCCGCCCTGCCCCGTCGTGCGCTCTGGCTTGCCCCATCGTGAGCGCCGCCCTGCCCCGCGCCCGCTCTCGACTGCCTTGGAGGTGGACGGCCACTGGCGTCGTCCCGTGCCTCTGCTTCGCCCGCCCACCGCGCAGCCTCTACCGGTGGTGCATCTCCTCCCTCGTAGCCGTCTCTCCCCACCGCGGCCTCTCCATCCTCCTTCCTCTTCGCCTGGGAGCAGTCACGCCCGCGCCCGCTACTCTCGGGCCATCGGCGGAGCAGGGGCGGTTGCAGGTTGGAGGTGGAGCAGCGTCGCTGTCGGGTACCTGAATAAGGGGTACCCTTAACCCTCGACTAAGCAACTCAATCCCTGCATTAACAAACCCAAAACCACCATTATTATCCCCCAGCCCAAAAGTACATAAGATATTCGATCCAAGTATCAAACTGCGATGGGCCGGCCCACGAACGGGTCTCGACGAACCAGGCTACTGTTCACTCGAAGGGACCCTCTCGATTCCAGGCTGTCTACTCGGGGGAACGATCACCCCCTCGAGTGACGGAACTCCCCTAGGCGAACGATCACCCGTCGAACACTGCGCACCCCCTTGACCCGCCAACTTCACGTATGATTCCCCAAGCATTTAATGCATTTCACCTGCTCCCGCCTAACCTCATGGCTACACCCGTGGTAATAGTGGACAGTACACCGGTCAAATCCTCCTTTTACTGCCCATACATAGGAAACATGCGGATCGTACCGCACTGTGTCGCCATACCGCGTACGGTGCCCCATTTGGCACCCACTCGAGAAGCATTTGTCAACATAAATCCCGCATTTCTCGGGGCTGTTCCTATCCGTTCCGGCCTCGACCCCCCTCAGGCACCCCTCGGCTGAGCCCTTAGCCGGTTCCGGTCAGCGCTATGATGACCCCACTGCATCATCTATAGCAAGCCACACGCTCCCAACAGGAGAACACGTCTTTTACCAAGCCGCTGAGGGACAGTAGCGTCATCATCAAGGCCGGTCAGCCACCGACTTCGTCGAGACACCGCGGGATGGCAAGGCATGCTGTGTGCAGAGCTCAACCTTGCTTCGACGCACGTCGCTACAGTCTCCCGGACATGATCGGCATCCACTTTCGACGTCACCGCCTAAGCTAGCCCTACAAGCACCATTTCTAGGGTTACACTGTACACCGGTGCCCCTCCTTGGCCTATAAAAGGAGGCGCCGAGCTAGCATAGAGAGGGGTCTCACCCAAAAAAACAAAAGATAGCTAGAGCCTGCAACGCTCAAGTCCTAGCCAATCTCACTCGCTTGCTTGTATTCACCCCTGTACAAGCACTTCAGTGCAAGATAATACAAACTCCCCCCATTGGACGTAGGGTCTTTTATTGCCCGAACCAGGATAAACCTTGTGTGCTCTTCTTGTATCACCATCCGGATTATGGAGCATGCAATACAAATTCACTTGTTGGTGCTCGGCCCCCAGGGTCGAAACACCGACAGTTGGCGCGCCAGGTAGGGGCACTGCGTGTCATCGATGACTTCCCGCCATTTCTCCGGATGGCAGACTCAGCTTCACCGCTTTCGCGAGCCATGGTGATCTGGTTCGGGAGCCTGGAGTTCATGTGACTTGACCGCGACTATGACATGATCCTGCTCTCGGTAGGAGATCCGAGCGTAGGCCGCAGCGAGCCCCCACGCTAAGGAGGGCCCGCACGCCGGTCTCGTCACCAAGCATCCGTGCCCAGGAGGAGGCGCGACCGGTGCCACCGTCATCATCAGCCCGCATCTGGGTCAACGTCTTCCATGTTTCCTCCGTCCTTGGTGGGCAGCGCAGAGCCCCTGGTCGGGGACTTGCCTGACCCACGCCTGGGAACGGAAAATGAGCCGGCAGGGCTCTATGGAGACCCTAACTTCACCTTTGCGATGTGTTCATTAGGGGAGCGCGGCGGGGTTCCCCCAACGGGCAAAGCTCCATCACCCCCCAATCTGCTGTCGCATGGACTATTTGGGGCTCGCCGCCAGTTCCCATTCGGTATGGACAACGCCACCAAGACGTACTCTGCCACGATACGCTCCAGTATGAGCGCGCATGAGGACTGCCCGGGGGCTCTCTTGCGTACCATGGACCTGGCAGCGGTCCTGCCAGCCTTTGAGGACCTTGGCTTCTCGCGAGCACCTGGCCCAAGGCCGTACACCCTCGGCACGATGCGACGTCGGCTGGAGGAGGAGCGGCGTGGGAATTCCCCATCTTCTACTCTGGCAACCCCGACTCTGACTCCGACCACCACGACCCCACCCGCGAGTGTTTCCACATCGAGGGCGAAGTCACGTCGAGCGACGACACCGTCGACCCAACGCCCACGGCAGTAGCCACGGTCGGAGCAGGAGGGGCCCTTGTCGTGGCAAACCTAGAGGAGCAGCCACCGGTTGCGCCCCAAAACGAACGCCCGCATCTAGACGACCAAGATGCTCAGCTCACATAGGTCTGGGAGATGTGAGCCAAGCTCGACGAGGATCAGGAGCACCTGCGCCAGCTCGAGCGGACCCTCGGGCAGTAGCGCCGACCCCCGCTCGGCGGGAGGGCCTGAGCTAGAGCCCGAGAAGTCAACTGACAGATCATTAAAGACGGGGGGCCCGAGCACCCTGTCATCAACAGTTTTCCTTGAGCCAGTCAGAACATCATCGCGGCCACCATGCTTCTTTGTAACATGCCTGCGCCGTCAAAACCTCAAGCTCGGCGGATACGGGACAAAGTCGAGGGCCTCCTCAAAGTCGCTGCCGAACAGTAAGCCGAGAGCTCGGCATTGAGGCGTCGTGGGGTGGCCTCGGAGCAGCCTGTCGAGCCCCCCATGATGAGAGGGAGGCTTGGTTCACCAGGAAGAGGCCCCCGAGCAAAGAAGACGACCCCCGTCTGAGACTGCATCGTTGACAATCGCGAGCCCCAAGACGCGCGCTATGACATCATCGAGAACCGACGGCGCAAGAGCGGGGACGCTGAAGATCAAGGATACAACGCTCATCGAGGGGGATGCTACGACAGTGATGAGGACTGCCGGGCCCCAGAACCACTAGGCCCTTGAGTCTTCAGCAGGGTGATCCACAGCACACCACTGCCGAACCCCTTTCGACCCCCCCACAAGTGTCGTCAAGTACAACGGCGAGACCAAGCCCGAACTCTGGTTGGCCGATTTCTGATTGGCCTGCCAGCTGGGTGGGGCACGCGACGACCATGCCATCATCCGCCAACTCCCCCTGTTCCTCTTCGACACCACTCAAAGATGGCTCGAGGAGCTCCCCCCGGTCAGATCCGTAACTACACCGACCTAGTGCAGGTCTTCGAGGGAAACTTCAAGGGGACATACGTGCACCTTGGCAACTCCTGGGACCTCTGCAACTGCAAGCAGTAGCCCAGGGAGTCCCTTCGCTACTTCACCCGATGCTTTTCCAAGCAACGCACCGAACTCTCACACATTCCCGACCACGATGTCATCCTAGCATTCGTCTCGGGTACCACCTGCAAGGATTTGGTATGGGATCTAGGATGAAATCGCCCCAGGACCGTCGATGAGCTGATGGACATCGTCGCCAACTACGCAGCCGATGAGGAAGCGGTCGGAGCCTTTTTCGGCAATGAGAAGGACAAGGGGAAGGCGCAGACGGCCGATGGCGAGGGCACGAGTAAGGGCCCCAAGAAGGGCAGCAACAAGAAGAAGAAGACCTAGCAGGCAAGCGTGAGGCTACAGACGACGATCTCGTCACTGCAGTCGAGTGCAAGAAGCCTTGAGGTCCCCCCGAGGGGGGCGTCTTTGACAAGATGCTGAAGGAGCCCTGCCCTTACCACAAGGGAGGGGCTAATCATAACCTCGAGGACTGCCACATACTCAGGAACTACTATGAGAGTTTGGGCATCAAGAAGTATGACCAGAAGAAGGATAAAGGTGGCAACAAAGGCGGCAACAAGGAAGAAGATAAGTTCCCCGAGGTCTTCGACTGCTACATGATCTACGGCGGCCCCTCGACCCAACTCACATCTCGACAACACAAGAGGGAGCGTCGAGAGGTCTTCTCTGTCCAAGTCGCTACACCGCAGTACCTCGACTGGTCTGATGCGCCCATCACATTTGACTGTGATGACCATCCAGATCACGTCGTCAACCCCGGAGTCTACCCGCTCGTCGTTGACCCAATCATCATCAACACCAGCCTCTCTAAGGTGCTCATGGACGGTGGCAGCATCCTCAACATCATCTACGCCAAGACCCTCGACCTACTGGGGGTCAAGAGGTCACAGCTTCAGCCCAGCGCCGGGGGCTTCCATGGAGTTGTACCTGGGAAGAAGGCCCTGCCCATCGATAGCGTCGACCTCCCCATCTGCTTCGGCACCCCCTTGAATTTTAGGAAGGAGATCCTCACCTTCGAAGTAGTCGGGTTCCACGGCATGTACCATGCCATCATTGGTCGACCTGGATACGCACAGTTCATGGTGATCCTCAACTACACGTATCTCAAGCTTAAGATGCCGGGACCCAAGGGTGTCATCATCATCGGCTCCTCCTACGAGCACGCATACGACTGTGATGTCGAGTGCATTGAGAATAGAGAGGCCATCGAGGAGTCCACCAGGCTAGCCTTGACCCTTGAGGGCCTCGCCGCTGAGGCCCCAAACTCCAAGCGTCATGCAGGCAGCTTCGAGCCCGTAGAAGATACCAAGAAGATCCTCCTCGACCCAAGCAGCTCCGATGGGAAGGCACTGATGATCAGTGCCACCCTCGACAATAAATAGAAAGTAGTGCTTGTCGACTTTCTCCATGCGAACACTGACATGTTTGCATGGAGTCCCTCAGATATGTGAGGCATACCGAGGGAAGTTGCCGAGCACGCCTTGGAGATCTAGGCCAGGTCCAGACCGATGAAGCAACACTTGCGCCGCTTCGATGAGGAGAAGCGCAGGATCATCGGCGAGGAGGTGCACAAGCTTTTGGCGGCCGGGTTCATCAAGGAGGTTCATCATCCTGAGTGGTTAGCTAACCCTGTATTAGTTAAGAAAAAGAATGGAAAAATGAGGATGTGTGTCAATTATACTAGTTTAAATAAAGCATGTCCTAAAGTTCCATTTCCTTTACCACGTATTGATCAAATTGTTGATTCAATGGCGGGATGTGAGACCCTCTCGTTCCTTGATGGTTAATCTGGTTACCATTAAATCAAGATGGAGTCCGACCAGCTTGCGACTTCCTTTATCACCCCTTTTGGCATGTATTGTTACGTTACCATGCCCTTCGGCCTTCGAAACGCCGGGGCAACGTACCAGCGATGCATGCTCCATGTTTTTGGTGAACATATAGGGACGCCGGTCGAGGCCTACGTCAATGACATCATAGTCAAATCTAAGAAGGTCGACAACCTCATCGATGACCACAAGATCACGTTCGGGTGCCTTTGGGCCAAGAATATCAAGCTCAACCCCGAGAAGTGTGTCTTTGGCGTGCCTTGAGGCATGCTCTTAGGATACATCATCTCTCAGCGTGGTATCGAGGCCAACCCCAAGAAAGTCGCGGCGATCACCAAGATGGGGCTGATTTGAGACCTGAAGGGTGTACAGAAGGTCACAAGCTGCCTCGCGGTCCTCAACCGCTTCATCTCGCACCTGGGAGAAAAGTCCGTGCCGCTGTATCATCTTCTAAAGAAATCCGAGCACTTCACATGGACCACCGAGGCCGAGGAGGCCTCGCTAAACTCAAAAGTATGCTGACCTCCCCTCCGATTTTCGTATCTCCTAAACCGGCCATGCCACCCAATCTAGCCGAGCCTCTTCTCCTCTATATCACCGCAACCACCCAGGTGGTCAGCGCGACCATAGTGGTCGAGAGGAAGGAGGAAGGACACTCCCTGCCCGTCCAACAGCCGGTTTACTTCATCAGCGAGATACTCTCAGAAACAAAGGTTCGCTACCCCAAATCCAGAAGCTGCTCTATGCCATCGTGCTCATGCGCCGCAAGCTCCAGCATTACTTCCTCAGTCACCTGATAACCATGGTTTCATCTTTTCCTCTTGGGAGATTATCCAAAACCGAGAGGCCATAGGAAGGATCGCTAAGTGGTCGGTCAAGCTCATGGGTGAGACCCTCACTTATGCACCGCACAAGGCCATCAAGTCTCAAGTGCTGGCAGACTTCATCGCCAAATGGACCGACACCCAACTTTCGCCAGCACAGATTCAAGCCGAGTTGTGGATGATGTACTTCGACGGGTCGCTCATGAAGACAGGAGCAGGCACGGGCTTGCTCTTCATCTCACCCCTCAGACTCCATATGCGCTACGTCATCCGCATCCACTTCGCCACCTCCAACAATGTTGTGGAGTATGAGGCCCTCATCAACGGTCTATGCATCACAATCGAGCTTGGGGTTCGACACCTCGATGTTTGAGGTGACTCGCAACTCATCATCGACCAAGTAATGAAAGCCTCGAGCTTCCACAACCCCAAGATGGAAGCCTAGTGCAATAAGGTATGTGAGTTGGAGAACAAGTTCCTAGGCCTTGAGCTCAACCACATCGCTCGATGGTACAACGAAGCTGCATATGAGCTCGCCAAAATCGCATCTACTCGTGGCACCGTCCCGCCTGATGTGTTTTCGAGGAACCTCTTTGAGCCCTCTATCGACTTAGGCTCAGGGGCTAGCATCACATCATCAACACTTGATCCCTGCCCTAGAACGAGGCCACCTTGAATGGGACTAAAGTCATGGAGATCGGGAGGTCACCTCCACCGTCAAGCCTACCACCAGACCGGCGCGTTCCCTTCCTCGACTGCCTTATTTGAAGGGAGCTCCTAGAAGACCGAACTGAGGCTCGATGGATAGCTCAAAGGGCCAAGACCTATGTCTTCTACGGCGACGGCAAGGAATTCTACTGCCGAAGCCCGTCAGGGATCCTCCAGCGTTGTATCAGCATCGAGGAAGGCAGGAGGCTTCTCGAGGACATACACTCGGGGGCTTGCGGCCATCATGCCGCCCCGAGGACCCTCGTCGGTATTGCCTTTCGGCAAGGTTTCTACTGGCCGACCGCCATCTCCGATGCCATCAATCTCATTCGCTCATGTGAAGGTTGCTAATTCTACGCCAAGCAAATGCACCTACGCGCCCACGCTCTGTAAATGATCCCCATCATATGGCCTTTCGTCGTTGGGGGCTCGACCTCGTCGGGCCTCTGAAGAAGACAACCAGGGGCTTTATGCACTTGCTGGTAGCAGTTGACAAGTTCACCAAGTGGATCAAGGCTCAGCCCATTACCAACATCTGCTCTGAGCAAGCAGTCTTGTTCTTCACCAACATTATCCACCGCTTTGGGGTCCCCAATGTCATCATCACCGACAACGGCATGCAATTCACTAGCAAGAAGTTCTTGGACTTTTGCGACCATAATCACATTCATGTGAATTGGTCTGTAGTCGCTCATCCTCGAACCAACGGCTAGGTCGAACGCGCCAATGGCATGATCCTTCAAGGCCTCAAGCCAAGAATCTACAACCAGTTGAAGAAGTATGGCAAGAAGTGGGCCGCTGAGCTACCCTCGGTCCTGTGGAGCTTAAGGACAACACCTAGTCGAGCCACGGGGTTCACTCCGTTCATGGTCTATGGGTCCAAGGCCGTCCTCCCCACTGACCTTGAGTACGGGTCCCCTCGACTTAAGGCCTACAATGAACAGACGAACGAGGAGGCCCTCGCAAACGTCGTCGACCAGCTCGAGGAGGCTCGAGATATGACCCTCCTCCATTCCACAAGGTACTAGCAGAAGCTTCGACTCTACCATGACAAACACGTGCGCAAGAGGGATCTCCAAGTTGGCGATCTTGTCCTCTGTCGAGGACAGAGCAACAAGGGGCGCCACAAGCTGACACCACTGTGGGAAGGCCCATACACCATGGCTGAGGTGCTGAAACCTGGAACATACAAGCTATCGAATGGCAAAGGCGAAACCTTCACCAACGCTTGGAATATCGAACAACTACGTCACTTCTACCCCTAGGGCCTCGAGGCCTCATACATTTCTCGTATTTTATACATCATGAATGAATAAACGAAAAACAACTCCGATTCAGCATACTTTCTTATTTATTCATGTAAGGTAGCCTCGACTCTGCTCCCTCAGAGTCGAGCCTCCTTTGGGGGCTACAAGGGGGGAACCACCCGAAGTCCTCAAAAAACTCATACATTTTTTCGAAACTCAATGTCTATTCTTTCTTACACACCTCGATGTGTGTCGTCACTTAGCCAAAAATGCCACAAGTGTCCTGAGGGTCGAGGGCTGTTGAGCCGGGAGCTCGCCTACGCCTCTGTGCTACAGTACCTCCACTCACTCCCCCTTCGAGGGACACGACCGTGCATCGAGTTTACTAAGTAAAAACACAATCAGGGCATGCAAGAAAGAAAAGGACTTACAATATGCGAAATATATACATGCATAATGTTTCAAGGCCACCAAGGCCATGTTGTCATGATTTGCAAAAACTGATCTATTACATGGGCCTCCTTGCCCACTCTGGGTCACAGGCTTTTTCCCCATCATCGCCACCACCCTTATCGTCGGCACCTTCTTCACCTTCGAAGGGAAGGACCTCAGGCTCAAACAGCTTTGCCAGCTTCTCACCTGGCTCCTCATAGCATCGATCAAGCCTTGACACCTCTCCTTATTCTCGGTGTCCATCTTGGTAAGGTCGGATACGAAGCCATGGGAGATGACGTCCATGTCGTACGTGAAGCCAGAATAGACGACCGCCATCGCCCACTTCACGCCAATATGGAGTGCGTCTCAGACGCGATCCCTCATGGCGGCCCCAAGGTAGTACAGCCGGTCGATGAGAGTGGCCCCACGCACCTCTTCCCCGGCCTCCTCCACGGGCTTGACCCCCTAGGAGTCGCAAAGACCGTTAATCGTGGTGCGAAGCCTGTCGGTCAAGACACCTCGGCTAAAAGACCCTCCTGTTGCGCCTTCAAAGCCGTACGGACAGAGAGTTGTTTGGCCTCGAGACCTGGCAGGCAGAATGGGAGTCAATAGTGGTAGGTGGAGACAAGAAGCTTAGAGCTAGAAAAGAGAACTCACTGGTGCAATGGGTGTCGAGGATGGCGCCGACGTCCACTGTGTCATCGCGCTCCTTCTGGGCCTCCTTGAAAGCGCGGACCACCTCCGTCTTCTTGAGCCGCAGGTCCTTGATCGTCCTGCCGGCCAGAGCGATGGACCCCTCCTCCTGAAAGGCCACCTTGAAAGGTCCCTATGTGGTTTTGGCAATTGAGTGACAACATTAGGTTGGACTAATATGTGGTTGAGTGATATACACAGAAAATTAGTCCATTAGGTGAATGAGCAATGGAGGAGCTTAATTGCATATGTGACATGATATGGAGTCATGTGACCGAGATGGTGAAGATCGAGATGAGGCTTGGCTCGATGGACCGGTGGATGTGTGAAGGGCAAGTCAAGGTTTTGAGGCGATGGACCATAAGCTGTTGAAGCTTGGGCAAGACTTGGTGCCGATGGACCATGAGATGGTGAAGAGCAAGTGAGGTCAAGATCGATGGACCAAGAAGGTTGCATGATGATATGAAGTGGATCATATCATTTTGGTAATCATGTCAGTGCATGCGTTGTAATTGCACATTGGAGGCGACGGTGGAAATGAAGATGCAAGGCAAAGGTATAACCGAGGGCATTTCATTTCACCGGTCATGAGGTGTGTAGAGAAGTTGATGACCAGATTTAGGATTGATAGCCATACTATCAAGAGGGGCCAACTTATTTGCATATCGGTCATCTAGTGCCAGCGACCTAACTTTGCGACATGCTAAGATCGAGTGGCGTTGTGAGATCATGAGAAAATCCTTTGAAAATGATTATGAAAATGCTAACACACATGCACATTGTGATGTCACTTGGTGGTGTTGGCACATTTTGCAAAGGTGATGGTGATTGCAGGGTTGAGTTGGGTTTGGTAACCGCTCATCCTATTGCGCCGGATGCAAAATGTTGTTGAAATCATGCTATCTCTCAGCTTCAAGTTGGTATACTTGTTTGGTAGCATGGTGGTTGAGATAGCGTGGACGGAGGCTTGGAATCGAGCTTTCAAGGCACTCGTGGGCTGTCCGGGTTCTTGGCCACAGACGGTCTGCGGTGTGTTGCCCCGCTGAAGGAGTTTTAGGGCAGTTGCGGACTGCTGGGCTCGTGGTCGCAGACTGTCTGCGTGGAGTGTCGGACGTGGGTGCAGGAGCCATCCGGACGTGACTCAGAGAAGTAGGCTGTTCGGCCAGAGCATCGGACACGCTGAGTGCCACGTCCGGAGCTAGTGCCGGACGTGTCCGACGGTTCTAATGGCAAGTTGGCTTGAACTAGTTTTGAACTAGCCGGATCCTGAACAGTATCGAGCGGGCGTCCGGCGCGTTGCGTTGGACGTGTCCGGAGGGTACCGTGGCTGAACCACGGATAGTCCGGGCTGAGACCCGCGGACTATCCGTAGGTGAATATTTCTCTGCGAACAGAGTTGCTACTGTTCTGTTCGAGGCGCCGGGGTACAACGGCGGACAGTCTAGGCCTGGGACCGCTGATTGTCCGCAGGTATCGAATTTGAATCCAACGGCTAATTTCTTTGAACTGCGGACTATCCGGGCGAGTACCGCGGACTGTCCGCGAATGTCGCAGAGACACTCCAATGGTTCTATTTTGCCTTTGGGCTATAAATAGAGGGGTGTCTCAGGCTTGGCCGGTGCTGAGCACCTTGGGGGACTATATGTCCATGCTTGTGAGTGCTTGGAGAGCCCTCTACTCACTTGTTCTTGATAGAGTTCATCCACTTGAGTGAGAGAGTGATTTCTAGTGTGTTGCTTTGAGAGATTGCATCGAATGGCACTAGGTGTTCATGTTGCAAGCCGGTGTGCACTCTTGGAGGTTGCCACCTCCTAGATGGCTTGGTGGCAAGAGACTCCGTCGAAGCACGCAAGGAGCTTGTGCGGTGCTCCAGAGAAGAGATTGTGAGGGGTTCTTGAGCCTTCCCTGTGGGAGTCACGAATTGGCTACTCTAGTTGAGCTTGTGGCTTGGAGGATCCCATCTTGTGTTGATTCATCGCACCCGAGGCTGTGGGTTTGGCTAGGTGATGCCAATTAGCGAATGAATCTCCAAGTGGGTGCATCGCCACAACAGGACGTAGCTTGGTGGCAACCAAATGAAGCTGGTGAAAAATCATCGTGTCATCTTGTTCCACACTTCATGGTGGTTTGCATCTCTCTATTCACAAGCGTGTATTTACATTCATATATATTATGCTTGTGTTGTTGCTCTTGCAATTACTTGGCTTGTGTAGCTATCTAGTTGCCTTCTAGCTTGTGTAGCATAGAAGTATCTCTTGTGTGGCTAATTAGCTTGTGTAGTCTAATTAGTAGCTTTGCTTAGTTTGTGTAGCTAAGTAATTTGAGCTCTTGGGTTTGGCTTGTGTTGCCTTGTCCATGAGCATCTAGTGAGCTTAGATTGGCTTTGTGCTTTTGCTCATTAGAATTGTGTAGGTGCTCTCTTGCTTGATAAAGTACTAGCTGCTTAGGTTTGTATGACCTTGCAAGCTAGGCTTATTTATGAGAGCACTAGCTAGATTGGCACCTTGCTTTCTTGTTTAGGATCTTTTCAAGGTGCATCTATAGTTATAGTTAGAGGGGTGAAGTCTTGGCTAGACCGATAGTTTTAATTCCGCATTTGCTTTGGTTAGCCAGTGCGATAAGTTTTAGAAAGGACTATTCACCCCCCTCTAGTCTGCCATCTCGACCTTTCACACCTTCAGCTCGACAACTTTGGCAGCAAGGGCGTCGATGCGACATTTCTTTGACCCGGCCAAGATGTTGAGGGCATCGTGGGCCTCCATGACTTGAGCGACATCGGTTTTGAGCCCCTTGATGCGCTCTGCGGCGTCTCAAGCTTCCCCCTCGAGTGACTTTACACACTCAAGGGCCAATCACGCCTCCTCAAGGGCCCGTCCAACATTGCTCCTAGCCTTCTCGGCTTCTTCCTTGGCCAAAGCGGTTTCTTCTTTGGCCTTCCGGGCCTCCTCCTCTGCCGCAGCATTGTCCTCATTGGCTCGAGCCGCCTCCACTCAAGCCGCGTTAGCGTCCTCTCTGGCGTTGGCAGCCTCTTCCTTTGCCTTCTTTGCCTCCTCTTCAGCCTGGGCCACCCAGTCCCGGGTAGACCTGCTGGCCTCGAGTTGGTGCTGCACTTCCTCCTGTCCGTCATGCATCGAGTGAAGGAACTTGGACTTCAGATAGGAGCGCCTCCTCAGGTCCTAAGGACAAAGAGCAAGAAATTAGGCATCAATTCAAGAAGTTATCCAAGCTCAACACACTCGGAGAAACACTTACCAGAAAAACCCGGCCCAGATCCTCGACGACAACATCAATAGCCAGCTTCAGAGCATGGGCCATCCATGCCCGATACTCCTCCGCATCCTCCCAGAGGTTTACCTCCGCTGCATCAACCATCTAGATCATAGGGGCCTTGGGCTTCAGTGGATTTTGGAGCGCGAGGCGCTCCCTACACCAAGAAGGGAGAGCCGCCTTGACCCTTGTTCGCACCGACGACCTGATGCGCTCCACCGCGTCTGGCGAACCGCCGTAACGGGCCACCCAATCGGCCAAGGTAGGAAACGGCAGCTCGACCCCCGCTCTGGCCGCCCCTGACTCGACCTTGCTACTCACCTGCCCTGCCAAGGCAAAAGAGCCAGGGTCGGACCAGCCGGGGCTGCGAAGGGCACCCCGAGCGACTGCCGCTCCCACAAGAAGAAGGGCGTCTCCCTCCTCCTCGCACTGATGCGACAGCCGCGGGCTCTCGACAGCCACCTCCCCGAGCTGCTCCCGCGACGCGAGTAGAACACTGACGCCTCCTGCACCGTGCTCTGCTGTAACGGCTGTTGGCTTGAGGCTGCCGTGGTGTCCTGTGATAGAACCGACCAATTTATTAGAGCACAAGCACATAATTCACCATTAGGACGGCAAACTACATGATTGAGACCTAATAAACCCGGTAGTCATACTGAAATCTCGAAGGATTTTAAACTTTTCCGGCACGACCAAGATCGTAATAGTTTAGCGTTCACCATTCACAACGTACATGGTTCGCACATAGTTTAAAACATCGGAGTTCGAATAAAGTTATTACAACCCAAGTTCAAATTCGGAATAAAGCGGAAGCGGTTTAGTTTAAATCCACACACACAGTTCAAATCCACACACACAGAGTTCAAATAAAATTGACTCCAAGGAGTATGCAAGGCTGTATAAGTAGGATAGCTGACTCATTTCATTGCGAAAAATCTTGCATTAAGGAAACATTTATTAAGAACCTTCTAGCAATGTATTTTAATCTAATTAACCTTATCATGCTACATTAGCACCTGTACTAAACAAGCATGGTAATAATTATTCAACAAGAATAGTAACCAATTTTCGGTTGAGTATCTTTCCATCCCAACAGCTCAACCATCTCATCTCTTGTTCAAGTTCTTACTACGATGCCGCTGCTCAAGTCAAGTCTTCACTATCCAGGAACAATGGCGATTATAATCGATTACTAACCAGCTGGCGGGTATTCCTCACACAAACCACACTCACCCGCTAAGGTGAGCTACAGATCACTGACATTCAATTCGGGAAAAGCGCGGGATCAACAGGTACCATCGTATCTAGGAACCGCCCGGCTGCCTTATTCAAGGCGACCCTGACCTCGGACTTACTCTCCGCATAACCTTTGGTCCCCCATCTTCACCAATACGATACGTACAGCAGGTCGACTCCCGGCCCAAATCAAAATTAGGCTTCGCGGTCGGAACGACTTATCCTTCCAGCTAAATGTGAGGCATAAATTCAATATGACTTGAGGACGTACAACAGACAAGGTCCTAGTTCGACACAAACCGGATAGCCACACCGAACCTCCACTTCAGTCTCAACACCAATTCCGTCCGGTCTCGATTTATTATCTCCACATGGTTATCCAAGATAACATTGTATTCAACCATTCCAAGTCACCACCTATAACTCGTGGATGACAGGAAATCACCCGAATTCTACCGATCTAGTTAAGCAGGGCTAAGCAGATATTCGTACCTGAACCTAACAGGGCAGTGGCAAGGAATATAAGTAATGCAGCAACGGTATAAAACAACGCCTATAACTTAATGCATCAAACAAGTAAAAGACTCAAGTCAGATATTTTGTAAACCACAGGGAGAATGCTCCGAGGCTTGCCTTTCAGGAAAGAGCTGGGCTGGTGGTCGGGACACTCCGGAAGATCAGCTTCGAGATCCTCTTCTGCTGCTACTTCCCGCACCAAAGCTTCCTGCTGGCCTTCCTCTTCGGGTGCTCCGGAAACTATCGTTTCGAGCTCCGACGATCCTGTATGATGCATAGTGCGTATGAATACCATGCATACATAGAAATACAATGCTCATGCTGATGGTGAATGAATGCTCAGCTAAGATAAATGATACGATTTTGAAACATGTAAGATAAGCACATGTCATCTGCATTCTCTTCTACCGATAATTCTCCAAACAAGCCTCGCATTACAATGCTCGCACACTATAAGAAATTATAGATAACCATTGTTTCGCACACTACATTCTACTGAACTAAAACCAATGGCAGATCACACACCTCACAAATATCAGAAAAAGCATTTTTACACACATGAAATGATAACTTTAAAGCATTATTTATAATTAAAAGAAACTAGGGTATAACTACAACATGAATTTAGACTACTCAGAAAATTCTGTAAAAATTATAGAACCTTAATCATACTAATTATAGACTACCATAAAAATTTTAGGTCAAAACAGTAAGTACTTTATCCTACACAAAAATGACAAGGCAGTACAATTCACCGGGCATAAAATTCTTTGTACATAAAGTATATCAAACAATAGATCTCAGAATATCATTAGCTCTAGATTGACATAAAAACACTCTCCAAAAAGTTTCATGCACAAATTCCTTATATTTTATTTATTATGAATTATTTATCACCTAATAGAAATAGGCACCATAACTAGACAGAGCAAACTTTTCACATGACATAGCCTCACAACATTTTTCACAGATAGAGCATGACATAAGAAGACTAACAAATTTGGTCTCACATTTTTCTGAGCAACAGGGAATTACTTATGCATTTTCTAAGATAAAAGCAATTAATAGGGATAAATAAATCTATATAGAAAAGTATCACAAATTTCAAATTTCAAATTTTTCATGCATAGAGTTTCTCATAAGAAAAATACTGCAAGTTGAACCAACTCATTTGGATGAAAAATGAAGAAGTTATGGATTTTCAAAGTTTTAACAAAAATCTGGAATCAGATTTCTTAAAAGAAAAAGAAAAACGCTTTTGCACCGAAGACCCTGAGTTTTACCGGAAAACAACCGATCCCTAAAAAGAAACTCGCTGTGTCTGGCGACTCTACAGTTAAGTCCGACAAAGAACGCAAATGATGCCCGCGGTCCACGCGGCGGGGAATGGTCGTCGGCGTCGGGATTACTCGCCGACGGCGAGGTCTCCGGCCGAGCCACAGCTACCAAAATACTCAGCTCGTCAACACGGACACATTGGTGTACAAGATGGAAGCTATAAGCGAGGTTTCGACCGGTGGCCACGCGCGACGGCGGACGGCAAACCAGGCGGAGCGCGGGAGCTAGCCTACCAGCTCCAGCAGACCAAGGCGACTCGGATTAGCTAGTCAAAGAGACGACATGCCGGCCAAAACGACGACGGCGCTGCACGCCAGCGAGCGGCGGCGCGACCCGCGGCGGTGGACAGCCAAAATCCAACGGACTCGAACCCTAATCGGTCCCATTAGCTACACCAACCTACGCTACTCAAGCAGGCGGTCACGATGCGCAAGCTAATTAAGGGAGAGAGAGGTTGCTGGCCACGGCGGACCGCGCGGCGGTCGGGCGGCCATGACCGTCGAGAGGGGAACAGGTCGATTCGACCTCTACCTTGGGGCTTGAGGGTAGGAAAGGTGCGCAGGATGTGGCTCGCGTCAAGGCGGAGCTTCTTGCGAGTTCTGGGCAAAATGTATCAAGGCTGTGAGGTGCGGTGGCGTGCGAGCTCGCGGCGGCGGCAATGGCGGACTCCGCGGTGCGCTCGGGCTCTGGTGAGGAAAAGGAGGGGCGAGAGGGCGTCTGGTGGCGGAGGAGTGAGCAAGGGAGAGGTTGACGCGGTCGGGACAGCTTGAAGTGGCCGCTCGGGCTCGGACAGGCGGAGCGCGGCGTCGGGCATCGACGAGCGCGTGGCGCACATGCGAGCAGAGCGAGGGCGCGTGGGCGAGCGGTGGGGCCAAGCGAGCGCGGGCGTGCGCAGGCGTGCGCGGCGCGTGCGTGCGCGGGGCGGACAACGGACAGTGGCAGCGGCCCGGCGTACGGGCGCCACACGGCCGCCGTCGGCGCGGACAGCGTCACGAGGAAGAAGAAGAGAGGTGGAAGAAGAGACTAGCCGGTGGGTCCTACTACGCCAAGATTCGTGCATAACTTGATTAACCCCATATTTTCTAAAATAATCAGAATTTGAAGAAACTTGTAAAAGACGAAATGTTTCTTTTGATGAGTAGAACATTTCACTTTTAAACATCAAAGCCTAATTCTGCCTAGAATTTGAATTTCAAAAATAGGGATTTAAAATTAAAAGAAAATCATTTTTATAAACTATTTTTGACATTTTTGACCCACTTCCAAGCCTTTTCATGAAATGACCCCAAAATAAGTTTTGCTCCAAATAATTTTCTCTACAAACTTCATTTAACACTCAACCCCAAACAATCAACCTATCATAGAGCTCTAGTTCAAATCAAGGTAAGCACATTTTGATTTTATCATTTCATGTTAATAAATGATTATGCAAATGAGATGATCATGCTCATGATATGCAAGATAATGCATGCTTAACACCAGGGTGTTACAGCCCTTCCCTCTTAAAGAAATCTCATCCCGAGATTTGAGTAGACTAACCATTCTTTATGAAAATCGGGATATACTTCTTTTAAATAGTCCTCCGTTTCCCAAGTGGCATCACCATCATCATGATTACTCCAAGAAACCTTGTATTGCCTGACCACACGATTTCTGGTCACTCTGTCTTTGACATCCAGGAGTCTCATAGGTTTCTCTTCATAAGTTAAATCTGAAGTCAGCTTAATGTCTTTAACTTTAACGGCCTCTTCGGTTGGAACACATAGACATTTCTTGAGTTGGGATACATGGAAAACAGGAAACACGGCACTCATCTCTTCAGGCAGTTTGAGGTTATAGGCCCACAATCCTTTTCTTTCTACTATCTGATAGGGACCGACATAACGAGGTGCTAGTTTTCTTTTAACACCAAAATGTTGCACTTTCTTCATAGGAGAGACCTTCAGATACACATAATCACCAACATTAAAAGTTAGAGGTCTTCTTCTCTTGTCAGCATAACTTTTCTGATGGGATTGTGCAGCTGCTATGTGTTGTTGAATTGTTTGAACCTGCTCTTCAGCTTCTTTAACAAAGTTAATACCATAATATCTTCTTTCTCCAGGTCCTACCCAATTCACAGGCGTTCTACACTTTCGGCCATACAGTGCCTCAAAAGGAGCCATCTGTATACTCTCTTGGTAACTATTGTTATAAGAGAATTTTGCCAAAGGTAACCACTTCTCCCATGAGCCTTTGGATGATAAAACACAAGCCCTCAAAAGATCTTTCAGAACTTGATTCACTCTTTCTGTCTGACCTAAAGTTTGAGGATGATAAGCTGTACTATGATTCAGCTTTGTCCCCAAATCCTTCTGCAAGTGTTCCTAGAAATGAGAGGTAAACTGAGATCCTTGATCAGATACAATGGTCTTGGGAATTCCATGCAAACGAATGATCTCCCTAAGATAAATATCAGCATATTGGGGCGGTCGATAATCTGTACGAACTGGAATAAAATACGCACTCTTGGTAACCCAAATAGAGTCATGCCCTTTTGGAGTTATGGGAAGTCCGGTAATGAAATCCATACTGATATCTTCCCATTTCCATTCAGGAATCGGCAATGATTGAAGCATTCCAGCTGGCTTCAGATGAACAGCCTTTATGCGACAACAGATGTCACACCGTGCAACATAAGCGGCAATCTCTTTTCTCATTTTGGTCCACCAAAAGCGAGCTTTCAGATCATGAAACATTTTACTACCTCCAGGATGAATAGATAACTTTGATAAGTGAGTTTCATCCATAATTTGGTTTCTGAGTTCTCTATCCTTTGGGACGACCAGACGATCATCAAACCATAAGATCCCTTCTCGTCCACTCTGAAATGCTTGAGCGGCTGTTTCAACATCTTCTCCTTGATATGACCTATACCCTTATCAGTTTTCTGACCTTTGATGATCTTGCTTTCAAGTGAGCAACTAATTTGGATGTTACGCAGCACAACAGGATGCATGAGGCTAAAACCATCTGCTAACAAAGGTTGAATAGCATGGCAATGTGATTTTCGACTCAACGCATCTGCGACTACGTTTGCCTTACCTGGATAATACAAGATCTCCATATTGAAGTCCTTAATAAACTCCATCCATCGATGTTGTCTCATGTTCAACTCGAGTTGAGTGAAGATATACTTCAGACTCTTGTGGTCAGTATAGACTTTGCAGAAGTTACCCAACAAGTAATGCCTCCAGATTTTTAGAGCATGCACAACAGCTGCGAGCTCCAAATCATGTGTTGGATAATTCACTTCATGCTTCTTTAACTGGCGTGAGGCATAAGCTATGACTCTTCCTTCTTGCATAAGCACACATCCTAAGCCTGTTTTTGATGCATCGCAATATACATCAAAAGTTTTCCCTAAATCTGGTTGCGCAAGAACAGGAGCAGTGGTCAACAATTCCCGCAAGGTACGAAAAGCTGTTTCACACTCCTCTGTCCAGACAAAATTCTTCTCTTTCTGCAATAGATTTGTCATAGGTTTGGCAATCTTCGAGAAATCCGGAATGAAACGATGATAATATCCAGCTAGACCAAGAAATCTCTGAACTTCATGCACAGAAGTTGGCGCTTCCCAATTCATCACCTCTTGTACTTTGCTCGGATCTACTGAGATTCCCTCATCAGATAGAACATGGCCAAGGAATTGAACTTTCTTGAGCCAAAACTCACACTTCCTAAAATTGGCATACAGCTTATGCTCCCTAAGCCTTTCTAAAACAATCCTCAGATGCTCGGCATGATCTTCTTCATCTTCTGAGTACACCAAGATGTCATCAATAAACACCACCACAAACTTGTCTAACTCAGGCATAAAGACCGAATTCATCAGATACATGAAGTATGTAGGAGCATTTGTTAAGCCAAAGGACATCACAAGATACTCATACAATCTATATCTGGTAGAAAAAGCGGTCTTAGGCACATCTTCCGGTCTAATCTTGATCTGATGGTAACCAGACCTAAGATCAATCTTGGAAAACACTTTTGCCTTAGACAACTGGTCAAATAGAATGTCAATTCGGGGTAACGGATACTTGTTCTTAACGGTCACAACATTGAGTGGAAGATAATCCACGCACATCCGTATCAATTTGTCCTTCTTTTTCAAAAAGATAGCAGGACAACCTCATTCCGACACACTAGGGCGAATGAGACCCTTGTCCAACAATTCTTTCAACTAATTTTTAAGCTGTGCCAATTCATTTGGCGGCATCTGATATGGCCTCCTAGAAATTGGGGCGGTGCCAAGCAGTAACTCAATGTGAAACTCAACATCCCTATCTGGTGGAAGACCCGGAAGCTCTTCAGGAAAAACATCCGGAAACTCACACACGACAGGAATTTCAGGAAGAGGGGTCACACGAGTAGAATAGGATACGCTCTCCAGCTTAAACTTTCAGGGTAACGGCACTTGAAAGGTACCCTCCCCAAGAGGATTTCTGATAGATAGCATCCTATTACCTGTATCGATCATAGCACCCCAGAATTTCATCCAACTCATCCCCACTATGACATCCACTCCTAAACCAGGTAGAACTATCAAGTTCAACCAAAACCTCCACTTATCTAGGTCTCGGGTTGCACCCTGAACTATCTACTTAGTAGTTATGTCAGCCCTAGCTGAACTAACCTTGAATTCAATGCTCAATTCAAGTATCTTTTGATCATGCTTCTGTGCAAATGCTTGACTCATGAAAGAATGCGATGATCCAGAATCAAACAAAATAGCGGCAGGGATTTGATTCATAGGAAACATACCCGTAGTCACTGGTTCACCAGCAAGAATCTCCTTAATCGAGGTGTGGTGCACACGAGCTTGGTACAGGGCCTGCTGCTTCTTGGGAAAAGGGCAATAATGAGCAAAGTGCCCTGTCTGGTTGCAGTTGAAGCAAGGTCCATTGACAGGTGTCTTGTTAGCATCGGTCAAGCTGCTCTGTCCTGGTTTTCCCTGTGGAGCAGGAACTTTGAATGCTCTGTGGTGCTTTTATGGATTCTGAGCGAGATAATTGTTATGCCTTTTCTGCTGCGGGGGCCTGAATCTCGCACCAGACATCAGTGGATGAAACAGCGTACGAAAAGCAGTTGGGGCTCTTGACTGAGAAGAACCACCTCCATCATGGGCCCTCTTGCAATTCTTGGCAGCAGCATGAACATTGTTACTGTTTTCTTGCATAATACAATCATTCAGAAAGTCATTGAATGTAACACGGGCAGAAGTGCTCATGGTCTTCATCAACTTGGAACTCAAGCCTCTCTTGAAACTAGCTATCTTGTTCTCATCAGTGTTGAAAAACTCAGGAGCATAGCGACTCAAAGTATTGAAGGCGTGCAGATACTCCTTCACATTATGAGTTCCCATAGTGAGCGACAAAAACTCAGTCTTCTTCATAGCCATCAAACTGGGAGGAATGAAATTTCCCCAAAAAGCACGTGCAAAGCGGTCCCAAGTAATAGGAACACCCTGCGGAAAGGTGGTGCGATGTTGCTTCCACCACGTCCCTGCTTGTCCCTCAAGTTGATGGGCTGCATACTCCGCTTTCAGCTCTTCTGTCAACCTTAGAAGACGAAATTTATCTTCCATGGTGTTGAACCATTCATCTGCTTCAAGTGGCTCAGGAGAATCTTTAAACATAGGAGTTTTAGTGTCCTGAAATTCCTTGAAGCTGCTGTATTGATTTTGCTGAGGACCCTGACGAACATCACGGGCCAAGCTCTCATGAAGAAGCTACTCCACATTACGCTAGCTGCCCAAGAATTGAGCAAACAGCTGCTCTGCATTGGTCAGAGGTGGGGGCGGCACACCACGTGCAGTGTTATCGGCACCCTCTTCAGCACCACTACTGCCATTACCACCCGAACCACTATGAGTAACCGGTATCTGCATATTTCAACAATAAGTATTTATTAGGTGAATGTTGTCATAATGAGAGGTGAATGTAAAAATCATGCCAAACTGAATTTATCGAGGGAAATAAATTCGCACAATAAATAGAGGCACAATAATTCCAATTTTCACATCACAACATCACTAATAATATTACTTCGAACCATCGTAAAGCGTCTTACAACATCCACATTTTGCCAGCATACATACACTGGACTTTTAAAAGTTGTACGGATATCACCACATCAAACACCATGTTCCAACATTACATCAAAGTCTCAATGGAGTGCAAAAGGGTTACATGACCAATCGACAGGAACGCAAAAGAACAACTAAAGACTAGCGATCATAAACAAGGCTACTCTCCATTGTTGCTACTCTCACTAGAAGCACCGTTCAAATACCTCCTAACTGCTGCTAGGGCTGCTCTCAGCTGACGGATCTCCTCCTGCTTCCTGTGCACCTCCTCGTGAAGACTAGCATTGTAAGCACGAACGTCCTCCACGTCCTCTAGCACCTGCTGCTGGCGGATGCTAAGACGACGAAACTTGGACCAGGCTTCATCCCTAGCCTGAGCCATCTTCTGGCTCTCCGGCACAACCTTGTCTCGATGCTGAGACACACGGGCTACCTCCTCTCGTGAGCGCTGCAGCTCACGTGTCAACTCACACTTCTCCTTGCGTGCATCAGCTCGAGCCTCCTTGAACTCCTCATTCAGACGAAGTGCCTTAGTCTCTATGTTGACATAGGCCCTCATCACTGCAAACATAGCACTCATGGCAGGCGTGTTGCTACCCTGTGCCTCCTCAGGACCGGCCTCCTGTGGGTTTCCCTCAGCATGGGGCCACCTAGAAAGGCGGTGAGCAAAGGGGAACACTCCAGGAAAAGCCTGGGCAAGCTGGTGAGGTATCTCCTCCATCAGGTGCTCCACCACGTCAAAAGCTGCAAACGTGGCACCCGTCTTGGCAGTCCTGCCCGCACCAAAATAGCGTCACCCAACCCAGTGGGGGTCACCGTCCAAAGGTGGGACAACTACCTCCACCCGAGCCTCTCCATAGTTCACCAAGTCATCCTTTTCCCAGTAGTAGTGAGGCTCCATGCCCACCGTGTACCCAGCGTTGGAGAGAATCCTCCAAAGAAGGCTAGGCATGGCGTGCTCCTCAAGAAAAGTGTCCACCTCCCTTGGTGCCGACTCACGGACAGCCAAAGGACCACGGGGCAATCCTCCTCCAGTGGACTTGCGAGCAGTCTGCTTGGTTCTCGGCATCTGTCCAAAAGTTGTATATCCCATAAGTTATAATTTTAAAGAAATAAGACAATTTATTTACAAGGAAAGGAACCATGAATGTATGAATGAGAAATTTTAACCATGATGCATGCACGTTACATATGTCCTCACGAACTAACAATCTAACGCTCAATGCGGTGGCATACATCGTTCTCTTATTATACGTAACTACTTCGTTCTACCGTTTGCGGTTAGTGTACCTGCAGAAAATTCATTTCAGCCCATATCCCATATGAATGCAATTCGACGTAAAAATTCACGCACCTTCTGAACAAGGTGAAAACACCGATTACTTACTACCCCAACAAGTCGCGCAGAAGACGACACCGCCAGAAGACGGTCCCAATATGGGATACCTTCATATAAACATGTGTGCAACATGTGAATAATCCGGCATCAATAAGCACTCCCCTAGACTGGCATTGCATCCAATCATGCTCTCACAACTCACACTTACCAGGGCGTAGAGGCAATTTGATCCATACATTACCACTCAAGTGAATGGCACCCATACGACTCCGTCATTGTATAGGCAACGACAAAATAGAAAATATGATGCAATTTCCCCCAAGTTAGTACTTAATTAAGCCACCTGAATCCTATTGGGCATAAAGGATATGACCACTGGCACACTCTAGTTTTCAAAACCATAGATTTGAACGCCTATATACACCTATACTTTTTGTAAATACTTTTCGCAACCAAAAACTCTTTTATTTTAAATACTTGCGAACAGTAACACGCTAAACCTGCTCCGATGCCAGCTGTGACAGAACCGACCAATTTATTAGAGCACAAGCACATAATTCACCATTAGGACGGCAAACTACATGATTGAGACCTAATAAACCCGGTAGTCATACCAAAATCTCAAAGGATTTCAAACTTTTTCGGCACGACCAAGATCGTAATAGTTTAGCATTCACCATTCATAACATACATGGTTCACACATAGTTTAAAACATTGGAGTTCGAATAAAGTTATTACAACCCAAGTTCAAATTCAAAATAAAGCGGAAGCGGTTTAGTTCAAATCCACACACACAGAGTTCAAATATAGTGCCAGGTTCTTGATCAACATCCAACAAAAGCATTAAATAGAGAAGAGTGACCATGCCCAAGGTCTAGTCATCTCCCAAGGCGGGATAGAAGCAGTTCTGACAATAGCCATAAAACATCTCACCATCTGCAAAAACATGGGAAATAAAACCCTGAGTACGAGAATGTACTCAGCTAGACTTACCCATCATAAACTAAAAATAAAATTGACTCCAAGGAGTATGCAAGGCTGTATAAGTAGGATAGCTGACTCATTTAATTACGGAAAAGCTTGCATTAAGGAAACATTTATTAAGAACCTTCTAGCAATGTATTTTAATCTAATTAACCTTATCATGCTACATTAGCACCTGTACTAAACAAGCATGGTAATAATTATTCAACAAGAATAGTAACCAATTTCCGGTTGAGTATCTTTCCATCCCAATAGCTCAACCATCTCATCTCTTGTTCAAGTTCTTACTACGATGCCGCTGCTCAAGTCAAGTGTTCACTGTCCAGGAACGATGACGATTATAATCGATTACTAACCAGCTGGCGGGTATTCCTCACACAAACCACACTCACCCGCTAAGGTGAGCTACAGATCACCGACATTCAATTCGAGAAAAACGCAGGATCAACAGGTAACATCGTATCCAGGAACCGCACAGCTGCCTTATTCAGGGTGACCCTGACCTCGGACTTACTCTTTGCGTAACCTGTGGTCCCCCATCTTCACCAATACGATGCGTACAGCAGGTCGACTCTCAGCCCAAATCAAAATTAGGCTTCGCGGTCGGAACGACTTATCCTTCCAGCTAAATGTGAGGCATAAATTCAATATGACTTGAGGACGTACAACGGACAAGGTCCTAGTTCGACACAGACGGGATAACCACACCGAACCTCCAGTTCAGTCTCAACACCAATCCCGCCCGATCTCGATTTATTATCTCCACATGGTTATCCAAGATAGCAATGTATTCAACCATTCCAAGTCACCACCTATAACTCGCGGATGACAGAAAATCATCCGACTTCTACCGATCTAGTTAAGCAGGGCTAAGCAGATATTCGTACCTGAACCTAACAGGGTTGAAGTATAAACAGTGGCAAGGAATATAAGTAATGCAGCAACGGTATAAAACAACGCCTATAACTTAATGCATCAAACAAGTAAAAGACTCAAGTCAGATATTTTGCAAACCATAGGGAGAATGCTCTGGGGCTTGCCTTTCAGGAAAGAGCTGGGCTGATGGTCGGGACACTTCGGAAGATCAGTTTCGGGATCCTCTTCTGCTGCTACTTCCCGCACCAAAGCTTCCTGCTGGCCTTCCTCTTCGGGTGCTCCGGAAACTATCGTTTCGAGCTCCGACGATCCTGTATGATGCATAGTGCGTATGAATACCATGAATACATAGAAATACAATGCTCATGCTGATGGTGAATGAATGCTCAGCTAAGATAAATGATATGATTTTGAAACATGTAAGATAAGCACATGTCATCTGCATTCTCTTCTACCGATAATTCTCCAAACAAGCCTCGCATTACAATACTCGCACACTATAAGGAATTATAGATAACCATTGTTTCGCACACTACACTCTACTGAACTAAAACCAAAGGCAGATCACACACCTCACAAATATCAGAAAAAGCATTTTTACACACATGAAATGATAACTTTAAAGCATTATTTATAATTAAAAGAAACTAGGGTATAACTACAACATGACTTTAGACTACTCAGAAAATTCTATAAAAATTACAGAAGCTTAATCATACCAATTAAAGACTATAAATTTCAGGTCAAATAGTAAGTACTTTATCCTACACAAAAATGACAAGGCAGCACAATTCACCAGGCATAAAATACTTTGTACATAAAAGTATATCAAACAATATATCTCAATATATCATTAGCTCTAGATTGACATAAAAACACTCTTCAAAAATTTTCATGCATAAATTCCTTATATTTTATTTATTATGAATTATTTATCACCTAATGGAAATAGGTACCATAACTAGACAGAGCAAACTTTCCACATGATATAGCCTCACAACATTTTTTACAGATAGAGCATGACATAAGAAGACTAACAAACTTGGTCTCACATTTTTCTGAGCAATAGGGAATTACTTATGTATTTTCTAAGATAAAAGCAATTAATAGGGATAAATAAATCTATACAGAAAAGTATCACAAATTTCAAATTTCATATTTTTCATGCATAGAGGTTCTCATAAGAAAAATACTGCAAGTTGAACCAACTTATTTGGATAAAAATGAAGAAGTTATGGATTTTCAAAGTTTTAACAAAAATCTGGAATTAGATTTCTTAAAAGAAAAATAAAAACGCTTTTGCACCGAAGACCCTGAGTTTTACCAACAACCGAGCCCTAAAAAGAAACTCGTTGTGTCTGGCGACTTTACACTTAAGTCCGACAAAGAACGCAAATGATGCCCGCGGTCCATGCGGCGGGGAATGGTCGTCGGCGTCGGGATTCCTCGCCGACGGCGAGGTCTCCGGCCGAGCCACGGCTACCAAAAGACTCAACTCATCAACGCGGACACATTGGTGTACAAGATGGAAGCTATAAGTGAGGTTACGACTGGCGGCCACGCGCGACGGCGGACGGCAGCGACGGTCGGCGGTGCGTCGGCCATCTCGGGCCATGGCGGAGCGCGGGAGCTAGCCTACCAGCTCCAGCAGACCAAGGCGACTCGGATTAGCTAGTCAAAGAGACGACATGCCAGCCAAAACGATGACGGCACTGCAGGCCGGCGAGCGGCGGCACGACCCGCGGCGGTGGACGGCCAAAATCCGACGGACTCGAACCCTAATCGGTCCCATTAGCTACACCAACCTACGCTACTCAAGCAGGTGGTCACGATGCGCAAGCTAATTAAGGGAGAGAGAGGTTGCTGGCCACGGCGGACCACGCGGCGGTCGGGCGGCCATGACCGGTGAGAGGGGAACGGGTCGATTTGACCTCTACCTTGGGGCTCGAGGGCAGGAAAGGTGCGCAGGATGTGGCTCGTGTCGAGGCGGAGCTTCTGGCGAGTTCTGGGCAAAATGTATCAAGGCTGTGAGGTGCGATGGCGTGCGAGCTCGTGGCGGCGGCAATGGCGGACTCCGCGGCGCGCTCGGGCTCTTGTGAGGAAAAGGAGGGGTGAGAGGGCGTCTGGTGGCGGAGGAGTGAGCAAGGAAGAGGTTGATGCGGTCGGGACAGCTTGAAGTGGCCGCTCGGGCTCAGACAGGCGGAGCGCGGCGTCGGGCATCGACGAGCGCGTGGCGCGCATGCGAGCAGAGCGCGGGCGTGTGGGTGAGCGGTGGGGCCAGGCGAGCACGGGCGGGCGCAGGCGTGCGCGGCGCGTGCATGCGCGGGGCGGACAGCGGACAGCGGCAATGGCCCGGCGTACAGACGCCACGCGGCCGGCGTCGGCGCGGACAGCGTCACGAGGAAGAAGAAGAGAGGAGGAAGAAGAGACTGGCCGGTGGGTCCTACTGCGCCAAGATTCGTGCAGAACTTGATTAACCCCATATTTTTTAAAATAATCCAAATTTGAAGAAACTTGTAAAAGATGAAATGTTCCTTTTGATGAGTAGAACATTTCACTTTTAAATATCAAAGCCTAATTCTGCCTAGAATTTGAATTTCAAAAATGGGGATTTAAAATTAAAAGAAAATCATTTTTATAAACTGTTTTTGACATTTTTGACCCACTTCCAAGCCTTTTCATGAAATGACCCCAAAATAAGTTTTGCTCCAAATAATTTTCTCTACAAACTTCATTTAACACTCAACCCTAAACAATCAACCTATCACATAGCTCTAGTTCAAATCAAGGTAACCACATTTTGATTTTATCATTTCATGTAAATAAATGACTATGCAAATGAGATGATCATGCTCATGATATGCAAGATAATGCATGCTTAACACCAGGGTGTTATATGTCCCCCTGCTGCCGAGGGAGGCTCAAGATCGCCAGCTCCCCCAACGACTCATCCAGCCGCTGAGGCGGTGGGTCTGAAGGCGTCGCGTCCTCCGGCAGCGTCTGCTGGTGCTGCTGCTATTCTTGCCGCTGCTGCTACTGATACTGCTGCTGCTGTTGTAGTCGTTGCTGCTCTAGCTGGCTCGACGCCAGCCTCTCCCTCTCTCATTGATGTTCGGGCTGGTTCTCGGCCAGCCCCTCTTCCTCCTGCTGCTTCTGCAGCCGGTCTTCCTCCTCCTTCTGCGAGCTCTCCTGCTCCTGCTTTTGCTCCACCTCCACCTCGTGCAGGCCCTTTGGCCACGGCTCCTGCCCCTCTCACTAAGGAGGTGGCGCTCCTGCTTCCTAGGGGCACTCCACCATCTCCTCGACGGACGGAGGAGGAACCATGGCCTCCTCGTCCCAAGGACGATCGGGGCATTTTTCAACCCAGGCTCGCGGCTGTCGAGGGTTCCCCCCTCGGTTGCGAGGGCCTCGACTGGCCAGGTGTAGGGGTCATGGATGTTGAGACCGAAGCACCAACCCTGCTCTCTGGCATTTTCCCCCAATCAGAGCTGCCACCCACCACGGCCCCCGCACCACTCGAGCCTGCAACGGGAGCAGAGCCCGTCAGTCTGCCCTGAATAATTGCCGCCTAGGCTTGTGATAGCCAGGCGGCCTCTCACGTTGACAGGGGCCTCGGGACCACACATGCCCCTCCTGCCGCCATCTCGCAGCCGCGTCCACCTTGAGTCGCTTGGCCAGCGAAGGGTTTGCCTCCTCCACTTGACGCTTGAGCCTGGGCAACGTAGGGAAAGGTAGGAACATCAAGCAAATTCTGCGAATCGTAGGAAAAGCGAAGAAAATTTTGAACGACAAAAGCTTACCCTAGAGGAATGACGACCAACCCGGGCCCCCTCAAGTTACCTGGGCGCCTCGAAGGCCCCCTCCGAGCCAGATCTTGTCTGGAGCTAGAACTGCACAGAGCGACCGGCTCGAACCTCGGCACCTCGAGCTCCACTGGGGCCTCCTCCCGTGAGTTGAGCATCGAGGGTGGGGTCGCCCATTCCTCCCAGCCCGTCCAGCCCTGGGTCCTCACCTCGAGCATCGAGGACCTGGTTTGGCATGGCGAGGCACTGGACGAACCCCGGGACGAGGCCGACGGAGTGCTGCCATCTGGTGATGAGACGAGGACCCCGTGCGGGTCGAGGAATCCCCTTGCCTTCTGTCCTGTGGTCACTCCAAGACGTCCTCCTACATAGGAGGTGCATCAGCTCGAGGAAAGCTGGAAATATGGGGCTCGAAATGCCCCGCCACTCCCTTGACATCATCATCATCATCCACATCTGTCTCCACAGGGGGGACTCCTCGATAGGAAGCCCATCTTGTTTGTTTAGCCCAGCGCATTTTGAGCGCCTGGCACACGAAGTTCTTCCTCTTCCTCTCCTTTTTCTCTGGATCTTTCCTCTTCTTTTCCTGTTGAGCGTCAAAGCACCTCACCTGGCGATCGGGGTCGTCTTCTTGAACCGGAGGCACTGAGACCCTGTAGTCGATGTTACCCTGCACTCAAAACCGCAGCCAGAATGTCAAGACAAGCCAAAAAATAGGGGAGAAACTCGAGGATGTGAAATTGAGGGACTTACCAAGATAATGCTACGAGGATCCGGCAGCATCGGGACACGATCCACGTCCCCTGGCCCGAAATCGCCGACGACTGAGCTCCTAATCCGTTTTGCGACGTCCTCAGGAGGCAGGTCTGTGGGCAACATCTGGCACCCCTCGAGCTGCTCAGGAAGCGCATCGGGCCCCATCTGATCTAAGTGCAATGGGCGCGCCATCAGAGGGAGGACTCTCCGGCTGTGGAAGCCCACGATGACATACGCGACATGCACACCCTGCTCGAACAAGGTGCGCAGCGCATCGAGGAGGGGATTCAGCCTCCGCTAGAAGGGCTGGGCCACGCCCAGAGCCAGTGCCCTAGACACGCCCCGATGACATGCCCAGTGTAGGCGGGCAGCAGGTCATCGTCGTTGTGGATGTAGAACCACCCGAACTGCCAACGGTCGTGGTTGGTGGATAAGCCCATCCTGATATAGAGCTCAGACTTCTTCTGCACCAGGCTGCAGCTACCCATGTGGACGATCCTCCTCTTCCCCTCCGAGATCCACTTGGTGTAGTGCTCACCCTTGAAAAGGTGGAGCCATAGTTCCCAATGCGGTTCCATACCCTTGTACCCCTCACAGAGCGCAGCGAATATCGCTGCTTTGGAGATGGCGTTGGAGGTGAGGTGTTGGAGCTCGACCTCATAAAAATGGAGCAGCGCACGCATGAAGTGGCTCAGAGGCGAACCAAATCCCAACTGGTGGAACTTGACGAAGCTCAACACGTAGCCCTCCGACGGCTGCGGCTCCCGATGCTCCCTCGACGGCACGATCCACTCCGGCCGCTCGACCGAAGCGGCGGGCCAAAGGAGTCCCTCGTCCACCAGCTTCTCCAGCTCCCGCTATGACACATCGGAAGGCCAGGCCTCTAGAGGGAGGAACGTGGGTGCCATGGATGTAGCGCGAATCTGCTCGACGGACGGGTGACCGGGAAGATTCCCAATCTCGATTTCTATCTCACCGGTTCTTCTCTAGCGTAGACAGATGAAGGCTCGGGCGTTCTGGTGGCGGCGGCGGAGGCAAGATGGCAAGATGAGAAATGGAGAAACCATAACCCTCGTATTTATAAGCGAATGGGGCTGAGAAACAACAGGCAAATCCGGCAACGGCACGGTAATTCCCCACGTTTAATGCACTCACTTAACCCCTCCTCGATTCCCAGAACAGGCACACACATCGCCCACAAGATCTTTAGCCAACCCGGGTCCACCACGACCGTGCCGCTTCATCTCATTCCTAAAAAGACATGCCCAACGGACGGGATAAGTTATCCACGCCGTTTCCTTCTATGGGAAGTAAAACGGACTCCGGTCCCACACTAAAATCCTCGAGGGAGCGGAGGCTGACCCACGATCAGGGTTTGACAGCCGCCCTCGAGTACCCGAGTCAGGGACGCCCAAGGGGAGCCAACACGAAGCTCAGCTCAAGGACGAACCCTCGAGATCCCCTCGGACGTATCTAAGGCAAAACGAAAGGATTACCATAGAATCCCCATGGAGGGAGGCATCGAGCCACCGAGTCCTATCGAATGGAACCAATATCCATGTATCTACATGTTTGCATCAAAGAGAATGCCTCAGGGCCACCAGTCGACCCCATCAAACGGGGCACGAGTTCTCACTTGGATCTCCCGTAATCAGCTCACAGAGAACGTCGAGACTCGCCCAATCGGGGGTAGTACGGCGCTTCTCACCTCACATCCGATCGAAAGGACTCATGAGATGGACGCCTGAGGCTAGCAATACCCTAGCCGCTCAAGGCTCGGGGGCTCAACTATGCCAGGCACCCCTTGACAAAAGAGGGTCACCCCTCGACCAAGCGCTACGACTCTAGTTCATGTTATCCTAACCTTTTAGGAACGCCTGCTACACCCAACCGGACGAAAACACCTTTTGGAAAAAGATAATTAAAGCCCTCAGAGGAGTCTCCCGATTCCTCCGAGGCCTCGGGGGCTACCCCCGAAGGGTACGCTCGCGCGCACCCTCCGAAAAATTACGGTCGACACCTCGGTCTCGATTCAAGACCCCCTGCATGACTCCCAGCACTAACGCGGGAGCTCAGGGGCTACTGTCGGGTACCTAAATAAGGGGTACCCTTAATCCTCGACTAAGCAACCCAATCCTTTCATTAACAAACCCAAAACCACCATTATTATCCCCCAGCCTAAAAGTACATAAGATATCCGATCCAAGTATCAAACTGCGCTGGGCCGGCCCATGAACGAGTCTCGATGAACCAGGCTACTGTTCACTCGACGGGACCCTCTCGACTCGAGGCTGTCTATTTGGATGAACGATCACCCCCTCGAGTGACGGAACTCCCCCGGGCGAACGATCACCCGTCGAACACCGCGCACCCCCTCGACCTGCCAACTTACCGTACGATTCCCCGGGCATTTAATGCATTTCACCTGCTCCCGCCTAACCTCATGGCTATGGTCGTGGTAACAGTGGACAGTACACCGGTCAAATCCTCCTTTTACTACCCATACCCAGGAAACCAGCGGATCGTACTACACTATGTCGCCATACCGCGTACTGTGCCCCATTCGGCACCCCCTCGAGAAGCATTTGTCAACATAAATCCTGCATTTCCCGGGGCCGTTCCTATCTGTTCCGGCCTCGACCCCCTCGGACACCCCTCGACTGAGCCCTTAGCCGGTTCCGGTCAGCGCTACGACGACCCCACTGCGTCATCTATAGCGAGCCGCACGCTCCCAACAGGAGAACACGTCTTTCACCATGCCGCTGAGGGACGGTAGCGTCATCATCAAGGCCGATCAGCCACCGACTTCGCCGAGACACCGCGGGATGGCAAGGCATGCTGTGTGCAGAGCTCAACCTCGCTTCGACGCACGTCGCTACAGTATCCCGGACATGATCGGCCCTACAAGCACCATTTCTAGGGTTACACTGTACACCTGTGCCCCTCCTTGGCCTATAAAAGGAGACGCCAGGCTAGCATAGAGAGGGGGCTCACCCAAAAAACAGAAGATAGCCAGAGCCTTCAACGTTCAAGTCCTAGCCAACCTCACTCGCTCGCTTGTATTCACCCCTGTATAAGCACTTCGGTGCAAGATAATACAAACCCCCCCCACCCCGCGCTGGACGTAGGGTCTTCTATTGCCCGAACCAGGATAAACCTCGTGTGTTCTTCTTGCATCACCATCCGGATTAGGAAGCACGCAATACAAATTCACTCGTTGGTGCTCGGCCCCCGGGGTCGAAATACCAACAGTCGTGCCGCCGCCGTGGGGAGGAGCTCCGCCGACGCCGGTGTGGGAGGGGTCCATGGCAGAAGAGTCTACGCTCGCCTCCTCCCCTTCCTGCCGCGCGGGCCTGGCCATGGATGCCCGGCGTCGTCGCCTGGGCGCTAGGCCACGGGTGCGTCTGGCACGGTTGGGGAATTGGACGAAGAAGAGAAGAGAGAGTGACCCGGAAGAGGAGGGAAAAATAAAAAAAAAGCCCTGACAAGTGGGCCCTGCTGCTGATATAAAGGATAGATGGGTGCGAGAGAATTTAGTATTGATGAGAGAATATCAATGAATTGGACGAAATATTCTTTTTAGGGTATGCATTTAAAGGAACGTGAGTGCACGTAGTCTTATACCCGAGGCTGCAGCGTTTAGCCGTTTAATTACACAGCGGATGTCGGCAGGTCGCTGGGGGAGATCGAGGCGACCTGGACTGGACTTAGCTTCCAGTGATGCAAGCAAGGGACAAGGATGCAAACGTGGACTTGGGAGTCTCGTAGTTTTCTTGCACAAAGACGGATGTGGAGAACGACTTTGGCCAAGTCCAGGTACGGCAATTGCCGAGTAGTCACAGACATGTCGGAAATGAATCAACGCAGAAACTACCCTCTGTAGATTTTTTCCCCCCGACAAAAATAGTAAAATACCCTCTCTGGAATCTGTGCATTGCAATAGTATTCTCTTTCTTGAGAATGCGCATATTGCCATGCCAAACGCGAGCCTTTTGATGCGCATCCTTCTTTCTCAATCAAATGTCCCTCTGAGCTTAGCTTGCCTTTGTTGTCTGCACTCGCCACCAACCATAGCCGTGTAACAATAGTGTACCTTTGCATCATTTCGTCATCTCTTCACTTCACGGTCATTTACAGTCATTTACATATCTTGTTCTCCAACAATCATACCTCTGCGTCTCAGTGATACTCTGCTTATCGATGGACAAGTGAATGAAAAACTTGTAGTCATTAGTACTAGCAGACAACCGAGAAAAACAAATGTTTTCGTGAAAAAGAAGTGACAAGGACAGAAGGATTTATAAAGGAGCCTAAATACTGATTGGATCAACCAAAATTATTGGAGCACAATAATTGCAACTGCAAACACTGCTTGAAGATAGTCACAAGCTCGTAATTAAGTGTTCCTTGATTTAGCTCAAGATGGTATGTGTGTTTGTAGTCTACTGTCAAGTCTCCTTGCTGATTAGTCAATGCCCTTATTGACAGCTTGGAGAAAGCTGTCCAAACTGATGCTGCATATTTTTCTCTTTGTTGAATAATCCAACAAAACAAAGGGAGACCCAAGCAACAGCGCGTCAACCCCGTCCCGTCGTCCTCCGATCCCCCTCGGTTGCCCTCGCCGGAGGAGGAGAGAACAGGACACCGGAGATCCGCCATGGCCGCCGCCGCTGCTACCGCCGACCCTCCTGGTACGTGCTGCTCATCTTTCGGCCCTTGCCTTCCCATCCTCCCCTGCCCTGCCCGTCTCTCAAGCTCAACAAGCTCTTGTTTTGGTTGCAAAGTTAGTAGTATTTCTCGATCGGTCTCTTTGCCGGATCTGCTAGTTACCTTGCCCCCGATAGGCGATAGCTAACACTTTTTGCTGCCAATCGCCATGTGTTTCCTTCCTCCCGTGGCCTCCGACCGGGCACAGGCTACTTCGTCGGCCGCCCGTTGCACTACCAGGACCCGCAGCCACAGACGGTGCCGCCGCCGCAGCAGGAGCCGGAGCCGCGGCCACCGGCGGCGCCGGCCGTCGACGGCCAGAACGCTGTGAACGCGCAAGTCCCTGGTGCGTTCTTGTTTCAGTTCTTGCTTCCGGCTTCCAGCTTCCCTTCCCTGATTTCTCTGTCTTCTAGTCTTATTTTTCCCATTGCATTTCGTGTTAATTTTTAATGAAACTGGATGGGGAAATTTTCCGGGGCGCGAGCAGGTTACTACAAGGGGCGTGTGCAGCCGAGACGAGGCGAGGACACTGAACACAACACCAACGGCAACGCTGGTGGCGCTGCTGCAGATCAGCAGAACAGAGAACAGGGCTTCTTTGCCAAATGGTATGCAGTTTGATCTTTGATGCATTGATTGGGTCTAGAATGCCGAGGCTATTTTGGGACTCATTGCTGTGATGCTGTCAATGTCAGTTTCCAAATCTGCTGATTGCTGTGATTACCAAATCTGCTGATTGCTGTGATTCTGTGATGCTGTGATTGCCTAATCTGCTGATTGCCGTGATGCTGTCAGTGTCAGTTTCCACGGTTTGATGATAGTTCCCCGTTTGCTGTTTTCAGGTTCGGGTGCTTCTCTGGCACCAGCTGAAATTGGAAACCCAGGGCACATCCCTCTTCTCTTGTAGTTCAGTGAAGGACATTTCTGGCTTAGCACGCGTCGCATTGGTGGTTATCTGGAAGGATTGCAGCTGCAGGGAGATCTTGAAATTCTCTGTTCTTTGATATGTTTTCAGAAAATTCTATTATCCATTTGTAGCATCTTACTTTGAGTCATTGAGATTGTTCGTTGCACGGGTTACCATCAATCTTCGCTGTTCCTACTTGTGTAAACCGAGGGTTTTCTTTCTATTTACATATACATAATTACATATATAGGTGGTACTTTGTGTAAAGTTGGAGCATTTTATGAGCAACTTTTACCTTTGTCTTTAAAGCTCAGTGGTTGCAAGAGTTTTCACTTCCAATGGTCTGTCTTTCCCGTAAATTGAAGCAGTGGAGAATTTGTTGAAGTACTAACTATGAACGCCATATAAGAAAACTTTTTTTTAGAAAAGGCCATATAAGAAACCTGGAAGAGTGTTTGTGAAATTAGAGTTGTTATTTCATAATAGGACTTCTTGTCAATACAGTAAAGTGCATTTTTCAATCTTCAACTTGTACTGGATTTAGATTTTCGACCCTAAACTGCACCCTCCAACTAGACAAGTTTAGTTCTTTATGTTGTTGCAAAGGTAGTTTTCTATTTTCTGAAACAATAAAAATATATTTCAGTACCTAAAAATAATAAATTATAAATTTCAAATTAGAAAAAAATGTGAAACTAACAACAATGTTCCCTAAAAATGTTATTTATGTATTGGCATTTTATTTGTATTTACTTGAATTTTAATTGTTTATGTTCCTAATAAACCAAACCACAAGCAACAAAACAACAGAAACAAAAAACAAATAAGATACAAATACCTGTAAATAGATCACCAACAGTCCGATAACATTTCTAGAAAAAAAGAAGGCATGAGTTACATACTTTTTGTATAAATTAAATTAATTAGTTATGAATTTTTGGATGTTTACAGGCTATTTTTTAAAAAAAAATAGAAACCAAATTTGGAACTAGCTAGGACCACATTTATCTTGTTTCGGTAGTTGGAAGGTGTATAGTTTTTGGATTTGTACTTTAAGATTGAGAATTGAACTTGTGTGCAAGTTTTTTTTTTGGCGACGGAAGAAGAATTATATTATATGATAGCTAAGTGTATCAAAATATAAGAAACCGGAAAGAGTGTTTGTGAAAAGCACAGCTCAAGACCTAAGCTGTTAGATACTTTGTATTATGGATGACCTTATGTAATAACCTGCCAGTGCAGGAGAACTAGGAAAATGGCAATTTTTCTTTTGATAATTAGGAAAATGGCAATTGTGCATTTATTTGCAGGAAACCGAATTAAAAATAAAAGGGTGATAGCAACATTTCATGTTCCTTTCATAGTTGAGGCACTACTAGACTAGAGATAGAGATGAGTACTGTTAGAAGAAGACCAAGTCAATACTGTAGCTACTACCACTGGCAAGTAGGAGTAGCAAGTGGTGGTGCCAGCAGTGGCTCAAGGTTCGACGTGGTAGGTGTGGCCGTGTGGTGTCTGGTGTGGGTGTGGCACCAGCAGCAGTCCAGCACGGCAGTCGGCAGCACCTGTTTTGGTTTCAGGAACTGGATTACCGACCGTCGACCGATGATTCCAAGTCTCCGCAGTCAGTCAATCCCTCGCTTGTATTCCAGCTCCAGCTCGGGCAAGAGCTGCATATTATATATTCTCCATCATCCTGTCCTTCCCGTCCAACATACCTACCTGGTCTCCAGCTCTCTCGTCTCTCTTTCCACCCTTTCTCTCTGCAGTCGGCACAGGGCGGAGGAATCGCTCGCAGCTCGCCGGAGCTCCGATCCCATCCCCCAATGGCTGACAGCGCACCCGGTAATATTTGCGTTTTCCATGCATGGCTTTCAACTTAAACAAGCATGGACACTGCAGACACATGATCGTTTAACTCTCGCATGTTACTAATTCGCTACCCCGTTGGTGCTGGTGCAGGCGGCTACTACACCGGCCCTCCCGCCGTGCCGCACGACAAGCACAAGGCGGCGCCGCCGTCCGAGCCCGAGCACGTTGACGGGCAGGTCAACGCCCCTGGTGCGTAACAATTCCTCGTTTCGTTTCTCTCTCCAATCACGTTTGCGTGGCTCTTTGTAACGACCTCCTTTTGCCTTTGGCAAGGGCAGGCGGCTACTACGCAGGCCGCTCCGCGAAAGCCGTCGGCGGCGGCTCCGCTGCTCCTAAGGAATCGGGCTTCTTCGCCAGCTGGTAAGCCTTCCTTCAGAGCTCAATTAATGATCAAATTAAAATCTAGCTCGTCGTTGTCGCTATTGCGTGCTTTTCAGTTCGCTTGACTATATTCCTTCGCTGATGCATGGCTCTATCTCCGGTTTGTTGTATTGATCTATGTATCATCAAGTTGTGCGTGCTTCTCTGGCGGCGAAACCGCGAGATAGATTCTCAGCGATGGACCGAGAGTGGAGCATGGATGGCACATGGCAGTTGGCAGTGATTGTTTGAGCTCGATGGAAATTTGTTCAGATTTATTTCTAAACGACCGGATACGGCGATGAGAGGGGGGTGAATGGGAGCCTCAAATTTCTTTCAATACTTTAGGTCCTCGGTTCGGCAAATAACCCAAGTAGCAATACACAAACCACGATGTCCACGACCCTATTGAGAGGGTGATATTCACTAGAAACACAATGGGACACCACAAAACCAACGCAACGAACCGAAAGCGAATTGGAGACCAAACGGATAAGCAATGATTAAAAAACCGGTAGTACAGGAAGACCAACCGGTAGTACCAACAGTGACCGGAAGTTCTGAGAAATATTTTTAGCCCAAGTCGAACGTGCCCTTGACTCTCCGTAAATGCACTACCGGTAGTACTGGTGTTGCTACTGGTAGTACCGGTAAGGTACCGGACCAATCTTCAGACCCAGAACACGATCGGAACGCACCAACTGGTAGTACCAATGATACTACCGGTAGTACCAGTGAGGTACCGGTAGTACCGGTAGTTTAAAATGATAGTACCGAAGAGAATCACGCGGCGAAATTGCACTTCCGGAAGTAACACCGGTAGTAGCACCGGTAGTACCGGTAGTACCAAAATCAGCACGAACAGAATCGCGCGGAAATCGCCCGGAACAAAGAAAATTCGATTTCTTGGTTAAATCAACTCCAATTGCCATGAAATTTTAATCGTAGGTTCGCAAGGTAATAGAGAAGTTACCTCTAAAAGGCTATGGCCCAATTTGACACGAATCAAGAGAAATGAAGAAAGGAATGTGAAAACCGCCAAGAACTCGCCATGAACACAAAATCACACCGATCTACTTGCTCGTGAGGAATTAGCTCAAACCCTTCGGTGGGATTGATCCTCTCACGTCATAGCTTGAATCAACGTAAAACGGTGCAAAATCAAAGAAATCCGACCACAAAATTGGAGGGGGGAGAGGAACTCGGGATGAATAACTCAAGAACAGTAAGAACACAAATTCATCACGAAATTCACATGAAGGTAAAAGCCCAGAGGGCACGAGCACACTAGGGGGTGCCCTTCCCACGAACAAATCACTATAAATGTCTTGCAGTGGACCTCACACACTCTGAAAGACTAGAGAATAGGAAACCCTAACACTGAAATGAGAGAGGTGAGACTGAGTAGAGGCAGTCCCTCTTATTTATAGCCTTATTACACATTTTCACTTCTACCCCTAGACATTCTAAGAGAGAACCACCTAGCCAGGGGCATTATGGTCCAACTTGAGTTTTCCTGATCCGACGACCACCGCGCTTCCTCACGGTAGCCTCGCTCCGAAGCAATCTCTCTGATGCCGTCACGTGTCGTCCGTCCGCATCGGGACCTCCGCCCGAGTTTTGAGGCCCAAACCCGGAAAACCCGCCGCCGATGGTTTTGAGGACAAACCACCAAACCGTCCACGAGTATCGTACCGCGTACGCATCCTCCGCCGATGGTTTTGAGGCCAAACCACCAAACCATCGCCGATGGTTTTGAGGACAAACCACCAAACCATCCGCGAGTAGCGTAGCCCGTACGCGTCCCCAGCCGTGTACACTTGCGCTCGTCGATGTCCCAATCCCAAATATCAGCCACCGCGGCTGGCCACCCGGCCGTTTGGTCCCTCGGCCCAAGCCTCGCGTCCGCCCTTCACCGCAACCGGTCCGTCAGCACCGGATGCCCTACTTGACCTTCTTTCGACCGCTGCCACCGCCTCCGGACTCCACACCTGCATATCATGAAGTCAAGAGACACCGTTTCGACACATAACCCTGTGCCAGGGGATTAGAAGAACCACCGAACCAACCACACACCAAAGTGTTGGCATGTTGACAGTCGCTCATCATACAACAAGGGTGCTCCACAATGGTTATGTAAAAACCATGTGTTCGTAATTTCCTTTGAAAATGTATTTTTTCGGCAGTGGTAGTGTTGTCAATTTGTACAAGCATTGCATACATTATGCTGAAGCAGAGTTAATGAAAAGCATTCTCCCCATGATACAACTGTGCTTTCCTTCAATATGAGAATCTTGGGGTGTGTTTGGGAACAGGCCCAAGGGGTGCCCCGAGCCCCTGGGCTGCAAGCCTGCAACCCGATCTTGGACTGCACGGGTCTTAGAGCACTCTGGGCCAGGCCCCCAAGAAACGATAGCCCCCACCGTTTTTTCAAGGCCTGGATCCTCCGAGAGCTTGGTGCGCTCCTTGCAAGTGATGGAGTTAGCTCCCGATTCCCCAATCGGTCACTGCTCCTTCGCACGTGATGGAGTTACCTCTCGATTCCCCAATCTGTCACCACTCCTCCGCCGCGCACGGTGCCTCCGTTCTTCTTGCCATACGATTCTCCAATCTCTCTCCCACACACTACACTTGTCGCAGCTCGAGCGTCACGGCGGCACACGCGGGAACGACGAGAGCGAGCTCGAGCGCAATGCCGGCGGACGCGAGATCGAGTGCGTGGGATCATGCCATGATGTTGCCGGAGCTGTCTTGCCGCTGCGGCGTCGGGCCGAGGAGCAGCCTGCGCATGCGCCCTTGGGCGTCACGAGCGGCGGTGTCCAGGGCGTCACCAAACTCTCAGGTTTGCCGGGTGATTCTCCAGCGGCAGCTCAAATTAGAACTACACCCAGGAGGCCAGGACACATCCAGCCCTCTTCTCGCATTAACTGAAGGATGCGTCTCGCAGTGGTGGTTGTCTGGACTTTGGATGGATTGCAGTTGCAGGGAGATCTCGAAATTCTCTGTGACTTCTCTTAGGACTGCTTAGAATAGGAAAAAGATGCTATTAGTTTGGTACTTTCTGATTTAAAATACAATTAAGTACTCCCTCCATTCCAAATTATAGTTCACTTTGACTTTTTTATGTATGTATTTTGTTATGTATCTAGACATATTATTTATCTAGGTATATAGCAAAATGCATGCACCAAAAAAGTCAAAACGAACTATAATTTAGAACGGAGGGAGTAATTAAGAATTTTTAGAGATTAAACTAGATTTTTCTTATTTTTTAAAAATACAAATAAACCACCATTGAAAAACCATCTAAATGACCATATTTGTCTAAGTTTCGATAGTTGGAGGGTACGCTGTCTAGTCCCCGGATTTATTGCTTAAGGTCGAAAACTAGACTCATGTGTATGTTGAGAGTTATGCATACTTCTCAATGCGAATGCAGTGGTTCACCTCGCAGAAAACGTGCTCCTAGAAGTAAAAAACCGCGTCAGGCTAGAGATGATGACCAGTAGAAGACCAAGTCAGCAGCTGCTGCTGCTGCTACCAGCAAGTGATGGTGCCAGCAGTGGCCTCACATGCAGAAGCCGGACCCAGTAGCTCAACGTAGGTGTCGTAGCACCTTGTTTTGGTTGCAGGAACTGGATTACGGATCATCGACCGATGATTGCCAAGTCTCCGCAGCCAATCCCTCCTATATTCCAGTTCGGCAGGGCCAAAGCTGCATGCATATATTCTCTCCATCATCCTGGCTGTGCTGTATTCTCTAAAGCAACATACACCCGGGGAAGGAGACCTCCACTGGTAGGAGGAGCGAGGCATACCGCGTACCTACTACTACCCGGCATCCAGCTCTCTCGTCTTCGTCTCTTCCTCCTTTCTGCTCGTCTCGCTCTCGGCAGTGTCGGCGCATACAGGGCGGAGCGCAGAGGAATCAATCGCTCGCCGGAGCTCCGACGATCCCATCCTCCCATGGTTGACAGCAGTGCCGCTCCCGGTACACTCCTATATATGCGTTTCCATGCATGTCCTTCAACTTAAGCACCCGTGCACATTGCAAATGCAGTATATGTTGCATGTTACTAATTCGCTCACCGTCGGTACGAGATGGTGCGGGCGGCTACTATGCCGGCCCTCCCGCCGCGCCACACGACAAGAAGCACAGGGCGCCGCCGTCCGACCCCCAGCCCGAGCCCGTTGACGGCCAGGTCAACGTCTCTGTCCCTGGTGCGTGCACTACCTACAGATCCGGCGATCCAAAGCGTTTCTTCTCTCTCTTAGCGATTTTTTTTTTTTACGACCGGAGCTTCATCCGTTTTTAATTAAGAAGAAGGTTTTAAAAATAGTACACCATGATCGCACTTACTGGCAAGCAGCCAACTCGTTTCATCATGCAAAGCCCAACCTAACTACTGGATACACCGTTGCTTGATTACATAATAACACCATTTGGCGACACTAGATTAACGATAGCTGCTAACAGACCGAAGCCACCCATAGCCCAGTCTTCCGCTTCCTTTATGATTTCAGTGACAACGGCACCTACCGTTGACGACGTCTGACGAAAAACTCGGGCATTGCACTCTGTCACGCTCGGTTCTCAGAACAAAATCAGATATACACTATATATAAATCTTAAGGGACAAATCTCACATATAGCTACAAATAGTATCAAGTACAATGCTTTAAATATAACATACACAGTATATAAAAGATCACCTATGAACAAACAGCGAAAAAACAACTTCGAACTCCGGGTGTAGACTTCACTCCACTGGATCCAACTGACTGGTTGATCACAAGCCTAAAACTTCTCCTGAGGTGTGGGGGAAATAGCAAGAGTGAGTCCATGTCGAACTCAACAAGTATGGCAACAAGGTAGTATAGCTATAAACTCATGATCCATGTAACATAAATAATACAAAACATAAACGATAAATAATGAGCATCTTAACATAACCAGAATCATCATCTAATGTAAATGTCTCCAAGGCCGCTCGTGTCTTTGAGCAAGGCTAGTATACCAGTTTATTAAACTCTGCGCAAAGGTGTACACTTTCACTGTGAGCCGTGAATTGCCCTTTCGCCCGAGGCCCGTCGACCTCTTAGCTCATTACCAAGGAAAGCCGACAGGGTTCACTATGAAGCCTTTCAAAGGTTCGTCTAACATGTTAGGGCCACTAGGTTTTTCCATCAATAAGCATGAACCCTCCCCCAAGAGGTGACTAACAAAAGACAAGAACCACACCTTCTTGGCAGGCCGCGGGATCATACAGATCGGAGCCCCTTTTGCGCCCTTTCGGGTAACCACTAAAAAGCTAAAAAAGGTCCTCATACTGAGCTAAAACCAGAGCCATATAGCCCTCACAGCTGTACTGTAAATCCCGGATTATCACGTACAGATAAGATCTTAATTTTATTAAAAAGTCATCTTTTAACGTTTAGTGCTTAAACATTAATTAAATCACAAGGTCATGGTTACAGAAATAAAACCCAAGCTATACTTGCCTTAAGACTTGCTTTACCCCTAAAGCAATGTGCTTAGAGAAATATCATCTTTATCTTCCATTCTGTAGCTTTTGATCTCCAATGCTCACAACGATTCTTGTTCTACTCGTAGCAACCACTATGCATAGACAACCATACAATGCACAAGAAGAGACGACTAAGAATAATACACCAATCAAAGAGGTAACTAAAGATGGTCTAAACGGCAAAACTCGGTGCTACGGTCACAAGAAACGCCTACTGAAAGGCTTTACGTTATAAAAGAAATAACTATAAGCTTTATTTACTTTATTTAAAGAAAAACAAGAACAAGTTATTAACTCAGATTACATAAAACCATAATTTATTTTAAAAACCAAGTTAAACTAATTATGTTTTATTTATCCACACATCTTACATTATTAAGACATTTAAACTTTACTTTGCAAATGACATAAACATACGAGAGCATCTATGGTCTATTACATGTAGCATGTTTAATATAACCAAATCATAATTAGAAACACATAAGTTAAGATTAATCAAATTAACATGCCATGTATAATTATAAAGATATGAAACGGATATTGTTTTTAACTATAAAACTAATTACAAGCATATTAAATAATTTAATATTTAGCTAACTATAGAAAAGCATGAGACATGATAAAAATTAACTCTACTGCGTACACGACGATATAAAACTAACGCAACTTGAATCGCCCGAATCGGAGTTAAAACGGTGAAACGACGGAGATAATACGATCGATGGAAAATCTGTAAATAACTGCTAGGGGGCAGACTCGTAATTACCATCATCTTCCACCTCTGGTTGTTGAAGATCGTGGCCATGGCAGCCATGGTGCCGCTGCACCAGCGCCGGAGGCAAGGGGCCTCGGCCCTCGCCTGCTGGACGGCCGGTGGCGGCCGGCTGCGGCCTGCTACGGCCTGCGGCGACCTGTTACGGCCGGCTGCGGCCTGCCACGGCCGGCTGCGGCCGGCTGTGGCCCGCTACGCCTGGCAGTGGCGACCAGATGCGGCCGGTGGCGGCCAGAAGCGGCGCGCGGGAGATGGAGGACCACGGCCCTCGGCCGGGACTTGGCCGGCCGGCAGCGGCCGACTGTGGCCGGCAGCGGCTGGCTGTGGCCGGCTGCAGCTGGCTGCATCCGGCTAGGCTTGGCTGTGTGCGGCTAGGGTTGGCTACGTGCGGCTAGGGTTGGCTAAGGGGCCGCGGCTGGCCCTCTTTATAGCCGGCGGGGAACCGGTTGGGCTAAAGCCGCTGGGCTTGGCCCGTTGGGCTGGCTGCGGCTACCTATAGCCGCTGGTGGCCTGGCTGGCTGGCTATGGCCGGCCAGAGTTGGCTGTGGCCGGCTGAGAGTGGCCACAGGTGGCTGTTGCTCGCCAAGCCTGGACAGATGAAGCTAGGTGAGACCAGGAGAGACCCAAGCTAGGTGGGAGCTGGCCAAAGCAAGCTAGGATGCTTTGAGGATAGCAAAGGGTTGCTAGACCGGACTGCTGCTGGCCTTACTATGCGGCTGGTGGCCAAGTTTGTTCACTGGTGGTCGGCTACGGCTACTGCTAGCCTGGCCCGGGTGGCCATGGCCGGCTAGGGCTGGCCAGGACTGGCCAGAGCTGGCCAGTTAAGGCTAGGATAGGCCAGAGCAAGCTAGGTTGGGCCAGGATAGGCTAGGGTAAGCCAGGGATGTCTAGAGACTGAACTAGGCCTGCTAAAGCTAGGTAGAGGATGGTGTCTAACTAGAGCGATGGTCAACACTATAGAAGGAAATGAAAGACTCTCTCTCTCTCTATCTATGCAAGAGAAAGGACTTTTCTAAAAATGTTTTCCAAAATCTTCTTGAGGCAAACTTGAGTTTTCAAAGCTTTATTTTCAAACATGAAAAGAACATAGCCGTGTCTTGCTCGGGTTTTAGAAATTCTTTTTCAAACACCAGCAAAACAAAACAAGGCACCAAGCACAAACCCATCTTTATTATCTTCGTAAAAGTTTTAAAGCCACACTTTTCATCATTTCATAATGATAACAAAAGAATAAAGTCTTGGCTAATTTTAAAGAAATTAGTAAATCCTTTAGTTTATTTAGTATTTTTGGTTCACATCCCAAAATTGAAATTTTAGGGTGTGACACGCTCCTAACAATTCCTCGTTTCATTAATTGTAACGACCATGGCGTTTGGCAAGAGCAAGCTACTACAACGGCAAAGCTGGCGGCGGCGGCCAGGGCAGCTCCGCTGATCCTAAGGAATCGGGCTTCTTCGCCAGCTAGTGAGAGTTCAGAGCTCAAATCATCAAATTCAAATCTAGTTTTTTTAGAGAACATGCTACCATACGTATTTCATTAAGCAGAAGATCAAGCCCTTAAACAGTAATTCAGAGATTACCAACAACCGAATACACACACACACTTCCCTGGCGCACGCGATTGTAATTACATAAACATATCTGGCCTCTGAGTAGCTAGCCCTAAGCGAATTCCCCGCGGACCTGATGTGCAGCATCGCGAGCCTCCTGAATCCTGCTGCAGTCTATAGCCGCGCCTCCTCCAGTATGACCTGCAGTAGTTCGGCCGGCGAACTAGATTGCCCTCCGAACGTCCTCGCGTTCCTTTCCTTTCAAAGCGTCCAGCCAACGAGTAGAAGAAGAGCATCGAAGGCCCTACAAATCTCCTTTGGTAGACATCGTCTCATGGTCATCCACCACTCCATGATGTCTTGCTCCCAAACCTGGATGAGCCCCTGCAGATGGTAAGCTGCTCTCTGCTGAAAACACATCCTAAAATGATATGGTCCATCGTTTCATCAGCCTGATCGCACAACACACAAGATAGTCGTCCTGCAATCCATGCCTCCACCGCCGGTGACCTGTCGAGCACCTCCCGTGCATGACAAAGTCAGAAGAAGAACTTGACCCGCGGCAGTGCCGAAGTTTTGCATAAGACCCTCGCTCCCAGCGGTCTAGAGCATCAAAGGAACATGGCCCCATACGCGGATGCCGCTGAGTAGCAGCCATCTGCACTGAAACGCCAGATGAAGGTCCCCTTGTTGCCAGCTTTTGATTTCACTTGTTTTTTTTTTTTTTTTGCCGACCATTTGATTATATTCCTTCGCTGATGGCTCTCCGTTTGTTGTGTTCTATGTATGTATCATCGAAGCTGTGCGTGCTTCTCTGGCGACCAAAGCGCAAGATAGATTCAGAGTTGGACCGAGGACAATGGATGATGGATGGATGGCACATGGCAGCGTGGTTGTTTGTATCCATGGAAAATTTGTTCAGACTTATTTCCTTCGAAATGTATATTTCCCGCGGTGGTGCTGTCAATTTGTACAAGCATTATATGCACTATGCAGAAGGGAGTCTATGAAAAGCATTCCATCCCATGAAACAACTGTGCTCTACTTTGTTATGAAACCATAGTCTCTCATACAGTTTATTTACCTAAAAAAAATCTTGGGGTTTGCACGTTTTTGGAGGGAAGTGTGGTCAGACATGCATGCTTATGTAATTGTGGGTTTAATTAAGTCCTGTGTTGAGTTGTTTCTTTTGGCTTTTCGCTTAAAAGCTGACTTTCTAGCTTTTAGGTTTTGTTATTGGTTTTGTAATAAAATTTTACCTTCTAACCACAAGAAAAGTTATAAAAGCTTTTCCTATAAAGTTTTCAGCTTTGAGTCTATTTTCTCACAATCCAACCTTTCGAAAGCCATCTCAATAGATGGACTATTTGTTTCAATTTCTGGCTTCTGGCTAGCAGAAGCGAAAAAGTTAAAATAAAGAGCAAGACCCTGTTTGGGACAACATTCTCTAGGAAGCCCTTTCTCAGAGGAGATGCACTAGTACAGTAGGAGCACGGTTAAAATAAGCATATTTGATTTTGCATATATTTTTTACTATATAAAATGGGGTGGTGGGAATGTTTTACTATATAAAATGGGGGTTGTGGGAACAACCAGTGTTGGACTCAGCTGCAAAAATACATGTCACTTGACTAGTAATTTGTCACTTAACTATTAATTTTCACAAAAGCTATACATTACTCAAGCAATTTTTAACTTCCTGTCACACGATGTTCTGTAGTGTTTATTACGATGACAGGTTTCTCGTGATGTTCTGCCGTGTTCCGTGCGATATTCTGACATGTTTCTCGCGGTGTTCTGCCATGTCCCTTACAATTTTTGGGTATATATCCTCGCGAGGACACCTGTGTGTTTAGAATATTGTCAAGAACACTAGAACATCACAGAATATACAACAAAACATCGTGTGACGGAAAGCTAAAAATTGCTTAAGTAATGTATAGACAAACTAATAGCTTATGTTTGGCCATAAACAACTTATAAGATGTACCAAACATGTACTAATTAAGTGTCATGGCTGTTTGGTTAAAGCCAAAATCCTATGAGAAGCTATTGCTCTGTCTAAAAATTCTCTGGTAGGGTCTCAACCAGAACAGCCTCTTACAGAAGGAGAGTTTTAGGACAAGGAGCTATTGTTTATTTGTTTCCCTTTGATTGAGGTGTTTGATGATTATTTTTTCCTCCAACGAGATTCCTTCTCAAGCAAGTACACAGTCTTCTCACTCTCAAGTCTTTCCGTTTCCGCGTTAAGGAAGCTGCCTCCCCACGGCCAAAGCCAGCTGCTGTACTGTCGTATACTCCGACATACCAATTCCATTATCCAAGAAAACCACAGGCCGGCAACGGACGCGGTGCCCTGCGGCTTCTCCTCTTCGTCGCTCATCGTCCCACTCTCTCCGGAGGAGGCTGCTGAAGACTCGCCATGGCCGACGCCCCAAGCAATCCTGCCGGTATGCTGCTCAGCCTTCACATCTCCCTTACCTTACGATCAAGCTCGAAACGATAAGCAGTAGGGTGCAGACTCCAGAGGACTCTCATTTTACTCGTGCGAGAATCACTTCGATTCTTCACTGATTTTCTGTGGCCGCAGCTGGCTACTACAGTGGCCGTCCTTTGGGGTACGATCCGCAGCAAGCGCAGGCAGTGCCGGCACCGCCGCTGCAGGCACAGCCGCACGCCACCGCTGGCGAACAGGTGAACGGTGTGCCGGCGCCAGAGCCGCAGCCACGGCAGGATGTTGGCGAACAGGTCTCCAACCACACTCATGTCCACGGCGTTCCTGGTGTGTGTCATACAGATCCTAACTTTTCTTGTCACTCGTAATCCCTCACTTTTATGGCCAGATTCAATCAAGTGCTGTGTTTTGATTCTTTTGGTTTGGTACACGAGCAGGATACTACAATGGCCGCGTCAGCAACACCAACACTGCTGCAGCTCCTCCTCCTTCAGCACCTGCTCCTGTTGCTTCGATTCCCCCTCCTGCTCCTGCTCCTGCAGTTGAACCTGAAAGGAATCTGAGCTGGATTGACAAATGGTAAGTGACACACAACCTCTGCTTCAGTTGATATAGAACATGACACTATCTAGAGATCAAGTATACTCACGTACTGACACTGCTGTGTAACTGTAATTCTTTTGGATTGTGGCATGCTGGCATATCTCAAGCCTCATGTGCTTCACCGGCGACAGAAACGCAAGGTAGTTCAGGAGTCAAGACTCAAGACTCAAGACACCCGTGGCCGGCCACATTACTGTCGAAGTTAGAGCAAGATTGCACGGCTTTGTGCTTGTTTCGATGTATAGAGCAATGCAGAGATTTTTTTGTTAGTTCTTCTTCCCCATGCTAACGCTAGCTATTCATTTGTACAAGTACAACTGCATGCAGGATTATTGCAGATGCAGTGTCAGTGAATCTATTCATGATCCATCAGTTGTATTGCGTTGTGCTTAATCATTTAATTCTGATCGTTTCATATGATTTGGTTTATATGAATATGATGAATAAATAAACACCACGGAGATGGGATCCTGTTCAGCAGCAGCAGCATTGAAGCGGCATTGTCTGATCTGGGATGATTAGTGCAGTGAGCATGGTGAGAAATTGAGCCTCTGACTTGTCAATGTGTCAGTAGAGATTGAAGGTTGTTCTCACTAGGATCTGGCATAGATGTGGACAAGATACTTATGTACTTGATATACTGCATCTTGATCAGTTGTCAACACAATGGTTTATTGTGTTGCCCTTCATCTTTAGTTGACTTAGTATGGCTGATATTTGAGTCAAGCTTGTAGAAATGTCATGGGGCACCCCCTGCTTTATAATGGTTTATTGTGTTCCCAAACATAATGGTTTATCGTGTTCCCAGAGCAGTGGGATTCAATTCTGCATCCATCCATACTACATGAATATTTCAATCTTACCATGGTGCTCTAGAGTTTTGGGGTAGCAAAAAATTTGTTCATTTTAGGCAAATAGATTTAACAAATGGTGGCTATAACAATACTCCAATAATAATGGTATTTCTTATTATGTTTTTCATTAAACATAGTGTTGGTAAACTCAACTTAGTTTACTTGGATGAAAAAGCAAGCATATTTACAAATTCCTAGGACACTATATAATTTCAAAATGCTAGGACCCAGTGTCCTTGCTATATTTAAATAATGAATACCATTATGCAACATTTTACAAATTACATTTATCCATAAGTCTAAGCATGCTTATAGTAAGTTCTATTAGAAATTACATTTAGACATTACATACTGATACAGTTATATAGAAGCAACAATGGGTCGTCACGGACATCTTGGTACAATACGGTGGCTTTAGGCTCCCTCGACATTCCCAAAAGTCGTGGTGCCCTGCAATGGCGGCTATATCCTGACAATCAGGTTCCCAAAAACCAGCGCCGTCATGAAGCTAGCAACGGTCCCTGCAGTCTTCCTAAACTTGTCGTCGAACACGTTCTCAAGCATGCTGTCGACATTCAGGGCGCCGCCACCCAGGTCGTCCTGATTACGGTAGCAGGCCTCCCAGCTGCGGCGAGCCATTTCCTTGAGGCACGAGACGTGCAGGTCAACAGCAGGCTCGTCGCCGTCCACGTAGCAGCGGTATGGTCAGAACCAACGGTGTTGGCCCTCATTCTCTGGGCATAAGGCAGACGGCCGCGACGCCCTCCGGTGGAGGTCGAAGGCACGGCCGTCGTGGATGATGCGCTCCGGAAGGGACGCGCAGCACGGGTGGAGATTGACGCCTTCTTCCAAGCTGTGGTAGACGTAACCGTGCGTGGGGTCGCCGCAAGTGTCGCAGACCCTCCTGCCCTCCTCCTGGACACGGGACGACGACGGGGGCTCGTGGAGGAAGCGGAACTCGAACTTCTTGCCGTAGCCGAAGAGAGGATGTACCAGAGTGTGGAGACCGAACAGAGGATCACCCGCGAGGGCGCAACGTGTGTGGAGGTCCAAGGATCGGCCCTCGCCGCCGCAATCGCAGGTGTATCTGGGCCCGTAACCGGGCTCCTTGCAGCCGTCACACAAGAACGGCGCGCGGGCGGCCGTCATCAGCTTGAGCTTGTGCTCTGGGTGGGCACGATAGCTGATCACCGACGGAGGATCCTTAGGTATACTAGTGATTTGCGCGCGCATGGGCGCGCGAGCAATGGTCACAACACAGTATTTCTAAAGAAAATGCATTAGATATTTAGATATTAGCTAACTATTACAATATCTGATGTTCACACAGAAACTAAATATTACAATAGGGATACAATATAGATAGTAAACCAGACTCGAACTAAATACTACAGAAGGCATGAAGCCGCTTCATTCCATTTTGGTTTTCTACAAGGCAGACCATAAGCCAACACCTCATTTGTAGTTTATATGCCAATCAGTTCACAGAATTTCATACGCTATCAAGTGTGTGCGAAGCACCTTTCTACCAAAATCTTCTCTACAGCTAGAGAGCATGTGATGGTCCAGACAATTGCCATGGGAAATGTTGCATCGAGGTATATATTGCAACAAAGCTGAGTCCTTCAAAACAGACACTTCAATGAGTCCCGCAAAGCAACAAAGCTACACATATATTTTTCAAATAAATTGATAAACAAACAATTAATTTGTTTTGAGATTTTATCAATTAGCAACATCTACATATCTCCCGAGAAGAGCAAACAATGATCACAATGGTATTGTGACGCAGGGATGAATTGTAGTTCTCCTTTTCATATGTCCACAGCTTATCACATGGTAGTGTCTTTGAAACATGTTCAGACCACAACACATAGCATTTAGCCTAGAACGTAAAAATTAAGCATGTCAGAATATGACGTTGGTCGTTAGTAAAGAAACCTTTGGATCAAAGGCAAAAGTGCTTACAACATTCCAGCAGCAATCAATTACCTGAACTGCACATGGAACATGACAACTCTTCTTGCAGTGCTTGTCATAACAACCAAGAGCTGCTCCCAGGAGTACACATCTTCTGCATCTTAGTCCTGACACCTGAAGCCCGTCTAATTTCTGCATCAAGTTCATAACAATGTCACCATCAAACCATACATTATGTTGTACCCAAAGACAAGACCTTAAGTTGGAATCAAACTGGCCTTCGAGAAACTGCAGTTTATCCCTAATTGAATTCAGGGTTTGCAATATAAGTTTATCCGGTCATGGCAAGACAAATAGCTCATCAATTAAACATGCACAACAGTAAAATAATAATGTAGGTCGTCAGTTCGAAATATCAAAATTGAAGCTGAGTAAAAAAAAACTATTCATGGATTAAAATAGGTTGTCAGCTTCATCATGTCGGTCTGCCTGATGATGAATCGAATCAAAACTTGCAAGTCCCTATATTCCAGACATAATGTCAGGCATGAAATCATTAGATAGAAAATATATAGGATTCTATGATGCCATTGTTCATGAACTCCAGTGTTAATCTACTTGCCAACCACCATATAGGTTGGTTTAGTTTAGTTAGCAATTCTATCTAAATCTTAACAAAGTAGCATTATTTAGAACAGGAGGGCATGAAACATACTAACACAATACTTAGGAATGTATGGGCGTGTGAGGTCTATGTTGTGTATAGTGACATGAAGGTTCTCTAAATTTTCACACCCTATAAAGATTTTGGTAGGCTTTCAAATTTTTGGAAAAGTAAAAACACCAATTACTCTTAGGGACTGGCTAGAGCAATATGCATGATCAGAGCAACAAAAGTTATATAAGTTCGACTTGAAAGCATCAAAACTTACTGGATTAAGTCATATTCATCTTTTTTCTTTTGGAACTCCTACGAAGCATGGCCATTGATAACTCTATAGCATAAATAATCCAAAGATAGAAGCACAAAGATTTTAAGTTCACAGAGCACAAGCATGGATGGATGTATTATTTCAATGGAACGAAGATTTTTTTTTTAAAAAAAAACAAAACTATGTACCTGTTGTTTTTTTAAGTACTTATCTAATATATGATTATCTCAGCGAACCCAATACAGGCATGGAAATACAAATTTAGATGAGCAGTTTTCAATTAAGGAACCACATAATAGCTTTCACTTAAGGCTACTTTTATATACATGAAGGACACTGAATTTTTTTTCATTAGCCAGAGCAAGCCAGTAGACTCAGACATCCCCTTTAGACACACATCAAATTCAAAACAGAATGAACCATGCTAGTGAATCAGTCTTTTTTTAACAGGCTTTCAGCGTAAAGAACAATAGCAATAGAAGATGGACATCTTCTAATAATAATAATTCAGTTATAATTATGTAACAACACATAGAACCTGAACCGGACCTGAACCCAATTTTCCTGGTGGACACTATCAGGTGCAAATACTGACTTATTTTTGCTATAACTACCTGCAAATACAAAATAGTAATTAGATGTATTTTTGTGAAATATATCTCCAATGCAACAAATAGACGATGTGTGCCATGGAATTTTACAGTTAGCAATTGATAAAAAAATCTTGTATGGCCAACCACCTCTATAAAAACATTTTCTTCTATCTTAATATTAAGACACACAAGCTTTTTGCTTGATGGAGAAAAAAGCAATTGATAAAAAACTCTTAGGGAGAGGCTAAAGCAATATGCATCATCAGAGGAACAAAAGGTGTATAGGTTCGACTTGAAAGCATCAAAACTTGCTGGATAAAGTCATATTGATAAAACTGCGGCGCTAGGAGCTTACAAATCATGGCTAATTGCGCAGAGGGATTTCTTAGGCACAACCTGTTTGGAAATTGCATACAATAAAGTATTTGCGGTCTTCACACTACATGATCAATGTTCTTAAGTTTCTTTTTCTTTGCTCATGGCAAGCAGACCATCAACCCAGAGTACTATTTTTTTGAAGTCATACGAACTAAAGCTGAAAGAAGTAAGGAATGACATTTACCTATGTATAGCAGTAAACCACAAAAATGTAAGCAGCAGGGGAGCCGTTCAAGTACTGTAATTAGCTGTCCTGATCTATGTGCAGTACAAAAAAGAGCAGGGGAGCCGTTCAACTACTGTAATTAGCCGTCGTGATCTATGTGCAGTACAAAAAAGAGCATGAGCCAGAAAACAAGAAGGCTACGTCCTGCATTTGCACAAGCAAAGCCTGTATCATTTTTTAAAAGACAAACTGAATGATATCTAAGAAACATATAGCTAGCCAAAACAAATGAACATGTGGAAAAGCACAACATGTCATCATGTACTTTCAGGAAATGTCAGTGGTCTTTCACATTAGATGGAACTAAAATTGCTTGAGAATAACACACCAAAGGAACTTCTATCTGATGAAACCTTTTAGGGAATCAGACCAGCCAGCAGCTACGCAGTGCACAGACCAGGCCAAGATATCCAATGTCAACCCTGCAAAATCTGCATCCTAATCTGGAATCAGAGAGGAAGAAATAGAGCACAACATGGATTTACAGAAGAAGCGCTATCCATTCACAGATCTATGGATACGTTAAATTAATATGCACACGGGGATAAAGATTAAGGGGAGAATCATGTGTACCGTTAAAAACAAAAAAACAAAATTTAGGAAAAGAGCAACACCTTTCACAAATCGAAGGATATGTGTTCACATTTTGCAAGAAACTGAACGGATCTGTTGGTATGTTCATCAGTAATAAGTAATAAATGGAGAGATGGGGATGGAGATTAACGGAAAGCATCTGCCTTTTCTTGGACGAATGGAATGAATCCTCAACATGTACAGATCAGAACAGGGGAAATAGAGGAGACCGCGATAGCACCAACGGAGAGGAGAGGAATGATCTTTCTTCACCTGGGAGAAGCCAAGAATGGAGCAGATGAGACTACACCGGAGCCACAGGAGGCCACAACCGTCGGGGCCAGCGGCACCGCGCCGGCACAACACCCGTCGAGGTCACTGCCGCGCCACCCGAGCCCACCATGGGGAGCTGGCCGTGGAGGCTGGGGCTGCGTCCGTGGCGGCGCGTTGCTGTGCCCGGGGGCAGGACCGCCAACTCGCCGTCGCCCCAGCCCTGAACTGTCGACGCCGGGGGTGCACCCGCTCCGAACGTCACCCGAACGTCACCTGCGAGGATCTGCGTGGTGAGAAGACGTGGAGTGTAACACCCAAAAATTACACTTTTAAAAAATAGAGTAAATATATTTAATTTGAATTTTATGTTCATGAAAACCTAGAGAAAATAATATTTTTTATCATGTTAAAATTTATGCTAGTCATGGTTGAGCATTCATGCTGCTGCATCTTTATTTTTGTGATGAGTAGTTTTAACCAATTTAAAAAAAGATTTCAAAATTCATTTGAAAAAGCTATTTGAAAATGTCTTTAAAATGAAAGAAAAAGAAAAAACATTTGTTTTGGGCCGAGCCACCAGCGTTGGCAGCTGCCTTGCATCCTCCTTGTCTACAGAGAGTCCTATTCATCTTCTTCAACACAATCACGAGCCGCACCTCAACTCCGATCCGGACGCCGCCCTTTCGGTACCCTAGTCCGTGCCGCCGCCACCATCGCGATCTCTCCAAGACTCAGACCCGCAGCCGCCACGACCGTGTCCGCAAACTGCTGACGAGCTTCACGCCAAGGAAGGCTGCCGTCTCGTCGAGTTGTACGTCATCGGTCTTCTACACCCATCGCTGGAGCTCTTGCCCGTGAAGACACGCCACCGCCGCCGTGACGAGTTTGTTGTCTGCCATGTCTTCTCCGACATCCACGATCCGTTGCCCAGCCCCATGCCAAGGTAACGAAGCTGCATAAGCCGGTTGCTTGTTCCATCTCGCCCTCTGCCGTTTGTTCATTGCAACCGAACCTTGCAGGAAGCGGCAGTCCGCCTGCCGCCACGTCTGTCGTTGTGGACGGTGATCCCCACTCTTCTCCGTTCCTTTCATTTGCACGGTAAGCCTCCCTGATTTCATCTGAATTCTCAATAGGGCAGAACGGAGCTAGCAGCCGATCGTGCTCAACGCTTGTTAGCTTTAGCTTCTTAGCTTGCTGACACGATGATCACATCAGCATGACATCACCCTTGTTTTCTTGCCGTTTTCCTTCAGAAAAATTAAATCTATATAATTCTGTTGATGCCATCTCTCCATGATGCGTATGTGTGCAACATTTTGGCTTTCTTGGGACTGCTAGAATTTCCTCTTTGCTGATATATTCACTTGGGGCACACGACCTTGTTTTCCATCTATCTAGGCCATGTTTAGTTCCTTCTAAAAGTTATAATTTTTTCACTCTCTCTATCACATCAATATTTAGCTGCTTGCATGGAGCATTAAATATAGGTAAAAAATAACTAATTACATAGTTTAGTTTAAAATCACGAGATGAATCTTTTAAGCCTAGTTGGTCCACGATCGGACAATATTTATCAAATAAGACGAAAGTGGTACTATTCATCGGATTTATTTTTTTCCACGATCTAAACAAGGCCCTAATTAGCAAACTAGTGACACCTCTATAAGTCTACATGCGTCATCTATATTTATCATATATCAGTTATTCCTTTATTCAAAATTCTTCTCGGTCTCTTCTAGATCAATGCATGTTATCTTTTGCTCTATATCAATTCATCGAGTATATATTGTCTTCAGAGCTTATCGATATCTATATTCCTTTTTGTATATAATCCTTGCCATGGTTTTGTAAATAAAATAAGTACAGTATATATTTTTATTTTCAAATATTTTCCATTGATTGGTGTATTGTTCTGATCTACCATGCTTGCTATGCATGTCTGTTCGATGATTGTGTGACGTGTTATGATCATGTCCAGTCGGTGAGCTTTGCATTGAGGATCTAGAAGAAGTTGGAGAATCAAAAAGCAGTTCTACGAAGATCTGAGACTTGAAGAGGGATATAATTATAAGACAAGTATAGTTTGGATTTTATTTCTATAGCCATGATCTTTTGACTTAATTAATATCTAAGCAATAAACGATAAAAATGACTTTTTAGCAACTTGATGATTTATCTGTAAGAGAACCTCCGGGATTTACAGTACAGCTATGAGGGCTACATGGCTCTGGTTTTAGCTCAGTATGAGGACCTTTTCTAGTTAGTTAGGGGTGCCGAGTTGGGTATAGGATAATCTCTATCCTTATGAGTATAGCCGGGAAGGAATGTGCCATATTAGAAGGGGGTTCCTACATCTGATGATTTGGCAGCCATAATTAGTTAGACAAACCTTTGAAAGGCTTCATAGTGAACCCTGTTGGCTTTCCTTGGTAGTGAGCTAAGAGGTCGACGGGCCTCGGGCAAAAGGATAAATCACAGCTCACAGTGAAAGTGTACACCTCTGCGCAGAGTTTATTAAACTGGTATACTAGCCTTGCTCAAGGACACGAGCGGCCTTGGAATCTTTACATTAAGATAATGACTTTTGATTGCTAACATGCTCATCGTTTACCATTTTATGCTTTACTTTATTTATGTTACATTGATCATAAGTTGATGGGTGCTGCCTTATTGCTATACTTGTCGAGTTTGACATGGACTCACTCTTGCTATTCCCCCCACACCTCAGGAGAAGTTTTAGGCTTGTGATCAACCAGTCAGTTGGATCCAGTGAAGTGAAGTCTACACCAGGAATTTGAAGTCATCTTTCCGCTGATTGTTCATTAGGTGATCTTTTATATATTGCGTACGTTATATTTAAAGTATTGTAATTGATACTATTTGTAGCTATATGTGAGATTTGTCCTTTGAGACTCACATATAGTGTATATCTGGTTTTGTAATTGGAACTGGGTGTGACATGAAGACAGAGAGAGAGGAGGGGGGGTCACCTGCGCCGCCGCCGCTGTGTAGCCGCACGCGCGCCGGCCGCCCGCGCCCGCGTCGCCGCCTGGTCAAGCCGCCCCGCCGCCTGGTCGCGCCGCCCGCCATGCCGCCTGGCCGCGCCCGCGCCGCCGCACCGGCTCCGCCCCCGCCGTGGTCTCCGCCGCAGAGCCGCACCCATGCCTAGCCACGTCGCTGGTGCCACACTGGCGGGGTCCTATATCTATATTTAACAATTCCTGAACCCCTTTTATCTTTTCTGTATCGTGGATCGTCAAAATAAGCAAAAATAGTATTTCTACGTAAAACACCCATAAAAGGTATTTCCATTGAAATACCCAAATAGGATATTCGCTCTTTTTTTTGTTCTTGATGATATTGTAATGGAACAACGAACCTATTTCTTTGCTTTTTGCCAAAAAATCTGAATTATCTTGAAGAATAGAAGGATAGAAACAATTCCAATGACCGTTGGACACGATTCGATCTAGCGTTAAATAATCAAGAATTTCCCTATCTTTTTTACCAAAAGTATCCAATAGTCTATGGCTTACTTGATCATTAGCCATTGAGAAGTCAAAGATATATCTTCCATCAACACAAAAAGAATAAGTATTCACTTGATCTTGATCCTTGTGTAGTGAAAAAGATGTTATACTGGATCTGCACATACTTACTGACAATATCCATAAATGGCTTGTTTTGATAATCGACGAAGATTACCATATTGATATTCGGGTGGATGGTAAACATCAGTACTCCAGTGCATTTCCCCGTCTGATTCGGAATAAATATGCTTTTGTACCTTTTCTTTAAAATGCAAAGTGGATGTTCCAGCATGAATCTCCGCAATTACTTGTTCAGATTCTACATATTGATCATTTTGCACAAGAATCAAGCTTTTTAACGGAATATTCACACTATGGAGAATATCCTGACTCTGAATAGTTACATGCAAGTCTATATAGCATAGAAAAGCAGGCTGCCCATGACGGGTACGTGTGGGGTGAACAAAATCCTCATTGAATTGGATTTTTCCATTCGAGGGGGATCGTATAAGGTCGGCAGTACCCCCTGTGAATACTCCACCAGTATGAAAAGTTCTTAATGTTAGTTGAGTCCCCGGCTCCCCAATTGATTGACCCACAATAATACCTATAGCTTCCCCCCAATTTGACCAGATCCCCATGAGTGGGACTCCGCCCATAACATAATTGACAGATCCAAGATGTGCTTCGGCAAGTAAAGGGGGTTCTAATATATATTGGTTGTGCTCGAAACGGTTGTGCTCGAAAGGCAGTTATGAATCGATTGACTAATCCAATTCCAATATCTTGATTTCGAGAAGCAATGCATCATGAACTAATATATATATCGTCTGCTAATACACGACTAATTAGTGTTTGGACAAAAAGTTTTCCGTCATCCCATTTTGAGGACTCACAGAAATACCTTCGATAGTACCACAATCTCTTCTACACACAATAATATGTTGAACTACTTGAACAAGTCCATGTGTAAGATAGCCGGCATCCGCTGTACATACAGCAGTATCTACAACCCCTTTTCGGGCTCCATAGCAGGAAATTATATATTCTATCAAAGAAAGTCCCTCGCGTAAATTGCTTTGAATAGGTAAATCAATCATTTGTCCTTGAGGATCCGCCATTAACCCTCTCATACCTACTAATTGGTGTACCTGAGATGCATTTCCTCTGGCTCCTGAATAAGACATTAGATAGACTGGATTAGAAGGATCCGTTATTCGAAAATTAGAATTCATTTCTTGTTTCAAATATTCACTTGTAGCATACCATATCTCAACGGATTGGTGTAATTTTTCTACCACATGTACAGCTCCATAATAATAGTGTTTCTCCAAAAGAAAACTCTGTTGTTCCACATCTTGGACTAACCATCCTTTAGAGGGTATTGTTAAAAGATCCTCGATTCCTAAAGAAATTGATGTAGTAGTGGCTTGATGGAAGCCCAGAGTCTTTATTTGATCCAGTATATGGGATGTATATCCCATTCCGAAATGATCTATTAATCTGCTAATAAGCCATTTCATAGCAGTTTTGTCTATCTCTTTATTATGAAAGACCAGGTTGGCCCGTTCTGCCATACATAAGTACCCCCTTTTTTGGCTGAGTAGGATTCGACAATTGCTGAGTAGGATTCGACAATGGGCCTGAGTCAGTGATTTGAAAACTTAATTTACTCCCTTTTCTCAATCTCAATCTGGATTTGCGCGGCAAAAAAGATGGTACTAGCGAAATCGGAATGCCCCCGAAAGGGGCATCGCCGAATTTCACTTCCTTGTTTAGATAGTGTACGAATAGGCCCGACTAAATCCTTGTATGGCTTCCTCTATTTCTCTATAAAAATAAATATTACCAAGAGTGGTTCGAATGTATACAGAACGGATTTCTTTTTTTCTATTTCCCACTACTAGATAGTGGGCATAAATCTCATGATAAGTCCCAAAAGATTCATATTAACTTCAATCGGAACTTCTCTTGACCCAACGATGCGTTGATCTAGTTTCCATCAAAGCCACAAGGGACTGTTTAAACCGATTCATTTCTGTCTATAAGCTCCCAGTGCATCATAGGAACTAGAAAAAAGGGGTTCTTTATCTTTCCTATACTTATAATAATTATTATTATTGTAGTTTCTTTTTTTATTTGGAGAGTTCTGCAACTATTATATCTATTTGCACAAATACCTCGACAGTTTCCAATCATTAATACATAAAGTCCGATAAGCATGTCTTGGGTTGGCACGCAAATAGGATCTCCAATAGCGGGAGACAGGAGATTCATATGAGAAAACATAAGTAAATGGGCTTCTGCCTGAGCTTCCAAGGATAAAGGTAGGTGAACAGCCATTTGATCCCCATCAAAGTCCGCATTGAAACCCTTACACACTAATGGATGTAAACAAATAGTACGTCCTTCTACTAAAGTGGGTTGGAAGGCCTGTATACCTAATCTATGCAGGGTAGGTGCTCTGTTCAACAGTACAGGATGTCCCCGCATAACTTCATGAAGTATTTCCCATACAATGGGTTCCTTTTCCCAAATTTTCCTTTTAGCAATCCTGACATTAGAAGTACACGTTTTGTGATTAAATCCCGAATTACAAATAGCTAAAAAAGCTTTATTGCTATCTCTAGAGGTAATCCACATTGATGTAATGAAAGCGAAGGACCCACAACAATGACAGAACACCCCAAGTAATCGACCCGTTTCCCAAGTAGAGTCTTGCAAAACCTCCCCTCTTTACCCTCAATTACATCGGAAACTGATTTGTATACTTTATTGTGACCATCCCTTATCGGTTGCCCGTGGGACCCACTATCAAGAAGTGTATCCATGCCTTCTTGTACCAATTTTTTGTGGCACATACTAAATCTGCTGGTGCTAATTCACTTCTTTTTAATAGATAGGCAAGGTTGTTGTTCCGACAGATAACTCTCTTATAAAGTTTATTAATGTCTAAAGTCACTACTTTATCCCCAGATCTATAAACAATGGGTCTCAATTCAGGAGAAAGAACCGGTAATAAGCACGAAACCATCCATTCTGGTTCTACATTTATTTGAATAAAATGTTTCACCAATTGCATGCATCTAATCAAAAAAACTTTTCTTATTCGTCTTTTTCTATCTTCTCATTCATCTCCACTATTACCCCCGTCTTCTAATTCCTTCCATTCAACCAAAGAATTCTCTATAATAATTCACAAATCTAAATTCGCTAATTGTTCTCTAATAGCACCTGCTCTGTTGCAATTTCCTGATTTTGAAATGTTGCAAAGCCTGGGGTAGAAAAAAAGGGAGAAATACTGTGGTTACATGATGAAATTTCATCTTTGAATAAACCCTGTAATCGTAAGAAAGTAGGTTTTTTAGCACTGGGCCTAGCAAAAGAGAAATCACCATATACTAGGCCCTCCAATTTCTTAAGGGGTTTATCTAAAAGATTCGCAATATAACTAGGAAGACCTTTCAAATACCACACATGAGTCACTGGACATGCTAGTTTGATGTATCCCATTTGATATCTTCATATCCGAGAATCAACAAATTCTACCCCACATTTTTGGCAAAATCTTTTGTTTTCGTTTTTAGCTACGCTCGCTCGAGAGTTTCCACAAGCACAAATTCCGCTTTTTATGGGTCCAAAGATTCTTTCGCAAAACAATCCATCTTTTTCTGGTTTATTGATTTTATAATGAAAAGTGGAGGGCCTTGTGACTTCGCTAACGACTTCCCCATTACGTAGGATTTTTTTATCCCAAGCCTTTATTTGTTGAGGGGAAACGAGTCTAATTTGAAGTTGTTTATGTTTATATTGGTAAATTATAAAATAGAAATAAGAAAAAAATTTATATTTATTCCGATCAAACATCCTCCCTATTAACCTGGAAGTTCTTCTCAGATACAAGGAAATGGTTCAGTTCTAGAGCCAAAGATCATAGTTCTTGAATGAGCACTCGAAAAGATTCTGGCGGATCCTCGTGATTAGGCACTGTTTTTCCCCAGATCGCAGCATTTCTTGGCGAGCTATAAGATGATCAGATTTATAAGTAAGTATCTGTTGTAAAATATGAGCAACACCAAATCCTTCTAGAGCCCAAACTTCCATTTCTGCTATTCATTGTCCCCCTTGCTTGGCTCTTCCTCTAATGGGTTGTTGGGTAACAAGTGAGTAGGGCCCAGTAGAACATCCATGAATTTTCTCATCAACTTGATGAATTAATTTTAAGATATAGGACTTCCCTATTAGAACAGACTGTTCAAAGGGATCTCCTGTTCTTCCATCAAATATTCTGCTTTTTTTCGGGTACTCGGGTTCAAATACCCATGGATTTTTTGTTTGTTTACTGGCTTCATATAATTCTGAAAACACAAGTTTTCTTGAAGCCTCTTGCTCATATCTCTCATCAAAGGGTGCTATTCTATAATGTTTCTTTAGCAGATCCCCTACTAATCCGAGCGAGCTTTCAAATATTTGTCCCACATTCATTCATGAGGGTACTCCTAAGGAATTGAAGACCATATCAACAGGTGTTCCATCTTGCAAATAGGGCATATCTTGCCTAGGCAAAATTTTGGAAATGATCCCCTTATTCCCGTGTCTTCCAGCTACTTTATCCCCAACTTTGATTTCACGTTTCTGTAAAATATATACACAAACCATTATGTCAAAGGGGTCCCTCTGGATCCATTTCACATCAATAATGCACCCTCTTCCACCTATAGGTAGTTTGAGAGAAGTTTCTTTTGAAGTGGGTACCTCAAGACCAAAAATAGCCCGTAATAATCCAGCTTCCGTGATATACGATGATTCGCTCGCTGTCTGAGGCATTAATTTACCGACTAAAATATCGCCAGTTTCTACCCAGGATCCCAACCTCACAACTCCATATCTATTCAAATTGCGTAGCAAATGTTCTTCTAGATGTGGTATTTGTTTAGTGATTTTTTCCGCGGAGCCTTGGCTTGTCGTATCCGTCTGAATTTCATATTTTCGGATGTGAAAAGAAGTATAAATATCCTCATAGACCAAACATTCACTAATTAGTACTGCATCTTCAAAATTGTAACCCTCAGAGGGCATATAAGCTACTAAAACGTTTTTCCTAAAGCAAGTTCCCCGCCAACTGTAGCTGCTCCCTCCGCTAAAATTTGCCCTTTTTTAATGGATTTACCCCGCGGAACCCGAGGTTTTTGGTGCATACAAGTATTTTTCTTAGAGCGCCGATGGGCAACTAAAGGAATACTTATGGTCTTCCCACTACTTGATAAAAGGATCTTGTGACTATCACTAGAAATGATCTTTCCCTCGTGTTCGGCCATAACGGAAACCGTCGAATCTGGAGCTATTTGTCGTTCCAATCCAGTTCCAACAATGCACTTCTCGGACCGAGAAAGTGGAACTGCTTGGCGCTGCATATTAGAACTCATTAAAGCCCGATTTGCATCATTATGCTCAATAAAAGGAATGAGAGAACCTCCAATAGAAAAATATTAGAAAGGAAAAATAATTCTAACATGAATATGTTCCCATGCAATAGTCAGGAATTCTTGACCGTATCTAGTTAGAACAACCTGTTCTTCCTGAATACCCTGATTCAAGGACAAAAAATTTCCTGCTGCTATCATATAATATTCATCGCTATTTGGTGATAAATAAACTACCTGTCTCTTTTTTTTTCTTTTACTTTCTCAAATATTTCATAAAATGGACTTTCTATAGATCCCCACCAGTGATCAATTCTCGCATGAATAGCTAACGATCCGGTAAGTCCAACATTGATTTCTTTAGGCATATCAATTGGAAAAATACGCCCATAGTGACTCGGATGAATATCTCGGCTACAAAAACTTGCAGTTCTCCCCTCAATCCTCCAGGACCCAAACAACTCACTTTTTGCCCATGAACCGTTTGTGTCAATGGATTGGTTTGATCAAAAACTTGAGCTAAGGGGTATGTGCCAGAAAAGGTCTCATAAGTAGTTATTAATAAAATTGAAGTTGAAGTTGGGAGTTACCAAAGTTTGTGGAGTCAGTTTCGATTGACGTATGAATACTCTACAGATAGTTTTTTGAACCGCATGTTGTAAACGACCAAGAGCTAGTTCGAATTGATCTTGTAACAGATCTGCAACTGAATGAATACGTTTATTTTTCAAGTGATTCATATCGTCATTGTCAAGTATACCCGTTCCAAATTTCATTCCAATCAAATGATCCATAGCGGCCAATACATCTCGTGGTAACAAGAATGTATTGTTCTGAGGGATATCAAGATTTAGTCTCCGATTCATATTTCGTCGACCAACTCTACCAAATTCACATTTTTGTTGAAAAAATTTCTTTTGTAATTCCTCGCATAAGGACTCCGAAAATACCAGGTCCCCACCTACACAAGCAAATTGTTGATAAAACTCCAATAGCTTTTTCTTTTGACTCAATCCTCTTCTTCTCCTTAGCACTCGGGAAAGACAAGAAAATTTTGGGGTAGGAAACATTATCTAAAATTTCTCTTAGATTCGTACCCATAGCTGATGATAGAACTAAAATAGATATCTTTTGTTTTCTACTAACACGAGCCCATATCCTTTCTTTTTTATCAATTGCTAATTCTGACCTTCCTCCCCAATCTGATATTATAGTACCGGTGTATATAGAAAATCCCTTATGGTCTAATTCCGAGCGGTAGTAAATACCAGGACTTAGCAATATTTGATTAATCATAATTTGGTATATTCCATTTATTATAAGGTTCCTAAGGAATTCATTATAGGAATGTTTCCAATAGAAACGGTTTGCTTTTGCACATCGAAAGCAAAAATTAATCTCGTGGATACGTATAATTTGGAAGAATAGGTGAGTGATTCATACACAGCATTCCTTTCTTCTATCGAGGCTTCTAGCAATTGATATCGTTTCATAAATAATTGAAATGCAATTTCGTGATCTGGATCAATTGTGGGAAACTTCTCAAGTTCTTCCGCCAAGCCCTGATTAATGAATCTACAAAATCCCTCAAATTGGATCTGGCTAAATCCAGGTATTGTGGACATTCCCTCATTTCCATTCTGGAGCATTTGAATCTTAAGTTTCCTATTTATAGAAGAAAAATTCCATTATCAGCTCACTCTTCATCAATCCCTACGGATCAATCTAGCAATCATGGAATCCATATTCTGTTTACTGAATCACATGAAATTCTAGGGAACTCCACATACGTATTTCATATATGTATTTCATACATATGAATAGAGACAATTTTGACGAAAGTTCGAATTTAGCAGGGGTCGAAATGGAATAAAAATGAATTGATAAAACAATCCTAGAAAAAAATTCTGCCACTTAAGCTTTATTATATTCTAAAAAGATTGGATAGCAAAGATTTCTCGTTTTATCTCCTTTCTATGAAAGGGATAAAGCCATAATAATTTATAAGCACTAGAAAATTTTACTTTAGTTCGATTTAGAATAGCACGCGTGGTTTCTTTTTCAAAAAGAATTTGAAGGGTCTTTTTTGTTTCGTAGTAGTAGAATTGCTAGAAAATAAAGGATTTCGTTGTAGAATCCTAAAATAAAGATAAAGTTAATTTTAAAATACTTGCCAATCTAGTTATCCACCTATCTACATATCCTTTCTTTTATCGTAATTGCACTTAGGTGGGCCAAGAAGGTCAGGCTATAATCTATATCAGAGCAAATTCCCTCTTTTTTTATCAGAGCAAATTCCCTCTTTTTTTTATTCAAGATATTTAATAATGCAATGAAAAATTAAAGCACGATTCCACATAGGGATATGTACATAAGGGGGATTCATAGGTAATAATGCTGTTCGGACCTGGAGCTATATACAGATTAGGGGAGGGGAATACCGATTTAAGAGTCGTTCACTACTGCAATTCAAACAAAAAATTAAAATTATATTATTATATTAATTATATTATAGTTAATGGTTCTAATTTGTTCTGAATTTTGCAGCCTACGACTGGAAATCCACTTTTCTTCTTTGTCATCTCAATAGAATAGAAAGAAGCAGGAAGTTTTCTAGTGTTAGTAATGTGTGTTTTAAGATAGAATCCATCGAGGAGAATAAGCGGAACAGGATCCAAAAAAGCAGAAATTGATTTTTTGAAAAAGATTCTAAAAAAGAAAGTAAGTAGAATTAGATTGAAGATAAAAGAAAAAAGGTTTTAATAATTAATAAAAAATGAGGATGAATACTTGCTCTTTTGTCGATTTTAGATCGGATTTTTTGGCGGCATGGCCAAGTGGTAAGGCAGGGGACTGCAAATCCTTTACCCCCAGTTCAAATCTGGGTGCCGCCTGATCAAAAATCAATTTTGGGATTGTGGATAAGACCTCTTTACTCTTTCATAGAAAGATAGAAAGCGGGGCAGCAGTAGGGTTTAGGTCAAAAATGAAAATAAACATGGGTAAGTTAGGTATCCAATAAATATTTATTTATCCTAATTTTATGGTATATTCTTACATCCTTTTCTTATAAAAAAGGTAACAAACGAAAGAAAAAATCTCTCTATTCCTGTGTCTTCTATTTAGAGCATCCCCTACTCTTTTTCAGGGAAAGAGCGATGTATGATATTTCTACTTAATGCTCTCTAATTCTACCAGAAATCATATAAGAATTTGTTAGGAGTAAATTCCTTTAACGAATTCATCCATAGTCTTTACATTTTGACTCTCTACCCTTGATTCCACTATGATTATTGATCAATAGTAGAAGAATTCTTTCATAGAAATAGGAGACATAATTTACATGGATATAGTAAGTCTCGCTTGGACTGCTTTAATGGTAGTCTTTACATTTTCTCTTTTGCTAGTAGTATGGGGGAGGAGTGGACTCTAGGGATACTACCAATTGATTGAGTAGTCGAATTGTAGTATCAACTCTTTTCTTTAATTGATCGTTTTGTATTAATAATTTTGCCAAACTTTATTTTTTCTTTCTTTAGTTTTGTTTCACTCTTGTAAGAAACTCTTTTAAGAAAGTAAGAAAGAGTCGTTCTATTCTACTATGCTCTATTCTAGTATAATAGAATAGAAAGGGCGATTATAGTAACTCATAATTTCTAGTAGAATAGAAATTATGAGTAAAAAGAAAGTTCTATACATAAGAAAATTAGAACATAAGAAAATTATACTTTCTTACATGAAGCTATTCACAACATATCGCACATTTTCCATTTATACTATTTCTTAGAAATTTTTTTATGTTTTTTAGTGAAAAAAGAAGTTGAATTAGACTACTATTTCAATCTACTAATCGATTCTATGTAGATTCAAGATAATATAATAGAAAGAATCTAAAGTGTGGTAGAAAAAACTATATGTAGTTCTTTCTACCACACTTTATGATTCGAACCAAACCCTTTTATTTAAGACTTGGATTTTTTATTTTCTTTAATCCCTTTTTCATTTCTTCAATGATTAATTGGAATTCCAATTAATCATTTTGACTGGCTGTTTTTACATAAATAATAAGTAAAAAGGCAGTAGGAACTAGAATGAAATATGCTGTAGCAATAAATGCGAGAATATTGACTTCCATGACCTCTTTATTTTTTTTCACAATAACTCGGGATGTAATCCCATGGAGAGGAAAAAGGGGTATCCTGTAAATTCAAGGGGAGGACTTGCATTCTGATAATACTGAATCAATTTAATATTATGAATATTGGATCTATCAAATCAATTCATGGTTGATAGTGGAATAATATAACATAAGAAGATCTCTTATCCATACTAAGACCAAAATAGGTTTTTTGATTGGATTCGAAACCCCCTCTATTCTATTTTTCATTCTTTTCTACTTTTGCTTTTCTATATGTATAACCCAAAATCTTTCTTATCTTATCCAATTTTCCTTCCTTTTTCTTATAGTTATACATACAATTATGTATGTATTATATGACCAACTTTCTATGGGTCACATAGACATCCCAATAAGCAGTAGAAGTAGAAATGAGATGGAGAAAAGAGGATCTTAAATAAAAAGGATCCCATATTTTATTTTAATTTAGGAAAAAGAGCATTTGCTTGGTTTTTATTTTATTAGGTTACTATCAATATACGCTTTTTGGGGTCTAAAGATGAGAGCAAATCCATAAAAAAAGGAGTCGGTAAATGGAGTGAGAATGAGGTAGATGCTTTCCAATTATTCATTGAACATACACAAACAAAGTTGGAACTAGAAAATGGAAGGGGTGCGGTTTAACCCCCAAAAAGTAACTAATTAGATGAAATTAATTCTTTAACAATAAACGAATACGGTTTATGTATGGATTCCGGTAAAATACCGGTACTCGATTTCATAAGAGTCGAACAGGAAGTTAAGATGAGGGTAGTATCATCATAAAAATAGAGTAGTATCCTAAATTATACTAATCCACGTATGCTATGTATGCCTTTCCTTATCAACCGAAAGTAGTGAAAAAAATTCTATACTGCACTGATCTCTTTTTGCTGAGAAATGCAAAAAAAGAAAAGTGAAGTAAGGGTGCCCCATAGATATTTGATCTTGCCTCTTGTCCCCCCTTTTTTTCATCAAAAATTTCCATGAAAAAAAAGAAAGATGAATTTGTCCATTCATTGAACCCTAGTTCGGGACTGACGGGGCTTGAACCCGTAGCTTCCGCCTTGACAGGGCGGTGCTCTGACAAATTGAACTACAATCCCTGTAGGGTGTATGGCATGCCTATTCTTAAATAGAAGATTCGATCCGTCTGTCGTGCTCTAAGAAATAGACGAATCATATACTACATACCCACATATCCTATATGGGTATAGTGAGGGTGGCATAACTAGTATATTGTAATTTTTTATCCCTAAAAATAAACGATAATCCGCCTTTCCATAAGAAAGGCTCTTTTCTTTGTCTTTTTTTTGTAAGATAAAGAATCAGAGAGATATGGATTAGAAATTAATATCTCCATTTCTCTTCCATAAAAAATAATGGATTTAGTTCATATTCATGAAGCCCAAATTTTTGGGCCGAGCTGGATTTGAACCAGCGTAGACATATCATCAACGAATTTATAGTCTGTCCCCATTAACTGCTTGGGCATTGACCCAGGAAGAATTTATTCTAGGCTTTTTGATAATCTATGATTAACCTCTTTTTATAATACTCCCTACCCCCAGGGGAAGAGGAAGTTTCGGGAAGAAATTGGAATGGAAGAATATCAATTCATACAGAGGAAAAAGTTCTCTATTGATGCAAACGCTGTACCTAGAGGATAGGGATAGAGGAAGAGGGACAAATCAAAATGAAATAAATAAATAATAAAGCCAAAAAAATAAGTTGAAGATAGAAGAGCCCAGATTCAAAACGAAGAAATGGAAACTCGAAAAGGATCCTTCTGATTCTCAAAGAATGAGGGGCAAGGGGATTGATACCGAGAAAGATTTCTTCTTATTATAAGACGTGATTTGATCCGCATATGTTTGGTAAAAGAACAATCTTCTCCTTTAATTATAAATGGAAAGTGTTCAATTAGAACATGAAAACGTGACTCAATTGGTCTTAGTTAGTCTTCAGGACGGAGTGGAAGAAGGGCGGAGACTCTCGAACGAGGAAAAGCTTCAAAAGAATTGAACGAGGAGCTGTATGAGGTGAAAATCTCATGTACGGTTCTATAGAGGGACAATAAGGATGACTTATCTGTCGACTTTTCCACTATCAACCCCAAAAAACCCAACTCTGCCTTACGTAAAGTTGCCAGAGTACGATTAACCTCTGGATTTGAAATCACTGCTTATATACCTGGTATTGGCCATAATTTACAAGAACATTCTGTAGTATTAGTAAGAGGTGGAAGGGTTAAGGATTTACCTGGTGTGAGATATCGCATTATTCGAGGAACCCTAGATGCTGTCGCAGTAAAGAATCGTCAACAAGGGCATCCTAGTGCGTTGTAGATTCTTATCCAAGACTTGTATCATTTGATGATGCCATATGAATCGCTAGAAACATGTGAAGTGTATGGCTAACCCAATAACGAAAGTTTCGTAAGGGGACCGGAGCAGGCTACCATGAGTGTCACACCTGGTTCTAAGGACAAAATCAGATATACACTATATGTGAGTCTTAAAGGACAAATCTCACATATAGCTATAAATAGTATCAATTACAATGCTTTAAATATAACAAACACAATATATAAAAGATCACCTAATGAACAATCAGCGGAAAGACGACTTCAAACTCTGGGTGTAGACTTCACTCCACTAGATCCAACTGACTGGTTGATCATAAGTCTAAAACTTCTCTTGAGGTGTGGGGGGAATAGCAAGAGTGAGTCCATGTCGAACTCAACAAGTATAGCAAAAGTATAGGTCCCATAACACATGATCAATGTAACATAAATAATATAAAGCATAAAATGGTAAACTATGAACATGTTAGCAATCAAAAGTAATCATCTTAATGTAAAGATTCCAAGGCCGCTCGTGTCCTTGAGCAAGGCTAGTATACCAGTTTAATAAACTCTGTGCAGAGGTGTACACTTTCACTGTGAGTCGTGATTTACCCTTTCGCCCGAGATCCGTCGACCTCTTAGCTCACTACCAAGGAAAGCCGGCACGGTTTACTATGAAGCCTTTCAAAGGTTCATCTAACTAATTAGGACTGCCAGATCATCAGGTGTAGAAACCCCCTTCCAATATATCATATTCCTTCCCGGCTATACTCATAAAAACAGAGGTTGCCCTATACCCAACTCGGCACCCCTAAATAACTAGAAAAGGTCCTCATACTGAGCTAAAACTAGAGCCATGTAGCCCTCACAGCTATACTGTAAATCCCGGAGGTTCTCTTACAGATAAATCATCAAGTTACTAAAAAGTCATTTTTATCGTTTATTGCTTAGACATTAATTAAGTCATAAGATCATGGCCACAGAAATAAAACCCAAACTATACTTGCCTTTTAACACTAGCTCAAACTTCCTAATGCTCTGCTTCTGGTCATCACCTTCTGAATCTCCAGGTTTGCAAGCAGTCCTCATTCTACTCGTAGCAAGCATCATGCACAAGCAAACATGCAAGCAACAAATAAAACCATCTAAGAACAATAGAGCAAGAGTTTTGGAACAATGTGCTAACAGAGAGAACACGACCAAAGATTAAAAGTAGATAGATACAAGAGCTTGGAGGATAATCGGTGTGGACAGGTGTCGTACCATAGGCTACCTGTTTCTGCCGCACTGCATGGATGGATGTACATGCTTGTGTGTATACATGCATGTATAGCGCTTCAGTTGGGAGTAAGCTGTATATGGCCATCACGTGCATATGCCACGATTGATTCTCGAAGGCAGTAACTGATTATAGAGTTTATATTAGGCATTCAGTTGGAGACCAATGAAAGAATATAGATTGAATAACTAAATGGCTAAATCACCATTGGCTGGAGGTAAAGGATTAGAAGAAAATGGGCAAAAGGTGCAGGCAACAGGTAGACGTACGTGCTATTCATGACCTGCTGTTCATGCTGCCTTTGCTTGGTCGAAGACGGCAGGCCCCAACAGTGCACAAAAAGAGAGAAGAGAAAGTCACAAGGATTAGCCGGTACAATTCACGCGTGATCGAGAGACACAGGAACGTGTGCATGGAGTTCTCGCCGTTAATGGTCCTGCACATATATATGTCTAGTCGTGAAAGATGCAGCTCGATCGACGACTTCAGGCGGGCGACGGACACAACTTGCAGATCGGACGATAGCGAAGGATCAGACTTAATTTTGCAGGATGGGCGGCAACAACAGCTTGTGGAGACGAAGTCAACGAGCACCTTCGGTCGGGCAAGACACGCACGTCGCGGCAAGATGCGGTTCGGCAGGAACATAAGCTGGGAGATGGAGAGCTACAGTCCATCGATAACATCTGATAGATAAATTGCATTGGGAGAAGGGCAACTCAATTTGCTGGCCTGCTTAGACAGAAACAACAAGAGACAACCGTGGAGATGAGATAGATATGGATAGAGAGCAACGTACAGACAATGGAACCATAGAACATGGACGATGGATCTTACCGGCCGATCTCAGGAAGACGATGAGCACGGCAGACAACTGGGGCATGGTCGAACAGACGAACAGGCAGCTTGATCCATCTTGGGGATTGACCACGCATGGCACTGCTTGTAACCATGGATGACGGTGAGGAGCAGCATCTCATCTTGACGAGGATCGGCTGCCCTGCGGCGTTTGACGATGGAATGAGGAAAACAGATCGAGAGCTAGAAGAGGTCCTGCAGCCTTGTTACCTTAGTTGCAGGACTTGGCAACAATCTAGGTACGGCGGCAGAGCAGCAAAGGTCGTCAACAGCGGCGACAGCTTCGTCTGCTCGTCGACGATGTCTGTGAAGGAGTCTCAAGACGGTCGAGAACCATTGGTATGGAAAGCGTGCATATATACACACGTGAAGGCGGCCGGCGGCTGATCGTCGTCGAGCTGGGCAGCTTGGATCGTGCAAGCGGCCGGTGTTGCAAGATGACTAGACAAGGCGGCGGCGGCGGTGGTAGGGTAGGGCTGCATAGGATTTGGAAAAGAATACAAACTGCCTAGAGCTTGCTATTTATATAGATATATATGGGCATGTACGGCGTGATGGACTGGACCTGGTATCCGAATTTTGGCCTGCGTGATTGCTGTGTGCTTGCAGATTTGGCATGATAATTTGCTTCCCGGATTACGTCAAAGCGTAGACCCAAAGAACAAAACAAAAGATAGATACGAGGAGTACAAAGAGAATTGCACGGGCCTTCTTCCATTAATTAATGAAAGAACAAAAATGTTTGGCCCAAGGTGATTCAAGGTTAAGACTAAATAATTTTAGAATTATTCAAATTCATGTCTTAAAGAAATTCCAAGGAAGTCTGGAATTTACTATTTAGGCCACGAAAATACTCAAAGCTCCAAAAATTAGGACAAAATTCTCCGAGACACTTTGGAACATGATGAATCCAAATAAAATATTTAGAGCTCCCGAAAAAGATATTTTAGAGCATCTAAAAATTAGATTAAGCTATAGAAAAAATAGGAAAGGATTTCAGAATAGTCCGGAAAATTTCCGAGAAGGATTGGAAGACGTCTAAACGTGTTTTGAAAACTTTGCACACACAAAAGCACCAAACTCTAGCAACAAGTAGACATCACATCATCCAAACGCCATCCAAATTAGAAACTTTAAAAAAATTCACAATTTTCCTATAACTAAATTTGCGCTAACTCATCTAACTTGGTAAATTTTATCCAAATATTAAAACATTTATTTTAATTAGAGTTTTCTAAGCACAACACAAAATAGGACATTTTGGGGTGTGACAATGAGAAAAAAGATCTTCTTTCTAAAGAGATTCGATTCGGAACTCTTATATGTCCAAGGTCAATATGGAAATTCTTTTAGAGGTTTTCCCTTACTTTGTCCGTGTCAACAAACAATTCGAAATACCTCGACTTTTTCAGATTAGGTCCGAGTCAAATAGCAATGATTCGAAGCACTTCTTTTTCCATTACACTATTTCGAAAACCTAAGGACTCGATCGTATGGATATGGAAAATACAGGATTTCCGGTCCTAGCGGGAAAAGGAGGGAAATGGATACTCAATTTAAAGTGAGTAAACAGAATTTCATACTCGATCTCATAGATCCCTATAGAATTCTGTGGAAAGCCGTATTCGATGAAAGTCGTATGTAGGCTTGGAGGGAGATCTTTCCTATCTTTCGAGATCCACCCTACAATATGGGGCCAAAAAGCCAAAAAAATAAGTAATTCGTTTTTAGCCCTTATAAAAAGAAAACGGATTCTTGAACCTTTCATGCCCATGTCACGTCGAGGTACTGCAGAAAAAAGAACCGCAAAATCCGATCCAATTTTTCGTAATCGATTAGTTAACATGGTGGTTAACCGTATTATGAAAGACGGAAAAAAAATCATTGGCTTATTAAATTCTCTATCGAGCCATGAAAAAGATTCAACAAAAGACAGAAATAAATCCACTATTGGTTTTACGTCAAGCAATACGTAGAGTAACTCCCAATATAGGAGTAAAAACAAGACGTAATAAAAAAGGATCGACGCGAAAAGAGCAATTGCCATTCGTTGGTTATTAGAAGCATCCCAAAAGCGTCCGGGTCGAAATATGGCTTTCAAATTAAGTTCTGAAATAGTAGATGTTGCCAAAGGGAGTGGGGGTGCCATAGGCAAAAAGAAGCGACTCATAGAATGGCAGAGGCAAATAGAGCTCTTGCACATTTTTGTTAATCCATGAACAGAATCTAGGTACGTAGACACGTGGATCCAGACATCTTGATCAGAAAAGAATCAATAGAAGGAGAATCGGACGATATCCTTTTCGAAACAAATAAAAAGAAAAAAAAGAGAAAACAGAAATCATGATCAACTAAGCCCTCTCGGGGGCTTGCTTAAGAATAAGAAAGAGAAATCTTATGGAAATAGCATGGAATAAGGTTTGATCCTATTCATGGGGATTCTGTAAATATCCCATTCCAAAAATCGAAACAATCGGGACTTTTCGGAGATTGGCTGCAGTTACTAATTCATGATCTGGCATGTACAGAATGAAAACTTCATTATCGATTCTACCAGAATTTTTATGAAAGCGTTTCATTTGCTTCTCTTCAATGGGGTTGTGGCTGGGAGAGGGAGGGGGTAGGGTTAGGGTTGGAGCTGATATATATCTAGCGTGAAGAGGAAGAAGAACCGTTGAATGGAGGATCTGACGGCCAACAGAATTTTAAATGACGTGGACGGCATGGAAGCACGTCGTGGCCAACACGAATTTACTCTTTAAATTTGTAGTTGATATCTGTTTAGACCTGATTACTATTTCGTGACATGGTATGAGCAACGATTGGGGTGCTGATCCTCTTCTGACCAAAGAAACCGTTTCCTACAAAAGTAACAGACGGGATATGTGTGTGTATTACGATATTTATTCATTTATATGATTATGAGTAGTATAATTTTATTGACAACTGCCGCAGCAACTCACAGGGCGTTCCTTCAGTAGATAAAAGTACACTTGCCATGCTGTCCCAGTTAAGTGTTCAAATCAAGTTCATAGAAAATAGTGTTACGGTGATTATATATCTGACTGAACTCCACACTAGCTTAGGATGTTTGAGACAACTTATAAAATTCCATTATGTTTCAGGGTTGAGAGGGTAGCTCAAGGATTTTTGGTTTACCTCTCCATCTGTTTTGAAGAAGATTAACCGTCTTTGAATGGATGATGGAAAAAGACAATGTTAAGTGATGTTGGTGCATTTTTTCATTTTTATATTTCAAAAAGAAACTAGCATCGCTATTTATTATAGTATTTCCAATTTAAATACTAAAAGACATGTATAGTTAGAGTCCAGTTACAGATGTGTACCAAGAGTACTGTATTTGGTATATACACAGGTAAGTTTGGAAAAACTATTATATGACGATAGTCTACAAAGATTAATAATAATCTTACCCTTTTCATCAGCTATTGTGTCCAGTTTAAAATTTCTCACCTGCAATTGGCTCACAATAATCCTTGCAAACTAGTTCAAGCAATTTTGTGTCGATCATTGTCCAGGCAGGTTCTTGCAATATCTATACATCTTTTCACTTGTTTGCAAACTAGTTCAAGTAATTTTGGTACTTCAGTATGCCTGGGTCTCTCTTGTTGATACTTTTTCCAGTTGTCATGAACCTTCGAGGTCAAAACACAGAGTAAAGCAGTACAGGTGCAGTGAAGATCAATGCAAATTGGAATCATACCTGATAACGAAACATAGTACTGCAAATTGTAATAGTAAATATGGATTCATTTGAACATGTGAATTAATAAGAAAAAAACCCTAGGAAATTGGAAGGATTAGGTGATCCGAAGGTGAGCCTCTTGCACTACAGGACTCGAGTTCTTTTTTACCAACTAATTAACAATATAAACACAACATGTAGACTGAAGACTCTGCAATATAATTTACCCTTCTATCCAAAGAATAATGTATTTTAGTTTGTCCTAAGTCAAACTTCTATTATTTTGGCCAAATTTATAGAAGAATGTACTAACATTTATGATGTTAAATTACTTTATGAGTTCAGTGTTAAATATGAATTGGTGCGACATTTATTTGGTGTTCTAGATACAGTATTAGCCGAAGGTTGACAAAGACATTGTTGCAGAGTGATTAGTCGATTTGTTCAGCATTCTTACCAATGGACAGCCTTGCCATCTTTTTCTTTTTGCTTCCAAAGGATGGATTACTAATAACAGAGATGACTTCCTTCTTGTCTTTTTTTTTTTTGCTTATTTCACGTAATGGTTGATTTTCTTATGTGCAACAGTGTTGTGAATGACGGCGGATAAAACGACGAAGAACACAAGATCAATCATAACAGAGACACAAAATTTAACATGGAAAACCCCTCCAATATGAATGGGAAAAACCACGGGCGCCAGACAACAAACACTCCTCACTATTATCAAGAGTCAGGTTACAACGCTGTATGGCGGCTTCCAAGAGAATGATAAACCCTAATCAGAGAATATGTACCGTACCGCGGGGGGCAAGCCCCCCGCAACCCCCAAGCATCCTCGGGGTCGCACGGGCTTCACTCCGTCAGAAGTCGGCCAGTATAATGTGCAACTGAATTTCAAACATATTCAACACAGTAGCTGGATAGCTGCAAACTTTATATTAATGTGTGCTTAAGCGGAGGCTAGGAACTAAGACACAGTAAATTTAAGAGTATTTTGTTACTATGTCACAAGCTGTGATGCAAAGTTGGTGCAGTGAGGAGCTCTCCTAATGGAGCTCTAGTATCTATTAATAGAAAAAAATGTTAAATACCATATATTCTTAGTATGTACTGATAGAAAAGACATTTAAATAACATATAAATCCCGCGCATTATTAGGGAATTTCAGTTATTTTTTTTAAAAATTAGGCTATTTATATTTATAGTTGTATGAATTAAATAATCTTAATAATTTTGGTGAATGATTTGACAATCGACGTCGACAATTAAATGCATGTGAGTGGATGAAGATGTAACTACCATAATTACATGCTCAAGTTTAGTGGACTGTTGATTACATATGCTAGTTGGCTATGATTGTAAGTTTAGTGGATTGTTGATGTGAAAAGCATGTGCTAGTTGGCTATGATTGCAAGTTTAGTGGATTGTTGATGTCGATAACTTGCATGTTGAGAGAATTTTATAGTGTGGATTGTTGATGTGGACAGCTTGTATGTTAAGAGAATTTTATAGTAGGGTTTATCTTTATAGGATTATAAAATAAGACAAGATAAGATAAGATTGTTACATGTTCAACATATTCTTCGGCAGCCATGTCGGCAACATCTGAGCAGCCACTAATTCCTCCGGTGACTATTTTGTAATTATAACGCCTAAACTGTATATATCATACTCTTTGAGATTACTTGATCATCAATGAATTCCGGAGGTATGTATCCACTGCAGCAGAACATTAATGACAGTAGTAAGAAGGTGAGATTGAAGAATAATATATAAAATTTTCAACTAATTAAAAACACTTGAGCATCACTCTTACAATGTCCCTAGATGAGTCAAGGTGTTCTTGGAATTTTCTTCACCAATGAGCCTAGATAAACCAAAATCTGACATTTTTGGTTTCATATTTCTGTCTAGGAGTGTATTATCGGGCTTTAGATCTAAATGAAAAATGGGAAACTCCAATCCCTCTTGAAGATATTCTAAGCCCTTGCAGATTCCCATGATTATTTTGTGGCGTCTCACCCAACCCATGTCGAAATCTTCACCTGCAAGAGCAAACATGTCATTCTCAATGTAGTAACGATATGAATAATTTCTCTTTCATTTCGCAAAAAAAGGAATAATTTCTCATTCATATGGCAGACAAAATATATTCATGGAATACCGTAATCACCAACCCATTAGGTTTCCGAGGCTTCCATTGGGCATATACTCAAGGCAGAGTGCCCTGTGTATCCTGTAACAAACCATTAGGTTGCCGTTGTACTCTACGAGTTCTTCTTCAGCTTCATCGCAGAACCCTACCAGTTGGACAATATTGGGATGGTCGAGCCGCTTAAGGATTTCAAATTCGTTTTCAAAATGCTGGTCATGGATATTGGCCATGAAACGGAGCATCTTCACAGCAACCTCTTCTCCATCTTCCAGTACTCCCTATTCAATGTTAACTTCTATAGTTACTCATATAAAGCTTGTTTGTTTTTTATGCTCATATGGGTTGGATTTGAAACAAAATTTTTTTTAAATAAATAGATATAAGGACCATTTGTTTTGTCCCCATACATAGATACAACCAATGTTTTCATATAGAATTTATCAGTTTTACCTTGAAGACCTCTCCAAACGCACCGCGCCCAAGCTCCTCAGAGAAATTATTTGTAATCAGTTGTATCTGTTTGAATGGTAGCTTCATTGGATTGTCACTTCTTGGGGGCTTGTTCTCCATGCTGTCTGCAACTCCTGTACAGCTAGTTGGCACCTTCGTGCTCTCTTCTGTACTACTGCCACTACTCAGGCTTTTACAAGAAATGACAGAATAATTAGTAATAGAATGGGTTTTAGCAAATTAACCAATCGACCATATGTCTTCACAAAAAAAGAAAGAATCAACCAGATGTGCTGTGATTGTTCAAAGTTCCCACAGCTGGAGTACCAATCCATGAAGCTTCTTGGTCTCTTGAGCTCACGGACCCGGTGTGGATGCTCAGTTGCCGCTTTCGCCACCTGTGGCGCAAGGTTCTGTGATGTCCCGACGAAGTAATCTTGTTCGTTTCCAAAGGCCGAGTGACTATATATCAACAAAAGATCAAGCAAACTCGTTAATGGTGTGGTGCGTTGCTGTGGGGATCAGTGGAGCATATGCCTGCGTGTGGCGTAGTACCCCCGGGTGTATGGGTGTTGGCAGGCTTTGGTTCCAGGGCAGCCGCCGCGGCGCGTGTCAACTCGTCGCCCTTGTTCGGCGGCCGGTCCATGAAGTATCCTATCCTGTGTATCGATGATCGATCAGTGTTGATAACACAGGAAACGAAAGCTGATGAGACAGAGAGAGATGAAGCGAGATGGTGAATCTTGTGATACCTACCACCGGGAACAGAGTCGCTCATGGCAGAAGGACGATTTGTGGCCGAAGAGCCTCCTCCTCTGCTCCGGCGGTGCGTGGGAAGCCGAGTCGACGACCAAGACACAGAGGGAGCAAGAGACGCCCTCCACCACGTTTTATAAGCAGGGCATTCTCGGCCAGTAAGTGGATCGCGTCCGAAGAGATGCTTTCCACTTTCCACGCCCTGACCGGCGGCAGTTCTCACCAGTCGGAAGTTAGTAGGAGGTGACGCCCAGCGTCTTTTTTTTAATGATAATCATACTGTTGAAAATAAACTATGCAACAAACTAAAATAATTTTCTACAGACGGTGCTCTGTATTTGAGGCTACATCAACCACTCAGCTTAACGTGAAGAGGAGTCACCAGGCAAGGCGGTCGACCACGCGTGCCACGCACACGCCGAACCAGCGTCCTCATCACCATGTGAGATCACAGCTGCGCATGTGCGGTTCACATCGAGGCCAAGTGGCCGATTGTATAAAAGGAGAGTCGAGTGCTAGGTGCGGGTTACAAACATTAAAACAGACAAGCGTATGCAAGTTGTCCTCTGTTCTTCCAACTCTACCGGGTTCTTCTTCCCTTCCAAGCAATTCGATCCCAATTTACCCTCTCCCAATTCCTGGTAGTTAACAATTGGTACTCAGCTCCTGCGATTAAGATCTAAGCTCTTGATTCCACAAAGCCATCGATTGGTGACAGTGAGCTGCTGCCGCCGACGAGTTCTCCGTGATTCCCAAGCACGCGGTCCGATTTATGGGGAATCAAGCGCGAGTCGATCTGGATTCTTCGCCGCCGCCACCACCGCCAGTGTTCCCTAAGCCTCCAATTCACCAAACCTATTCACGTCGTGCCCCCAACCACCCCGCCGCCACCATGAATCCCGACACCAAGCTCTTGATGAAGGAACTCCATAAGATCACCGGGGAGCAGACGTCGTGTAACACCCCAAAATTTGCATAATTTTTAAAATAGTCAAATTGATTTAATTTTTGTATTTTGATAAGCATTTAACCTAGGCAAAATAATTATTTTTATAAAATTAAAATCAAACCTAGGTCAAGAAGCATGTTTGTGCATTCATGCTGGTGCACAATTTATTTTGTGATGTGTGGGTTTGACCAGATTTGAAAATAGATTCAAAATGGTTTGAAAATCTATTTGAAAAAGATTCAAATAAAAGAAAACCCTTTTTCTTTTCCTCCTCTCTCCCTTCTCACCTTTCGGCCCGACCAGCCCGGCGGCCTGCTTTCCTCCCCGCCTCGCCTCCGGCCCAGCAAGCAACAGCAGCAGCTCGCGCGCGCGCTTCACCTTCTCAGGCCGCCAGACCAAAGCCCAGCTAGCCCGCACCGCCGTCAGCCACGCGTCTTCCTTCCTGGGCCGGCAGGCCGGCCCATCAAGCCGCCGCTCCGTCGCGCTCTCTCGCCGACAAGTGGGTCCCGTCCTCCGGTCCCACTCGTCAGCCGCCACCCGCTGCCTCCGTGCCGCGTTGCGACCGGCCGCCACCTGAGTCCACGTCGAGTGCGCCTCCCGAGGATCCCCGCGCCAATAAAAGGCAGTGCCCGAGTGAGCCGTGTTCCCCCTTGGAACCCTAGCCCCGTGCGCCGCGCCCCTTGAACCCTAGCCGCCGAATCAACAGAACCCTAGCCACGCGCACAGCCGCCCTAGCCACCATCGTCGACCTCGGGTGCGCCGCCGTCGATCTCTGCCACCGCGGCGCCTTCGCCGTCTTTGAACATCGGAATAGCTTCGCGTGAAGGTGAGGATCACGCCGGGACCCTTGCTGCTTCCCTTCTCCATCCTTGACGCCCGCGCGTCGTCATCGTAGCGCGCCGCCGCGTCGCCCAATATCCCCGGTCGCTGTCCACCGCTCCCGCTTCGCGCATCGCGTGCGCGTGTAGCCCTCGTCCCGCCCGTGCGCTCGCCCCGCGTCCTCGCGCCCCACAACGCCACCGTGTCAAGCTTCGGCCGACGTCAATGGCACCGTCGCGCCGCCGACCCGCCTCCGGTCGGATTCCGCCGCCATTAACCCCACGACCGAATCCGCGGAGCCGTGCTCGTTATTCCCGTATCTTCCGCCAAGTCAGCCGAGCACCGGAGCGCCGTTCTGGCGAACTCCGGAGACCCTCCGGTGACGCGCCGCCGCCTGGAGCGCCATCTCTAGCGACCCAACCCCGCCGGCCGATCCTGGCCACCCGATCCAATCTGGACGGCCCAGATTAGATCATGGATACCGGTCAACCATGGGTCAACCTGGCCCCCTGTCTGTCGACGTGGCAGCCATGTGTACGCCACGTGTACGCCACACAAGCGCTGACCAGGTCAATCTGGTCAACAAGCCGATCAGCCTTGGCATTTTTGCAGAAAAGCCCCTGGACTTTTCTATAACTATGATTTAGTACACCGCAGTTCAAAACAGGCTGTTTATTTTGCATTTTTAACCCTAAAGCCGTCTGTATTTATGATTTAGGTCCAAAACGAGTTTTATTTTAGTTTTAAATTTTTTTTGAATACAAAAATAGTTCTATTTATTTACGGTTATGCCCCTGACCTTGTTTTAGCCATAACTTTTATGTTTTAGCTCTGTTTTTAGCAAACTTGTACTTTTTGGAATCGTATCAACGTAAGCTACATATTCGTGATAACATTTACCATGTTCTAGGCTTTTCAAAATGTGACTTATTTATGGGTTAGAATAAGGACTTACCAACATCTTTTTCCAACATGAGAATAGCCTAGGTCAACCTCGTTATTTGTGCCACCCCAACGATAGCTCCTTTGTTGGTCACTCTTACACTCTCGTGATCGTAGTAGCGAGCTCTACCGTGTAGACCGCTTTTTATTTAGTGTTTCTTTTGATTGATGTTTGTTCTTAGTTTTGTCTGTTTGTGTTGCTTGTTTGCTACGACTAGATGAGGAGCAGTTCATGAGAGCTGAAGATCGGAAGCTGAGGGCCGTCAAGAACAATTGGAATTGGAGACCAAGAGTTCTTGGACAACCAGAATTAGCAGGTTCATTGGGAAAGCTTTGAACGAGGCAAGTATAGCTTGGGTTTTATTTATATGACTATGATCTTGTGACTTAATTAATGTCTAAGCAATAAACGATAAAAATGACTTTTTTAGCAACTTGATGATTTATCTGTAAGAGAATCTCTGGGATTTACAGTACAGCTGTGAGGGCTACATGGCTCTGGTTTTAGCTTAGTATGAGGCCCTTTTCTAGCTTGTTAGTGGTTACCCGAAAGGGCGCAAAAAGGGCTCCGATCTGTATGATCCCATTGCCTGCCAAGAAGGTGTGGTTCTTGTCTTTTATTAGTCACCTCTTGGGGGAGGGTTCATGCTTATTGATGGGGAAACCTAGTGGCCCTAACTTGTTAGATGAACCTTTGAAAGGTTTCATAGCGAACCCTGCCGGCCTTCCTTGGTAATGGGCTAAGAGGTTAGCTACCTCGGGCAAAAGGGCAATTCACGGCTCACAGTGAAAGTGTACACCTCTGCGCAGAGTTTAATAAACTGATATACTAGCCTTGCTCAAGGACACGAGCGGCCTTGAAATCCTTACGTTAAGATGATGACTTTTGTTTGCTATCATGTTCTGTAACACCCTAGATTTTCAATTTAAAAAAATAGACAAAATGAATTTTTGGTGAATAAATAATTAGACAAAATAAGTGTTTTTATGAAAATGAAGTTGAATCATGGTAGACACATGCTTGATGCATTCATGCTGGTGCACATTTTTATTGTGTGGTGTTTGAATTTCATTTGGATTTCAAAAATCAATTTGAAAATGCATTTGAAAAAGTTCAAACAAATGAAAAATCATTCCTTTTCCCTTCTCTTCCTTTCCTGCCTTTTGGCCCGGCAGCCCGAGCAGCAACCGGCGGCCCGTTTCTTCTCCTCCCGTGCTGGCCCGCTCCTTTTCCCCTCCGCTCCGGCCCATCAGCAGCCGCGACGGCCCGACAGCAACGCCGAGCGCGCGCCTTCCTTCTTGGGCCGACCGGCCACCGGCCCATCAAGACGTCGCACGCCACCGCATCCACGTCCTCCTCTCCTCTCGCTGACAGGTGGAGCCCGCACTGTCTCCTCCTACCTTCGACCGGACTCGACACTGAGTTGGAAGCACCGACCCGCGCCGCCTCCGTCCACCGCTCGGTCGCTCGCATCACTTCGCACGGGCTATATAAGCATTTAGTCCACGCCAGTCCCTACGCCCTATCTTTCCCATCTACTCGAGCCTCCGCCTCAGCTCGAGCAAAAGCACCCATTGCCAAAACCCTAGCCGCCACCGAGTTTCTGCCGCCACCCAAAATTCGTCGCGGCCGTCGATTCATTTTCACCGCAAGCGAGCTATAGGGCTTCACCTTGATCTCCTGAGCACATGTGTACCTTCAATTTGGATCATCTTGGCTTAATCCGAGCATCGCCGTGCGCATGTTGCAGCCGTCCGCCGCGCCGAGCCGCACGCCGACCCCGTCGTCTCTCAGTCTCCATCTTCTCCACAGGTGAGCGTGGCGTGAGCTCACTTTCGAACGGTACCAGCCGCGTCCATTTTGGTGGCCGAAGTCACGAGTTTGACCAACTTCGGCGAGGTTTCTCACCGCCGGCGATGGCCGCCGCCGTGTCGGGCGTCGTCCCCGGCGAGGCCAATTGCCCTGACCGATCTGAGCCGTCCATCGTGAAATGAATGGCCAGAAACAGTCCATAACCTTTCATGTGGCAAAATTGCCAAAAACCCTGGGTTTCTGGATATTCTATTAAGAGCCCTTGACAAATTCCTCTGGTTACGTTTTCTCTACTGGAAAACGTAATCTATGTTTAACAGATTCAGAATACGCTTTGTCCACTGGAAAGCGTATTTTCCTTGTAACAGCTTCTAGAATACATTTTCTTCTTTGAAAAACGTATTTTCTCTTTTTAGTTTCAGAGTACGTTTTCATTTATTTACAGTTTTGCCATTATCTTTAAAAGCTTATAACTTTCATGTTTTAACTCCGATTTGGTCCGTTCAAATTTCGTTAGATTCATAATTTCATAATCTACGCAGTGGTGCTACTGTTGAAGTATTTTGAAAAATTTATATTTTTAGTCTATATTTAATGTACTTATTTATCTATAGGAAATTTTTAAAAATTCATAACTTTATCGTTATAACTCCGTTTTCAGTAAACTTGATGTTGTTATCCTGATTCCTTGACACCTTTGGGTTGCATTGGGTAGCTATGATGCTAGTGCGTAATGAATATCATGATCTTGTGATTTGATGAGTAATTATGTCATAAACAGTAATAATGACTTTTAACCCTGAGGGTTAATCAGTAAGAGAACCTTCAGGATTTACAGTACAGCTGTGAGGGCTATATGGTTCTAGCTTTAGCTCAGTATGAGGACCTTTTCTAGCTTATTAGCGGTTTCCTTAATGGTGCAAGGGGGTGCGTTTCGGGTTGGGTGTAGTTGGACCCCTGTCTGCATGCGTATAGGCTGTGGTTGTGTGTCATCAGAAGGGGGGATACTATATTCGTAGGGCACATAAATCCTTACACTAATGATGATCTCTCTTGTCATGTTAAATTGTTCATTCTTATACTATTATGTTTACTATTTATTTATATTACATTGATCATGATGGTTTTGGGAAACACTTGCTATCTTGATGCTACTTAACTCAACTTGATTAATTTATAAAAGCTAAATGCAGTCAAACAGTGTCAGCTTAATTGAGCCTCATTAACCCATGTTATGCTTATTGAGTACGGTTGTGTACTTATGTTTGCTTTACTTTCAATTTTAGAAAATTCCGGATGGGTAACAGATGAAGGTTGGAATGAGAGCTATCGTGATGAGTACTAGGCTTGGTGTTTATCAGTTGACGTCTCTCTGTGGAAACTTCCACAATAAAGTTATTCTAGTTTTTATTGTTTATGCGCAAGACTCTGTAATGAATATTGGTTCGCTATATAATAAACAGGGTGATGATACTCTTTGTAATTTGTCTTGTTATATGTGCGACTGTTCCTGGGGCGCATATAAGGCTATTTATACATTCTATTTTTATCCTTAAAAATGGAGTGTGACATGTTCATGGTTTATCATTTTATGCTTCACATATTATTTATGTTACATTGATCATGAGTTGATGGGTACTGCCTATTGCTATACTTGTTGAGTTCAACATGGACTCACTCTTACTATTCCCCCCATACCTCAGGAGGAGTGTTAGACTTATGGTCAACCAGTCGGTTTAGATCTAGTCGAGTGAAGTCTACACCCGAAGTTTGAAGTCGTCTTTCCGCTGATTGTTCTTTAGGTGATCTTTTATATATTATGTATGTTAAATTTAAAGTATTGTAATTGATACTATTTATAGCTATATGTGAGATTTGTCCTGTAAGACTCACATATAGTGTATATCTGATTTTGTCCTTAAAATTAAGTGTGACACGTCGACGCAGACGTGGAAGCAGATCGTCGACATGTCAACCGTCCTCGAGCGCCGCTTCACCGAGGCTGCGTCTGCCCTCTACATGCGCTTCCAGGAGGACGGCGTCATCGATGCTCTGCAGCTGCACGTCGGCGAGCTCGACAAGTACTGGAATCGATCTGTCCTCAATGGTACTGGCATTCAGTCTGAGCCGGCGTTGTTTCCTAAGCCGCCAGCCGGATAGTGGGAGTCGTACACCACCACCACGTGCCACCGATTCCATTGGAGCAGTACGTCGCCGCCCCACCTGAGCGCTATACGGCGCGAAGAGCTACATCACCGGGTGAATGAACATGGGTACGAACCATGACCCCCCCTGATCCTTCTAAGTTTCATGGCACTGCTTCGGACCTCATTGCATCACGCAATCATCCTCCCGATTACACGCACCACCCAAATAGCAGAGTCCCTAAATTCAATTTCCCTTCGTTTGATGGCACAGACCTCCACTGGATCACTTGTGCTGAGGATTACTTCGCCATGTATTTTGTTGACTCTTTTGTGTGGATCTAGTGTTCTCGTATGCAATTCTCTGGTCCAGCGAAAGGTTGGGTCCAGTCAGTCAAGTCCAAGCTACACACCATGAGCTGGTCTGAATTTTGTCGCGCTCTTTGTGTCTGCTTAGATTGTGACCGGCACCAATTTCTCCTTCATTAGATGAATCGTATTCGACAGATATCTACAGTTCAGGAATACGTATATCAGTTTTCTAAATTAGTCGATCATCTTACTGCATATGATTCTTCCACACCAGAACTTGTGCACATCACTCGATTCATAGACGGTTTACATTCAGAGATCCGTGCAGTATTGCTTGTTCGTCAACCAGAATCTTTGGATACTGCATATACCTTGGCTTTGTTACAGGAAGAGGCAGCGGGGCCATTTCGCAAGTGGGAGTTCAAGCCATGGAACCAGAAGGGTGGAAATCCACGCTGGGAGCGTTAGCAACAACCTGTACCTGATAAGGTAGGTCCGCCAGCCCAGCCTTTAGACAAGAAGCTTGCCGACTTGAAGGCTTATCTCCGTGCTCAGGGCTTATGTGATCATTGTGGCGAGAAGTGGAGCCGTGATCACAAATGCGCCGCTAAAGTAAGTCTCAATGCTCTCGATGAAGTGTATGCTCTGTTCACTTCCGACAGCCCGGTAGCAGATCCGGCATTAGAAGAGGACCAGGAGGATGCTGCCAAAGAGGATTGCAATTGTCTGTGCTCACTAATCCAGTACCGTCCACTGTCAAGACTCTGCAATTCAATGGTATTCTTCTAGGCCAACCTGTTGTGATTCTTCTGGATTCAGGCAACACTACATCTTTTGTTAGCCAGCAGTTAGTTTCTTCTTTAGCTATACACACTGTTCCCTGTGAGCCAGTTTTGGTCAGGGTTGCCAATGGTGATATTATGCATTGCACCAGTATGATTCCTAATGCTTCGTGGAAGATTCAAGCTTACACATTCCACTACAGCCTCAAGGTTTTACCATTAGCACATCATGACATCATTCTAGGCATTGATTGGTTGCAATTGTTTAGTCCAATGAAAGTTGATTGGTAAGCCCGTTGGTTAGCTATTCCATACAAGGGGGCCTCTATTCGCATTTATGGGCACCCAGCTACTCATTCCTCTATTGACCTATCTGATTCTGACCTGATGGTTCAGTTATGTGCTGTTTCTGATTCAGTAACACAGGAGCTACCATCAGATGCTGCTGCTCTTCTATCTGAATTTCCAACAGTTACAGCTCCTCCTTCTGGTCTACCACATGACGGACCCTGTAAACATACCATACCATTGGTGGATGGTGCCAGGCCAGTTTCAGTGAGATCTTATAGATATCCACCAGCCCTAAAAGATGTAATTGAGCGTCAGGTCAAGGCCATGTTACATGAAGGTATCATTCCACGCAGTACATCACCTCACAGTTCTCCTATTTTGTTGGTGCGCAAGAAGGATGCTTTTTGGCTTTTCTGTGTTGATTATCGTTATTTGAATGCTCTCACTGTCAAAAATGCCTTTCCAATTCTGGTGTTTGATCAGTTAGTTGATGAACTTGTCGGTGCTCGTTATTTCTCGACTCTGGACCTCTTGTGAGGCTATCATGAGATTCGATTGAAAGAAGGCGAAGTGCACAAGACCACATTCTCCACTCATGCTAGTCACTATGAGTTCAAAGTGGTGTCCTTCGGAGGTCTCTTGTGCTCTAGCAACCTTTCAAGGTGCTATGAATACTATCTCAAACCTCTACTATGAGTCTGTGCAATCGTATTTTTTAATTAGATATTGGTGTACAGTCGCACTTATGAGGAACATATGCAGCACCTACGTCAGGTTTTGCAGCTGCTTGAGAAGGATCAGTGGCATATCAAGCTTTCTAAATGCACATGTGTGCATCAACAGATTGCCTATTTGGGACACATTCTCAGTGTTCATGGCGTTTCTACCAATCCTGGCAAGATTGAGGCTGTTCGCACTTGGCCAAAACCACAAAATGTCAAGGACTGCACAGCTTTCTGGGGTTCACAGGATTCTACCACCGTTTTGTATGCCATTGTGCCATTGTGGCTCAGCCTTTCACTGACTTATTGAAGCAACATTCTCTATTCATCTGGTCTTCTGAACATGATGCAGCTTTTGAGGCTTTAAAGCATGCCCTGTGCTCAGCACCCATTCTGGCTCTTCCTGATTTCAGTCAACATTTTGCCATATGAAAAGGAATACATGGCGATTGTGATTGCAGTCGAGCATTGGTGGTCCTACTTGCAACTCAGTGAGTTCCTTATATGCATAGATCATAAAAGTCTCATTCACTTGTCAGATCAACGTCTTCACACGGCATTGCAACAGAAGGTTTTCACCAAGTTACTAGGACTCCAATATCGTGTGATTTATAAACCAGGTATGGAGAACCCGCATGGCTGAAGCTTTGTCACGCCATGGGCATTCAGATGAACTATCTGCAATCACTGCTCCTATACTGCCTGGGTGGATGAGATTCAAAAGAGCTATCAGCGCAATGATCGAGCTCAAGAGTTATTAACAAAGTTAGCTGTCGACCCTGCTGCTGATGATCAGTTTTCTCTGCACCAGAGCTTACTTCTTTACAAGGGCCGTCCGTGGGTGGGACCTGATGAAGCTCTACATCGCAAGATCTTTGATGCTTTCCATAGTTCGCCGGTCGATGGCCATTTTGGTACACCAGTAACTTATCACCGCATCAAGAGCTTGTTTTCTTGGCAAGGTATGAAAGCAATGGTTCAGCGTTGGGTCAAGGAATGTGCCACATGTCAGCAAGCCAAACCTGATAGAGCATGTTACCCAGGCCTGCTTCAGCCTTTGCCAGTTTCCACAATGGCATGGCAACACATCTCGATGGACTTCATGGAGGGCCTTCCAGTATCCGGTAACAAGAACTGCATCATGGTCATCATTGACCATTTTTCAAAGGATGGCCACTTTGTTCCTTTGGCACATCCTTTTACAGCTCTAACAGTGGCTAAAGCTTTAATGTTCCACATCTACAAGCTACACGGTCTGCCAGAATCCATTGTATCGTGTGTTCACAAGTCTGTTATGGAAGGAGTTATTTCACTTGGCCCGCGTCGGCCTAAACATGTCATCGGCATACCATCCACAATCCGATGGCCAGAGGGAAAGAGTGAACCAATGCTTGGAGACATTCCCCTGATGCTTTACCAGTGCTGCACCCACCAAATGGATTGACTGGATCTATCTTGCTAAGTACGGGTATAACACTTCTCAACATTCTTCTCTGGGCCATTCACCGTTCTTCGTGCTCTATGGTAACAATCCGAGGCATTTTAGGCGATCTGATCCTGCTGCTGTTCAACATTCTTCGTTGGCAGAGTGGATGCAAGAGCGTTCCATGATCAATGCTCTTATCCGGCAGCATTTGCTCCGCGCGCAAAAGCGTATGAAGACACAAGCTGATAAATCCCATTCCGAGCGTGTGTTTGCTGTCGGCGATTGGGTCTATCTCGAGTTGCAGCCCTATGTCCAAGCTTCTCTGGCACCACGCTCCAATTAGAAATTGGCTTTCAAGTTCTTCGGGCCACTCCAGATTGTTGAATGTTTTGGCAGTGTTGCCTACAAGTTGAAGCTGCCTTTGTCCTCAGCAATCCATCCCACCTTTCTTATGTCCCAGCTGAAGACAGCAGTTCCTGATACATATACTATTTCATCACTTCCTCATGATCTAGATTTTTAGATAATAGATAAAATATATCCGGCCTCTACATCCAGGGATGTACACAGCCAATTATTATAACTTTTGGAGAAAATAAAGAGGCAGCCATAGTCTTAAAGGTCGACCAGGACGCTAAAGCAAACAATATAAATGTTTTCATCTTTTATTGGATATCTCTAAAACAATTATTTCTAATTTCTTGCTTGTCTTTGAGAGTGCGTCCTTGGCTGCCTCGTCACGCTGCAACTGGGTCCAAGAGCGTGACCAATATGCTCCCCTGAAAATTACCTGCATGATAGAGTTAGTTTTTATTTTATTAAAAATAACATCATTACGGCATCTCCAGATAGGCGAGCATATAGCTGCCACCCCAACCCAGATCAGCTTTCTAATCCTTTTATTTTGATTAGTAAGCCAAGTACCGAACATATGGCTTATGGATCTTGGTTGGTTCAAACTAGTAGCAAAAAAGATAATCCTCCATATCATTTTGGCAAGGGGACAGTCTAGGAATAAATGTTGGATAGTCTCATTCCCATTACAGAAAATGCATTTCTGACTCCCTTTTCAATTTTTCCTAGCATGGTTGTCTTTGGTTAAGACGACACCCCTTTGTAGGAACCAGAGAAAGATTTTAATTTTGAGAGAAATTTTTATCTTCCAGATCTTTCTATGACGAAAAGGTGGTTGTGAATCGATAAGGTGGAGATACATAGATCGAATAGTAAATAACCCTGATTTGGTTAGGTTTCATCTAAAGTAATCTGAACCTTCCACCAATTCAACATTTGATATCCGTGCTACTAGATTTAGCCATTGTGTAAGTTTATTATCCACCAAAGCCCTTCTGAAGGAGATGTTTAAAGGGCTTGTGGCCATCACTTTTGATACGGTCGCATGGGGGTCACGCACAATATTATATATGGATGGATATTTAACTTTCAGAGGCTAATCTCCTACCCATGTATCATCCCAGAACCTAGTGTTGGGTCCATATTTAATATTAAAGGAACCTTTAGCCAACACCTCATCTTTGATATGCATAAGGCCTCTCCAAAAATTAGAATCATTGGGTTTGGTTGCCACTTGAGTGAGGGTTTTAGACCTTAGGTATTTATTTCTTAGAAGAGATTGCCACATGCCATCTGTATTGAGCAAGTTAACCAGCCATTTGGCTAGTAGGCACTTATTTTGTAATTGTAAATTTAAGATACCTAGGCCCCCTTGTCCTTAGGACGACATAGGATGTCCCATTTGGCAAGCCGATAACTATATTTGTCTGAAGAGCCTTGCCAAAAGAATCTTGATCTAAAATGATCTAGGTTTTTAATGATTCCTTTAGGGATCTCAAAGAAGGACATCATAAACATGGGTAGGCTACTTAAAACTGAATTAAGAAGAATGAGTCTTCCCCCATAAGATAGGTATTTCGCTTTCCAACAGGAGAGTTTCTGTTGAAAACGCTCTTCCACCTTTCTCCATTCGAAATTCAGGAGTTGTCTATGGTGCATCGGGATTCTTAGATATCTGAAAGGATATTCCCCTGCATTGCATCCAAAGAGACTAGTATAATAGGATTCCATCTCTTTAGCAGCACCATAGCAAAAGATTTCGCTCTTGTGGAAGTTGATCTTGAGCCCGGATAATTGCTCAAAAGCGCATAGCAACAGTTTCAGATTCTGTGCTTGTTTTGGGTCGTGATCTATGAAGATAATAGTGTCATCTGTATATTGTAGTATAGATAGACCATCATCTATAAAGTAGGGGATGACTCCTCTTATTTGACCATCGGCTTTTGCTCTATTTATAAGAAGAACTAGCATATCAGCGACGATGTTAAATAAGATCGGTGACATAGGATCACCTTGTTGGAGTCCACAGTTGGTTTGGAAGTAGGGGCCTACGTCATCATTGACTTTAATTCCCACACTTCCTCCGAAGACCATGATTTCAATCCACCTACACCATTTGGGGGAGAAACCCTTCATACGAAGCGTTTGTTGTAGGAAGGACCACTTCACCTTGTCGTATGCCTTTTCAAAGTCAATTTTAAAAACCGTCTCTTTTTTTGGTGTGTAGTTCATGGACGGTTTCGTGTAGGATTACAACCCCTTCCATTATGTTTCTGCCCGGCATAAAGGCAGTCTGCGTAGGCCTTACCACTGTTTTAGCTACTATATTCAGCCTATTTGTGCCAACTTTAGTGAATATCTTAAAACTCACATTAAGTACACAAATCGGCCTGTATTGCTGAATTCTCGTGGCATTATGCACTTTTGGAATTAAGGTGATAATGCCAAAATTTAGGCTGTAGAGATCTAGAGCTTCCTTATGCAGCTCTGTAAATAGGGGTAGAAGATCCTCTTTGATGACTTCCCAAAACACCTGATAGAATTCAGCAGAAAATCCATCCGGTCCTGGAGCTTTATTATGCTCCATTTGGAAAACTGTATCCCGCACTTCAGATTCAGTGAATGGGTTAATGAGGATATCATTTTTCTCTGGGGATACCTGTGGGATATCCAGGTTTTGGTCTTCCACAAGGGAGATATCTAAATTTACCGGGGGGCCAAAGAAGTCTTTATAATAAGATGTAATGTGAGCCTTGAGACGATCATCGCCCACCACAACTCCTTGATCATCTTCAAGTTTATAGATATGTTGTTTGCGATGCTTCCCATTGGCCACGAGATGGAAGAACCGAGTATTCGCGTCCCCTTCCAAAAGGGTTGGCTCGCTCATACCATTTTAGTTCTTCCTCTCTCATAAGGCTGACTAAACGCTCTTTTAGATAGTGTTTCAGATTAATTTCTTAATCCGATAAGGGAGTGTTCTCAGCCTTCTTATCGAGATTTTCTAAGCTAGCTAGCAGGGTCTTTTTTTCCTTTTCTGTATGACCCTGCAGTGTGTTTTGCCCAGCCTCTTAGATATTATCTGAGCCTGCGGATCTTGAACTGCCAACGTTCCAGCGGGGTGGATTGGAAATATGGAGATTGCCAATTATTTGCAACCATGTTGTAAAATCCATCACGTAGCAACCATCCCCTCTCAAATTTGAAAGGATGGTTCGGGGTCTGGTGAGTCGAAGTTCCTCATGATCTAGATGGTTTGCACATTCCGATGAAGGTGCTGCAGAAGCGCGTGCACATGACCAACAACGCCGTGGTTCCACAGGTGCTGATTCAGTGGTCTTCCATGCCATGTTCCTTGACGACCTGGGAAGATTTGGAGGCGTTGAAGCAACGGTTTCGTCGAGGTCCTGCTTGGGGACAAGCAGGCTTACAAGGTCGGGGGGATGTCAGCGACCATCAAGAGGCTACATCAACCACTCAGCTGGAACGTGAACACGGTGTCACCATAGGATGGGGTGACCGCGCACACGCCGAACCAGCGTCCTCATCAGCGGGCCCTAGTGGGTGTGAACCATTTGAGATCACAGCTGCGCATGTGCGGTTCATATCGAGGCCAAGTGGCTGGTTGTGCAAAAGGAGAGTCGAGCGCTAGGTGCGGGTAACAAACATTAAAATAGACAAGCGTATGCAAGTTGTCCTCTGTTTTTCGAACTCTACCGGGTTCTTCTTCCCTTCCAAGCAATTCGATCCCAATTTACCCTCTCCTAATTCCTGGTAGTTAACACACTCCCATAGTGGATTTTGTCACTCTCATGAACTTGTCACATAGTTCTTACGAGAAATACAAGAAAAAGAGCAAGAATTTAATATCGACTGTTTTGAAATTTTGGGTTCACTGTACACAAGGACGATTCGATCGCAACACAGCCCTTGGGCTATGATCAATACGAGTTCTATGACATGCATTACATGCGCACCCTGATCCAAAGATGGCTACTCCGCTACACAGCAGATTGTCTCTCTTTAGTCAATCGATGGCCTAGCGGCCTAATTAGAGTATATACCATAATACCAATGTATGCCTTAACTGTGTGTTCACTTTTTTCTTGTGTTACAGAAACTAGGATCAAGTACAGCGGAATTGACCAATTTGGAATCCAGATAGAGACCATTTTCTTGTGTCATGTCGGCCTATCCAAATCGTTGGTGATATGGCAAAACCGGGAGTGATGTTATAGTGTCGACACTTAGGGTAAGGGACAAGATATTATTGTTCACCGGAAGGAATGTTGACCGTCTACGCTGTGGTACCTACATCAATGTCGGATCATATTCTAGACTGACATTGTTGTCTGCGTCTCCACCATCGCTTCCGGATGTTATGACCATCCGACATTGATGTCTTCACCATCACTGACGTATCATTTGGCTGGCCTAAGGTTGTATACGACCGATTGCCGCGATCAAACTCTAACGTGGCAGTGATGAACTGATGATAAAATAGCACCACCGGATTAAATGTTGATCTGGTGGACAATGACATCAAAATGGATGGTGATCAAACAACAACGACCATAACCGGCAGTGAAGGGGGGTTTCGATCCAATGGTATAATTCGCGGAAGAAAAAAAAATTGTCCAGTTTGGCTTTCTTCAACCGTTCCATTTCTCGCTGCAAATTTTAAACTATATATAGACTATGAGGTTGCTCCTGTATGGCTATTTTGTGGTTCTCATTTGTCATTGGGTCTCACACCTCGCTCGCCTCTGTAACCTCCTATCACTATTGATACATCGAGGCAGTTTGAGAATTTCGAGACACTTTGCACGTCAAGACTAGAGACACTTTGTTGTTTGTCTATCCAAAGGCTGTTTTGGTTGTCTATTGTATCATTGCAAAGATCAATTATGTTTTACATAATAAATATAAATTTGCTAGTAAAGAAATTATTAATATTTATTCAAACACCTGAAATGGTTTTTATATATAACACATACGTGCATACTAGTTTAAACAAACTAGTCCATCCATGTGCACTACATACATAAAGATACAGACAACAGTAGTAGCAGGGAACAATTGGTGGTGTCTTTTGGCTCCATCGAGATTCCCACAAACAAATGGTGCGCTGCAAAGGCCGCGCTACATCTTGACAACCAGGTTCCCAAAAACCAGTGCCGTGATGAAGCTAGCCAGGGTCCTTGCAATCTCGCCAAACTCGTCGTCGAACCCGATGCTGCTACTGAACATGTTTTCAAGCATGCCATCGACATTCAGGGCGACATCGCCCACGTCCTGATTACGGTAGCAGGCCTCCCAGCTGCGGCGAGAGGCACGCGACGTGCAGGTCAACAGCAGCCTCCTCGCCGTCGACATAGCAGCGGTACGCCCAGAACCAACGGCGTTGGCCCTCATTCTCCGGGCACAAGGCACACGGACGCGACGTCCTCCGGTGGAGGTCGAAGGCACGGTCGTCTCGGATAATGCGGTCCGGCAGGGACGCGCAGCACGGGTGGATGTCGAGGTGTTCCTCCGAGCAGTGGTAGGCGACACCCCTCGTGGTCTCGCTACAAGCGTCGCAGACCCTCGTGGAGGAAGTGCAGCTCGAACTGCCTGCCGTAGCCGAACAGACGATGAACCAGAATGTTGAGATCGAACAGCGGATCACCTGCGAGGGCGCAACGTGTGTGGAGGTCAAGGATCGGCCCCCGCCGCTGCAATCGAAGGTGTATCTGGGCCCGTAACCGGGCTCCTTGCAGCCGTTGCACAAGAACGAAGTTCCAGCGGCCGTCATCAGCTTGAGCTTGTGCTCCGCCGGGTGGGTGGAATAGAAAATCTCGGACGGAGGATCCTTGTGCATATTGGTAGTGGATATCTGTTTCTTAGACCTGACTGGCTCGCGTCGACATGGAGCCGATTGGAATGCGTACATTCTGAAGAAATCCGTTTCCTACAAAACGGGAGCCGATCGGTTAATAAGACTAAAAAGTATATAAGGTCTCAAAGCAAATTTAAGAAACACCACCTCTATTTTAGATAAAAAGAATTGATAAGGAAACAATAGCAATATAGTAACACATATATATAGCAATTCTATATAAGACATCCCACATATGTAAGTGAAGTACAACTCATGTATCTCGCTTCATGTATCTCGGTTCTTTCGGTTAGTTCGGTTACCTAAAAGTAGGAAATGAATTTCCTTAGTTGTTTCTGTTCCTTGCTATTTGGAATCAAATAAAGAATTAATTTTTTTTTGGTTTCACATCTTTGGGTTTGGATTTTTTTTTCATTTTCTCAGTTTTGGTTAATTATTATGCTCACCCCTAACCATGAACATCTCCTACGCACAATCAAATTGATTAATCAAAGGATAAGATTTAAAATAATTCACTAATGCATAGACATAAGTTGTGCGGGCACAAGTGACCATAAATATAATATCGTGCCCCCAGCCATAGCCTTAGCCAAGAATAAATCTATATATTATATCTTATATTTTCAATCCTTACTAGCATTCTATCTCATTACGCAAGCTGTCCACATCAGTATCCACTAGCATATCCCACTAGCACATGCAATTATGTTTCCATTTAAGCTATTTATGTTAGCAAACTAACATATATTTAGTTGTCCAAGCATCAGAGAGCTAAAAATCAGCCAATAACATATACTAACATATACATTATTATATTATTCATTTATATAAATAAATATTTCTGGTTCCCAAAGCAATAGGGGGAGCACTATTGTAGTAGATAGAAAAACACTTGCTTGTCCCAAGTCCCGATCTAGTTCATAAAAAAAGTGTTATGGTGTACGACATCAAATAGGTAATTATGCATGTAGTTAAACTCATTTAGTATAATACATATTATTTCAAATTTAGAATGTTTGAGACAACTAATAAAATTTCATTATGTTTCAGGGTTGAGAGGCTAGCTCGAGGATTTTTGGTTTGCCTCTCACTCTGTTTTGAAGAAGACTAACGGTCTTTGAATTAATGGAGGATGGAAAAAATCAATATTAAGTGGCATAGGAGTATTTGTCATATTTTTATATTTGAAAAAGAAACTAGCATCCCTAATTAATTCGTTATAGTGTTTCCAATGTAAATACTAAAAGACATGTATAGCTAGAGGTCAGTGACACATGATGTACCAAAAGTACTGCACATTTACTATGAACGCAGGTAATTTCTGGGAAAAAAATATTATATGATCGATAGTTTACATAGATTAATAATAGTCATACCCTTTTCATCAGCACCTGTGAGTCAAGTTTAATATTTCTCACCTCAGGCAATTGGCTCACGATATCCTTTATTCTAGGCCTTTTATGTCAATCATTCTCCATGCAGCTTCTTGCAATTTCGATACATCTTTTCACGTGTTTGCAATAATCTTCTTTAAGTGATTCATACTTTGGTATCTCTTGTAGACATTTTTTCCGGTTGTCATAAACCTTCGAGGTCAAAACACAGAGTAAAGCAGTACACGTGCAGTTAAGATCAATGCAAACTGGAATCATACCTGGTAACAAATTAAACATAGTACTGCCCTGTTAAAAATATGGGTTCTTGTTTTGAACACGTGAATTAATAACAACAAACCCTAGGAAATTGGTACAATTAGGTGATCCGAAGGTGAGCCTCTTGCATCCTTACCATTGGAGGGCGTTGCCATGGATTTTTTTTTCTTTTTCTTTTGCTTCCAAAGGATGGATACTTAATAATAGACTTCGCTAAATTTATTTTTTTTATTTTCTTCTTTCACGTAATGTTTGATTTTCATATGCAGCAGCTGGATAGCTGAAAAATTTATAATAAAAGTTGGGCTGCGTGCTGAAGTGGAGACCAGGAACTAATTGTCTTTTTCTAAAAAAAAAAAGAGCTATACGGCATATGGAAAACTAAGACATGGTAAATCTAAGAGTATTTTGTCACTATGTCACAAGGTGTGATGCGAACTTGGTGCAGTGAGGAGCTCCTAATGGAGCTCTAGTATGTATTAATAGAAAAAACGTTAAAATAACATATATTCTTACATGTTCAACAAATTCTTCGGCAGCCATATCGGCAACATCTGAGTAGGCAGTAATTCCTCCAGTGATTATTTTTGTAATTATAACGCCTAAACTGTATATATCATACTCCTTTGAGATTACTTGATAATTGATGAATTCTGAAGGTAAGTATCCACTGCACCAGAACATTAATGACAGAGGTAAGAAGGTGAGATTGAGGAATACTATATGTAATTGAGCTGATTAAACTCTGTCCACTTGAGCATTACTCTTACATTGTTCCTAGAGGAGTCAATGTCTTTTTGGTATTCTCTTCACCAATGAGCCTAGATAAACCAAAATCTGATATTTTTAGTATCTTCAGTTCCCCTAGAAGTATATTATCTGATTTTAGATCCAAATGGAAAATGGGAAACTCCAATCCCTTTTGAAGATATTTTAAACCCATGCAGATTCCCTTAATTATTTCGTGGCGTATTGGCCAATCCTTACCAAGATTTTCACCTGCAAGAGCAATCACGGCATTCTCAATCAATATAGAAACGTTATGAATAATGTTTTAGTCACATGGCAGACAAAATATTAATGCAATATCGCAATCACCAACCAGAAAAGAGCTTGCCAAGGCTTCCATTAGGCACATACTCAAGGCAGAGTGCCCTGTGTATCCTTTGACAAACTATTCGTTTGCCTTTATTACTATATATATATATATATATATTCAAGCAAACTCCATGATTATGTGGTGCGTTGCTGTGCGTCGTCAGTGGAGCATGCATGCATCTGGCGTACTACTATACCCCGGGAAGTCTGGGTGTTGGCGGGCTTGGGTTCCGCGGCTGCCGCCTGTGTCTGATCGAACAGTGTATGTAGCACAGGAAACGAAAGGTGATGATAGAGCAGAGAGAGAGAGGGGGATGGAGCGAGATAGTGAATGTTGTGGCACGAGAGTTGCTGTCACGCTCTATTTTTAAAGATAAAAATAGAATGTATAAATAGTCTTATATACGTCTCAGAAACGGTCGTACTTATAGGATGATAAATTACAAAGAGTATCTTCACCCTGTTTGTTACATAACGAACCAATATTTATTATAGAGTATTGCGCATAAATAAATAAATAACTAATATAACTTTACTGTGAAACCTCCACATAGGGATACGTCAACTGGTGAACACCAAGCCTAGTACTCATCATGATAGCTCTTATTCCAACCTTCATCTGTTACCCATCCGGGATTTTCCAAAATTAAAAGTAAAGCAAGCGTAAGTACACAACCGTACTCAACAAGGATAACATGGGATAATGAGGCTCAAATAAGCTGACATGGTTTGACTGCATTTAGCTTTTATACATTAATCATATTGAGACATAGCACCAAGGTAGTGATAATTCTTATATTCTCATGATCAAAATAACATCAACTAGTGTGTAGCAATAACGATATTAAGATGAACACATTAACAATTTGAGAACCATTATCTTTATGTAAATATGTCAAGGCCGCCCTAACCGAAGGGCACAGACAATATATTGATTTAAACTCTGATCAGATGTGTACACTTTCACCGTGAGTCATGTTTTGCAACTGAGTGGACTTATAATTTCCAAACCACCACAAAACATATAAAGCCTCCTATAGGTTCTCCTAATCAATCAGAGATGCGGAAAACGTTGTGTGTAGGAACCCCCTTCCAATATGGCACAATCCTTCCCGGCTATACTCATAAGGACAGAGGCTACCCTATACCCCAACTTCCAGACCACTAACCAGCTAGAAAAGGGCCTACAAGTGACTAGAGACAGAGCCATATAGCCCTCGCAGCTGTACGGATTCTCCATGATAAATCACTTACAAGAGTTCATGTTTGTTAAAAGTCATCATTTTTGTTGATAGCATAACACACATCAAGTTATAAGATCATGACTATTAAAGCACTAGCATCATAACTACCCAATGCAACCTAAAAGGTTCAAGGAATCAGGATATCAAAACTAGTTATAAACTCTAGGTCATCAAACAGACACATGCATATGAATTGTTATTTATAGTGAATAGGTATAATTTATAAAGTCTTGCTGATCCTGCTGATCCTCAAAGTAGCCTTACTTAACAAAAACCTCACCGTCTGAACTCGATATTAACAATGAACACCAGACAATCTAATCGAGCATAATACACGAAGCAAATAAAGAATTATTAGAGGAACAATACACCAATCTCATCAAAATAGAATAAAAAGCTTATAAAACTATTCTACTCGCTTCTACGATCACGCAGACGTCAAGTTCACCGAAAACGAAGTTATAACGGCGAAGTTATGAATTTTTAAAGGTTTCCTGTAGATAAATAATTACTTTAAATATAAAATAAAATATAAAGTTTTCAAAATACTTTAAGAGTAGCATCACTGCATAGATTATGAAATTATGAATCCAATAGAATTTGAACGGACCAAAACAGAGTTAAAACGTGAAAGTTATAAGCTTTTAAAGATAATGGTAAAACTGTAAATAGATATAAACATATTCTGAAACTAAAAAGAAAAAATACGTTTTCCAAAGGAGGAAACGTATTCTGGAAGCTGTTACAAGGAAAATACGCTTTTCAATAGACAAAGTGTATTATGGATCTGTTAAACAGAAAATACGCTTCCCAGTGGGGAAGACGTATCCTGATGAAAGCGCCAAGGGTTCTTAATAAAATAGATCAAAGGCCAAGGATTTTTGACAAAACTATCACGCGCAGGGGTACGGTGTAATTTGATCCGTCCGATCCAAAACCGACGGTCCAGATTGGATCGTGGTGTCACTCGGTGGCGCTCCGGCCGGAGAAGAACCTGACCGCGGCGGCGGCCATTGCCGGCGACGAGGGAACCTCGCCGGCGTAGATGGAACTAGCGCTACAGGCCTCGGTTCGACACCGGACCTAGACCAAACGACTCAGGAGCTTGCGATGATCATGTTTAGCATGAAGATGATGACCCGAGGAGGCTAACGACGGCCGGTGGCCGACAACGGCAGAGACGAGCTCGCCGGCGTTCACAAGCCGAGCGCTACGGCCTACCAAACTACTCGAAAACGATGCCAATTGACACAGGAGATCAAGGCGAGCATACCAGAAGGGAAAATGAAGCTTGAGACGGCTGGCGGCGAGCTAATGGCGGGCGACGACGGACGGTGGCGAACTGCGAGATGAAATCAACACCGAGTAAGCACTTTAGAATGAAAATAAAGGTACCAAGATGCTCATGGGGTCGAGGCGAAGCTGGTGGGCTAGCTTACGATGACAAAGTCCCGTTGACCGTGGAGAATTGCAAGCTCCGGTGGACGGCGGCAATGGCAGCTAGGGTTCGGCGGCGCTACGACCCGAGGCGAAGGTGGCGGTCGATAGGGTTTTCGAGTAGGGGTCGCAACGCGGATTAAAGGTTTATATAGCCCAGGGCAAGGATGTCGACCGAGCGGCGTCGGCACGGAGGCGGCGCGGGTCGGAGTCGGGCTCGCGTGAGCATGTCCTGGTCAGAGGTGGAAGAACGGTGCGAGGCCCGCTTGTCAGCCAGAGAGGAAGGCGGACGCGGTGCGGACGCAGCTTGCTGGGCTGGTGGCCTGTCGGCCCAAGATGGAGGGCGACACGCGGCGTTGCTGCGGCTCAGTTGCTGGGCCGGCCACAGAGGAAAGGAAACGGGCCGATGCGAAGGGAGAGCGGGCCACGGGGAAGGCAGAAGAAATGGGCCGCCAGTTGCTGCTCGGGCTGCCGGGCCAAAAGGCAGGAAGAGAGGAGGGAAAAGAAAATAATTTTTCACTTATTTGAATCATTTTCAAAAGCAAATTCAAATGGATTTTGAATTCCAAAACAAATTCAAACACCACACAAGAAAAATATGCACCAGCATGAATGCTCAAGCAAGTTTCTACCATGATTCAACTTTATTTTCATAAAAACATTTATTTTGCCTAAAGTATTTATTCACCAAAAATCATTTTAACTATTTTTGCAAACTTGAGAAATCTAGGGTGTTACAATTCTACCCCCTTAAGAGAATCTCGTCCTCGAGATTGGATTTTGCTTACTCAAACAAATGTGGATAAGCTGCCCTTAGTACATCCTCGGTTTCCCAGGTTGCCTCAGCCTCTGAATATAGATTCCACTGCACCTTGCACATCTTGATAACCCGGCTTCGGATAACCTTTTCTGCTGTATCCAAAATCCTTACTGGAAACTCTTCATACGTGAGATCATCCTTACCAGTAAGTTCCTCCAAAGGCAAGTCCTCCTTCTCAGGTACACACAAACACTTCTTAAGTTGAGACAAATAGAACACATCATGTACACCAGCTAAACTCTCTGGCAATTCTAACTGATAAGACACTTCACCACGTCTCTTTAAAACTTTAAAAGGACCAACATACCTTATGCCAATTTCTTATTCTAGTTAAACCTCTTCACACTTCTCATAGGAGACACCTTCAAGTACACGTAATCACCTTCTTTGAATGCCAATTCTCTTCTCCGTGTATCTGCATAACTCTTTTGGAGAGATTGGGCTACCCTCAAGTTCTCCCTAATCACTCGTACCTGTTCTTCTCCAGTTCTCAGAACATCTATCCCAAACAATTGACCTTCCCCAGTCTGATTCTAAAACAATGGCATTCTGCACTTACGCCCATACAAAGCTTTAAATGGTGCCATCTTGAGACTCTGTTGATAACTGTTGTTGTATGAGGACTCTGCATAACACAAATTCTTATCCCAACTTGTACCATACTATAATGCACAAGCTCTCAGCATGTCCTCCAAAACCTGATTAAGTCTCTCAGTCTGACCATCAATCTGTGGGTGATATGCTGTACTAAAGTTCAACTTTGTTCCCAAGCACTATGCACTGCTTCCTAAAAATGAGATGTGAATTGAGTACCTCTATCAGACACGATCTTCTTTGGGACACCATGCAAATACACGATCCTTTCCAAGTACAGTGTAGCCAACTGACGTCGAGTATAGGTGGTCTTCACAGGCAAAAAGTGAGCAACCTTAGTCAGTCGATCAATTATTACCCAGATAGAATCATAACCTCTCTTAGTACAGCATAAACCTGTTACAAAGTCCATACCAACTTCTTCCCACTTCCATTTAGGTATCTTCATCGGTTGCAATAAACCAGCTGGTCTCTGATGTTCAGCTTTCACATGTTGACAAGTATCACATAAAGTGACGTACTCTGCCACGTCCCACTTCAAACCAATCCACCAATACCTTTCCTTGAGATCCATGTACATCTTAGTACTTCCTGGATGGATAGAATAAGCTGGCTCATGTGCCTCACGCAGAATTGTCTGACGAAGCGCTTTGACCTCCGGAACACATATCATGTTTCCATACCACAAGGTACCCTCTTCATCAATGCAGAAACTGGGTGCTTTCCTTTCTGCTAATTTCTTCACTATATACTTTAGATCCTCATCTTCCAACTGACCCTTGCGAATCTCCTCCTCAAAGGTAGGTGTCACCTCTATCTCCATGGCATTAGTAACAAGAGTAAGGTTCAAATGAGCAAACTCTGCACACAATAGATCAGATTCAGGTGTCGCCCGAAGCTCATTAGCATGTTTCTTCCTACTAAGCGCGTCAGCCATGACATTTGCCTTCCCAGGATGGTAATACATGTCAAAATCATAATTATTCAATAGTTCCAACCAACGGCGCTATCTCATGTTCAAGTCAGACTAGGTAAAGATGTACTTCAAGCTCTTGTGGTCAGTGAAGATATCAGTCTTGTGCCCAATCAGATAGTGTCACCAAATCTTCAGAGCATGAACCACAACTGCTAGTTCTAGATCATGAGTAGGATAATTAAGCTCATGTTTCCTCAACTGCCTCGAAGCATAAGCAACAACTGTACCTTCTTGCATAAGAACACACCCTAATCGCAAACGAGATGCATCACAGTAGATTGAGAACTTCTTGCTTAGATCTGGCAATACCAATACTAGAGCTGTTGTCAATCTCTTTTTGAATTTTTCAAAACTAGCTTGACACTTGTCAGACCACACAAACTTGGCATTCTTCTCTAGTAATGTGGTCAATGGCTTAGCAATCTTCGAGAATCCTTCAATGAATCTCCTGTAATAACCAGCCAACCCAAGAAAACTACGAATCTCGCTAACATCTGTAGGTGGCTTCCAATCTAACACATCTTTTACCTTGCTTGGATCAACTGCTATCCCACCATTAGAAATAACATGGCCAAGAAAAGAAACTTCCTCCAACCAGAATTCACACTTGCTCTTCTTAGCATATAGTTTGTGCTCTCTAAGCTTTTGCAAGACTAATCTCAAATGTTCTGCATGTTCTTCCTTGTTCTTCGAGAATACTAGTATATCATCAATGAAAACCACAATGAACTTATCCAGGTACTCCATAAACACCTTGTTCATCAGGTACAGGAAGTAGGCAGGTGCATTGGTCAAACCAAAAGACATAATTGTATACTCATACAACCTGTGTCTTGTAGTGAATCCCGTCTTTGGTATATCTGAATTTCGAATCTTCAACTGATGATAACCAGAGCGCAAATCAATCTTGGAGAACACACAGGCACCTCTCAACTGATCAAACAAGTCATCAATCCTGGGTAAAGGGTACTTGTTCTTGATGGTAACCTCATTGAGAGAACGATAATCAACGCACATCTGTTGATTTCCATCTTTCTTATCATCAAAAATCACAGGAAAACCCCAAGGTGATGCACTAGGACGAATGAAACCTTTCTCTTCTAATTCCTTTAACTGTTTCTTAAGTTCTTCTAGTTCATTAACCCCCATTCTATATAGACGCTTAGCTATAGGTGCAGTGCCAGGTAAAAACTCAATAATAAATGCAATGTCATGGTCAGGTGGCATACCTGGCAATTCATCGGGGAACACATCCGGGAATTCTTCCACCACCTGATTCTGAGGATTTGCAATGTCATCAAGCTGGTTCAGGGTAGCTGTAGGTGGCGCTTGCATTCTGACATCAACGCTGATTCAATCTCCTTTTGGTGTAGTCAGGTCCACAACCCTCTTTTTACACTTTATCACAGCTTGGTGAGCTTTCATTCAATGCAATCCCAGAATTAAATCAATACCAGATGCATTTAGCACTACAGGATTTGCTAAAAAGTCTACCCCCTTAAGAGGAGTTTAGCTAAGAGGCAGTAGTAAGAAGCTGGTATAGCACCCCCTGGCGAATTTACTACCATTTGGTTCTTCATGGCTACAACTGGTATGCTATGATTTCTAACAAATGCTTGCGAGACAAAGAAATGCAAAGCTCCAGAATTAAAAAGTACAGTAGCAAAGATAGAGTTGATGTTAAACGTACCCAGCATAACTTCTGATGTTTCCTGAGCTGTCTCAGTAGACACAAGGTTCACCCTTCCATGATTAGCATAGGACTTCTGGTTGCCATTCTGCGTCTGAGGTGTGTGTTGGTTTGACATCCGGGGCAGCGATTAGCATAGTGCCCAGGCTCACCACAATGATAACACAACTGAGGAGTATTGGGACTACCCTTAAGAGGCGTGTTGTTGGGCGCAGTAAGACGCAGAGTTGGATTTCTAGATTCCTGCGACGGTAGTTGGTTTCCCTTCTAGTTCTGCTGGTTCTGACTATGATTCCACCAACTGACTGGTCCTTGATACTTCTGCTTAAAACCTTGGTGGAAGTTAGAATGGAAACGAGAATTGTTTCCAAAGCCCTGTCCATTCATCTTCCTTTTCTTGTCCTGTGTCAGGCGTTCATTATCTAGCATAATAGCACTATTCACCAATTCTTCAAAGGTATCATACTTGTTGCCCTTCAGCTGTAACCTGAGTTCATAGTATATGCCGTTCAGGAAATGACGCCGCTTATCAATGTCCCTTATAACTTCATGGGGAGTGTAGCATGCCAACTCCTCGAACTTAGCATGATACACACTCATAGTCATAGAGCCCATCTTGAGATTCCTGAACTCCTCTGCCTTCTATTCTTTTAGACCTTCAGGAATGTGGCGAGCCAAGAAATCCTCTTTGAACCGCTCCCAGATGATAGCAGGAGCATTGTTAGGATGTGCAGCTTGGTATGACTCCCACCAGGTTTGAGCAACACCCTGAAGTTGCCCAGAAGCATACAACACTTTCTCAGCATCATTGCACTATGCAAGATTCAACTGCTTTTTCACAGCACACAACCAATCCTCAGCATCCAGAGGATCAGTAGTATGAGTAAATACAGGGGGATGACCTTGCATAAAGTTCCTGCGTTTATCCCTTGGTGGTGGAGCATGTGGTAACCCTCCAGATTGCATGGTCTGCACAAACTGAGTCATAGTCTGCATCTACTACATTTGTGCCTCCCTCATTTCCTCATTGGTAACATGTCCATCACCATGGCCTCTAGCACTGTTACCTCTTCCACCCCAAGCATCCATCTGTATTCCAACAAAATCAAAGCTTAGAGACATTGAGGATACAAATCACTTATATAATGATAAGGATTGCAAAACTAAAAATTTCTAGGCGAGCTTCAATTTCAATGATATAGAGAAATAGACATATCTTGAGATCCGTGTATCAAAAGTGGAAGTTCTATACATGGTTGAAAAGGTTAAGAAATTCTCTACAACTTTTGTTCAGACCATATTACCAGATTCAGATATCTAAACTGTCAAATTAATCCAACAACAAAAACTATTCAGAAATTCTAGACAGCACTGTACATCAGATTGTGACAGACATAACTTTCAACTCAGAACTGATATTGACATGATTCTTGTGGAAATTGTTAGATAAAGAAGTCTAGTTGTACCCACAAAAATCTCATACTCATTGGATAAACAAATTTTGAGATATAACTAAAATATCACAGGTTGCTCAGAAAATAGCAAGGATGGAGACAGGATAAACCAACCCAAACTTAAATTTATTCAAACTTTAACCTTAAGATCCTTAACTAAGGAACTTGCAGACAAGCCCACAAAGCTCCATCACTCACACAAAAATCCAAATCATCCATATTACATAATCATAAGTCATCAAGCACTCAAAGTTCACAAACACTAGAATGACACGACTAACTTGACTCACGATACTAATAACGTGCCTATTACATAAGGGTTTCCAAGCTAAGGTCGAAGCTCATGGTTCAGCCATTCATAGATCTTTGGTTTCCTAGTCATGACCCTAAGCCTATCATTTTCTTCTTATTGCTCCTTAATCTTCTGCGTCAGCTGGTCCACCATGCTTACCAAGCGCTGATGCTTGAGCATCATGTCGCAAGCAAACTGTGCCAATTCCCATGACTCAGGTGGCAAATCTTGAGGATTTGTCATAGCCCATCCATCTTCCATTCTGTAGTCAGCACGAGGCAAATAGCGAAACTCATCATCTCGCATATTCCCAAAGCGATGGCCACGGAGAGCAATCCAGGCTGTAAAAGCAGCACCCTCAATGCCATCCCCTTGAGTTGGGCAAGTACCAAGATGCTTATAAATCATCTCTATGTTGTAGAAATTCTGCATCTCTCCTGGGGAACATATGGCCACATTTGTCTCCCAGTAAGTACCTTCCAACGGATGGGTGTGTTGGAAACAAATGTACTGCACAGCTGGGTCCCAATCAGCATAATAATTACGAAGAAGCTTCATGAGTCGTATATGCGATCTGGTATGACACTCCGGTACGCGACAGATCTTCACATTCCATCCCATAGGAGCGTGGGTCCACCTCCTCTAGCACAACCACCAGCAGACAGCGGTGGAGATTGGCCACCATCTTGAGCTAATCCCGTCGTCTCACCATCGCTGATGTCGAGAGCCTCCTGCTCCTCTTCCACAGGTGCCACTTCCTCCTCTTCTTCTTTAGTAACCTCCATTGGTTCTTCCTCTTCAACTTGAGGTGTGCAGGCACCGGGGTTGGTGATGGCAGAACAACTTCCCTAGTCTCCAGGTGGTTGAACAGATCACGATACGCAGCAGCAGTCGTGCGGCTGGTATAAGGAGGTATCTATAAGATTTAGACATAGGTTAGAGTGGAGTCAAGATTTTCACAATAGAGTAAGTATAAGAGCATAAAAATTGAGTAAATAACAAGGTTTAAAGTTAAGAAGCATGAAACTAGTAAAGCAAAGGAGACTAAGAACGACCATTCTATCTAGACTTGCATCCTACAGTCAACCTGGCTCTGATACCAACTTATCACACTCTATTTTTAAGGATAAAAATAGAATATATAAATAGCCTTATATGCGCCCCAGGAACAGTCGCACATATAGGATGATAAATTATAAAGAGTATCTTCACCCTGTTTGTTACATAACGAACCAATATTTATTACAGAGTATTGCGCATAAATAAATAACTAATATAACTTTATTGCGGAACCTCCACACAGGGACACGTCAACTGGTGAACACCAAGCCTAGTACTCATCGCGATAGCTCCCATTCTAACCTTCAAATAAATAACTAATATAACTTTATTGCGGAACCTCCACACAGGGACACGTCAACTGGTGAACACCAAGCCTAGTACTCATCGTGATAGCTCCCATTTCAACCTTCATCTTTTACCCATTCGGGATTTTTCAAAATTAAAAGTAAAGCAAGCGTAAGTACACAACCATACTCAACAAGCATAACATGAGCTAATGAGGCTCAAATAAGCTGACACGGTTTGACTGCATTTAGTTTTTATACATTAATCATATTGAGGCGTAGCATCAAGGTAGTGATAATTCCCATATTCTCATGATCAAAATAACATCAACTAGTGTGTAGCAATAACAACATTAAGATGAACAATTAACAATTTGAGAACCATTACCTTTATGTAAATGTGTCAAGGCCGTCCTAACCGAAGGGCACGGACAATATATTGATTTAAACTCTGATCAAAGGCGTACACTTTCACTGTGTCATGTTTTGTAACTGAGTGGACTTATAACTTCTAAACCACCACAAAACATATAAAGCCTCCTATAGGCTCTCCTAACCAATCAGAGATGCGAAAAACGTTGTGTGTAGGAACCCCCCTTCCAATATGGCATAATCCTTCTCGGCTATACTCATAAGGACAGAGGCTACCCTATACCCCAACTTTCAGACCACTAACCAGCTAGAAAAGGGCCTACAAGTGACTAGAGCCAAACCCATATAGCCCTCGCAGCTGTACGGATTCTCCATGATAAATCCCCTACAGACAAGAGTTCATGTTTGTTAAAAGTCATCGTTTTCGTTGATAGCATAACACACATCAAGTTATAAGATCATGACCATTAAAGCACTAGCATCATAACTACCCAATGCAACCCAAAAGGTTCAAGGAATCAGGATATTAAAACTAGTTATAAAATCTAGGTCATCAAATAGACACATGCATATAATTATTATTTATAGTGAATAGGTAACAAGGATGATCCATGCTATACTTGTCTTGATTCACAAAGTTCTGCTGATCCTGCTGATCCTCAAAGTAGCCTTGCTCAATAAAAACCTCACCGTCTGAACTCGACATTAACAATGAACACCAGACAATCCAATCGAGCATACATACACGAAGCAAACAAAGAATTATTAGAGGAATAGTGCAACAATCTCATCAAAACAGAATAAAAAGCTTATAAAACTATTCTACTCACTTCTACAATCACGCAGACGTCAAGTTTATCGAAAACGGAGTTATAAAGGCGAAGTTATGAATTTCCAAAGGTTTCCTATAGATAAATAAATACTTTAAATATAAACTAAAAATATAAAGTTTTCAAATATGAACGGACCAAAACAGAGTTAAAACGTGAAAATTATAAGCTTTTAAAGATAATGGCAAAACTGTAAATAGATATAAACGTATTCTGAAACTGAAAAGAAAAAATACGTTTTTCAAAGGAGGAAACGTATTCTGGAAGCTGTTACAAGGAAAATACGCTTTCGAGTAGACAAAGTGTATTATGGATCTGTTATACAGAAAATACGCTTCCCAGTGGGGAAGACGTATCCTGATGAAAGCGCCAAGGGTTCTTAATAAAATAGATCAAAGCCAGGGGTATTTAGCAAAACTACCATGCGAAGGGGTACGGGGTAATTTGATCCGTCCGATCCAAAACCGACGGTCCAGATTGGATCGTGGTGTCACTCGGCAGCGCTCCGGCCGGAGAAGAACCCGACCGCAGCGGCGGCCATTGCCGGCGACGAGGGAACCTCGCCGGCATAGATGGAACTAGCGCTACAGACCTCGGTTCGACACCGGACCTAGACCAAACGACTGAGGAGCTTGCGGCGATCACGTTTAGCACGAAGATGACGACCCGAGGAGGCTAACGACGGCTGGTGGCCGACAACGGTGGAGACGAGCTTGCCGGCGTTCACAAGCCGAGCGCTACGGCCTACCAAACTACTCGGAAACGATGCCAATCGACACAGGAGATCAAGGTGAGCATACCAGAGGGGAAAATGAAACTTGAGATGGCCGGCGGCGAGCTAATGGCGGGCGACGGCGGACGGCGGCGAACTGCGAGATGAAATCAACACCGAGTAAGCACTTTAGAGCGAAAATAAAGGTACCAAGATGCTCATGGGGTCGAGGCGAAGCTGGTGGGCTAGCTTACGATGACAAAGTCCCGTCGACCGTGGAGAATTGCGAGCTCCGGTGGACGGCGGCAATGGCGGCTATGGTTCGGCGGCGCTGCGACCCGAGGCGAAGGCGGCGGCCGATAGGGTTTTCGAGTAGGGGTCGCCACGCGAATTAAAGGCTTATATAGCCCAGGGCAAGGAGGTGGACCGAGCGGCGTCGGCGCGGAGGCGGCGCGGATCGGAGTCGGGCTCGCGCGCGCGTGTCCCATTCGGAGGTGGAAGAACGGTGCGGGCCCGCTTGTCAGCCAGAGAGGAAGGCGGACGCGGTGTGGACGCAGCTTGCTGGGCTGGCGGCCTGTCGGCCTGTCAGCCCAAGATGGAGGGCGACGCGCGGCGTTGCTGCGGCTCCGCTGCTGGGCCGGCCATAGAGGAAAGGAAACGGGCCGGTGCGGAGGGAGAGCGGGCCGCGGGGAAGGCAGAAGAAACGGGCCGCCGGTTGCTGCTCGGGCTGCCGGGCCAAAAGGCAGGAAGAGAGAAGGTGGGAAAAGAAAATAATTTTTTATTTATTTGAATCATTTTCAAAAGCAAATTCAAATAGATTTTGAATTTCAAAACAAATTCAAACACCATACAAGAAAAATATGCACCAGCATGAATGCTCAAGCAAATTTCTACCATGATTCAACTTTATTTTTATAAAAATATTTATTTTGTCTAAAGTATTTATTCACCAAAAATCATTTTAACTATTTTTGTAAATTTGAGAAATCTAGGGTGTTTCGGTTGCCCATGGCAAATGGACCGATTTGTGCCCGAACAGCCTCCTCCTCTCTGCTCCGGCGCTGGGTGGGACGCCGAGTCGACGACCAAGACACGGGCGAGCAGGAGACGCCCTCCACCACGTTATATCAGCAGCGTGTATGGGATAAGGGCGTCCTCAACAGGCCGCTTCGAATCGATAGCGAGAAGCCCAGGAAGAAAGATTACAAAATAGAAGAATATGCTAGTGCACACGGTAGTCGGAAAAGCAGGGGAGCGTCAGCGACTGTAAATTTGTTGCTGTGTGCGAGACTACTGCTTCGCCAAGCGCTAGCAAGGCCGTTTTCTGTCATCTCTCGCGTCCACGTGTATTAAAATATATTAGATGCTAGCGATTTGTATATCTATTGGGAACGCCCTAAGTTGAGGAGACACTTTCCATGCCTAGAGTGGCTGCAGTTTTGACCAGCTGGAAGTTATAATAGAATAATAATAGGCGGCGACGAGCTGGCGTCCAAAGTTTTTTTTGTTATTTTAACTCTATTTTATTCAATATTTTATTGCTGGCCTAGTTTAAAAATCATTTTTAGATTTGATATGTTTGTCACACTAAAATTTTCATATGGAAATCGGTAAAATTCAATTTAAAAATTCGGTAAGAAACAATGGTCAAATTTGCTATGCAATTTGGTATTTCACAACAAGTACAAAAAAAAACTCAACTTGTGCTCTACATGTAGTGCAAACATAGCGTGAATTTTGTTGAAACATGTCCTATATCTTTCCATCAGCAGATTTCAAATTGTTTTGAAATTATAGTAAAAGCAAAGAAGATATGAACTTATCAATACACACTGCACCTAATATTTGTATTATGCCCAGCATATGGTGACATACTCTATTGCATCATTCCAAACATCAATTATTTTTATATAATCAATATGGATTGGCTATTAAAAAGTTGTTAATATTTATTCGTTATGTCCGAAATTATTTTTATAACATATATAGGTGTCTACTAGTTTCTACAAACTAGTCCATATCCATACATACACACTTGTTGACGAATGGCATATGTCTATTCTACTAACATGCATACAACAAATACAGTAGTACTCCAAGGAACAACTGGTGGTTACGTACTCACGCATCTTGGCATATGGTGTCTTTTGGCTCTATCGAGATTCCCAGGTACAAATGGGGCCTGCAAACGCCGCTACAACTTGACAACCAGGTTCCCACAAACCAGCGCCGTGATGAAGCTTGCAACGATCCCTGCAATCTCGCCAAACTTGCCAAACTCAATGCTGCTAAACATGTTCTCAAGCATGGCGTCGACATTCAGGCCACCGTCGTCACCTACGTCCGGCCGGTTACGGTAGTTGGCCTCCCAGCTGCAGCGAGCCGTTTCCTTGAGGCACGCCACGTGCAGGTCAACAGCAGCCTCCTCGCCGTCGTCCAAGTTGCAGCGGTACGCCCAGAACCAACAGCGTTGGCCCTCATCTTCTGGACACAAGGCACACGTCCACGATGTCCTCCGGTGGAGGTCGAAGGCGCGGCCGTCCTGGAGAACGCGGTCCGGCAGGGACGCGCAACACGGGTGGAAATCAAGGTCTGGCTCGGTGCAGTGGTAGACGAAGCCCCTCGTGGGCTCGCCACAAGCGTCGCAGACCCACCCAGCTTGTCCTGCCCTCCTCAACAGGGGGTGGAGGAACCGGAGCTCGAACTGCTTGCCGTAGCCGAACAGCGGATGCAACAGAGTGTGGAGACCGAAGAGAGGATCATCTGCGAGGGCGCAACGCGTGTGGAGGTCCAAGGAATGGCACGTGTACCTGGGGCCGTAACCGGGCTCCTTGCAGCCGTCGCACAAGAACGGCACGCCGGCGTCCGTCGTCAGCTTCAGATTGTGCTCCGGGTGGGCGGGATGGCTGATCTCCGACGGAGGATCCATGTGCGACGATCCTAGCATTGGATTCTTGTGCGACAATCGTAGTACGCCTTCCGACGGAGGATCTTTGTGCGACGATCCCGATAGTTCAATACGGACTCCGTGATTACTACAATAACACAAGATATGCCAGTGTTTAGAATTTATCTTCAACGTATAGCTTTAAAAAAAACAGCATTCGCATGCATACGTATCATTATTTCTATTAACAATACACATATAGTAACAGGAAAGGTTTACATGCATCATTTTATTTACTACGTAACATGTGTCTCGGAATTTCTGGATACCTCATTAGTCGGAAATCCAACGCTTCATCATGCCAACCTTCCTCACTACTCCATGGGGCCTGAAATATAAGATATTCAAACAATTTTAGAATTTGGTGAATCTCAGAGGATTTGCTAGGCCAGTCTTCAAATATGCTCATAGATGTAGAGTTGTGTGTCCCTGTATGGAGCAGCTAGGGAGAAGTTACTTGAATGAGCTCATCAATAGAAGCTTGGTCCAGCCAACCAAGGTTGGGGTAGACGGCGCAACAGTGAAACGTTGCAGAGTTCATGATGTCATACTTGAGTTTATTGTATCAAAGGCTGAATAGAAAAATTTTGTTACTATATGGAAGGGTAATGGGTTTTCAGAAAATGACTATTCTTTGAACAAGATTCGCCGATCCAGAAAGATATTTCTAGCAGGAAGGCTAAAGAGATGGCAAGGACAATAAAAAATGGACCTCATATTCGATCAATTAATATCTTTGGCTCAAATTCAGTTCTGGTCACTAAGCACACCTCTGAGTTTTTAAGTAGCCAAGTTTTGCGAGTGCTGAATATAGATGGTGATGTTAGAACATGCTCTCCTGGCCGTGTCAAAAGGTTCAGTCAATTGAAGTACTTGAGGATTGCCAATCATTCTGCGGGATTTAAGTTTCCATAAGATACAAAATATCTGCGGCATCTAGAGACACTAGATTTGAGCCACTCCAACCTAAAGAAAATACCACCAAGTATTATCCAATTGCAGAAACTAATGCGTCTTTTTGTTGATGACTCGATGTAACTACCAGATGGAATCAAAAATCTGCAGGCATTGGAAGAGCTATCATTGATTGATTTGGGTATTCAATCTGTAAAGTTTGTCCAAAGACTTAGTGATCTGACCAATATGAGGGTACTTGAAATTTGTAGGTGGTACCTCCATTGAAGTAGACCCCGCAGTGCGGGAGCCTAGGGCACTGGGTACGTCCTTTTTTTACCCTCATTGAAGTACAAGATATAGAGGGCCATAAGAAGGCATATATGTCGTTGCTCTCCAAACTGTCTTTGAGCCTGCAAAAACTGCATGTGAGTGATCCTGGTGTCCTGGCTACACATACCTTACCTAGCATGGGTCCCCAAATCAGCTCCCTAGTCAACCTGACCCGCCTCAAAATTAATGTTGTTGCTGAAGCAAGCAAGGAATGGATAAATATCCTAGCATGTTTACCCATGTTGCTCTCTCTTACTGTTACCTTGCGAGATTCAGGCATCGTCTACCCAAGGCATGCAATCAACAGACAAGGATTCCAGCTTTTGACCAAGTTTAATTTGGGCGGTTTATGTGAGGCAGCATTGGAGTTTGAGACGGGAGCCATGCCAAAGCTCCAATTGCTCAAGCTGCAACTGATGGCAAAGTCCCAGATCAAGTATGGGGAAGGTGGCCCGGTCCTTGGGCTACAGAATCTGGCAGGCCTCAAACATGTTGCTGCCGTGGTTGACTGCGACTATGGCGAAGCTGTTGCTGAAGGGATTTTGCTTTGGAGGATGACATCAGGGGTGCAGTACGCGCCCATCCCAACCGTCCCATGCTCCAGTTTCGAAGAGTTAATGAACCTCCCAGTACGTGCTACACAGCTTGACTTTTCATCGTCCCTGCCTGTCTCTCGAGCTGATTACAAAGTACAGTAGTAGTATTTCTCGATCGTATCTCTTTGCCGGATCTGCTAGTTACCTTGCCCCCGATAGGCGTTAGCTAACACTTTCAGCTGCCCATCGTCATGTGTTTCCTTCCTCCGGTGGCCTCCGACCGAGCACAGGCTACTTCGTCGGCCGTCCGTTGTCCTACCGGGGCACTGAACACAGCACCAACAGCCACGCTGGTGGTGCTGCAGATCAGCAGAACCGAGAACAGAGCTTCTTTGCCTAATGGTAAGCAGTTTTGTTACATTAATTGGGTCTGGACTCTAGAATCCCGAGGCTATTTTGGGATCAATGCATATCTGCTGATTGCTGCAAGTTTTCATGGTCTGTGTTCAGGTTTGCCGGGTGCTTCTCCGGCAGCAGCTGAAATTCAAGTACACCCAGGAGTCCAGGACACATCGCTCTTGTCGCAGTTCAGTGAAGGACATTTCTGGCGCAGCACGCGTCGCACAGCTGGTGCTTTGTCTTGGACGGATTGCAGTTATCTTGAGTCTGGACGGATTGCAGTTGCAGGGAACTTCAAATTCTCTCTTCTTTGACATGTTTTCAGGCAATTCTATTGTCAATTTGTAGCATCTTACCTAGAGTCAATTAAAGAGATTGTTCGTCGCACAGGTTACCATCGATTTTCCCTACTTATGTAAACCGAGGGTTTTGTATTTACTTATGTATATAGGAAAAAGTCTAAATCTCCCAATGAACTATTAACCCTGGACACATAACCCCTAACCTATGAAATGTTTTAATTTACCCCCTGAACTATCCAAAACTGTCTATTTTACCCCTAGACGGTTTTCGATGATGGTTTTGTTATAGTAATAGTGGTTTTATCTTTTTATTTATTTATTTCCTAAATCTTTAAAAAATTGTAATAAATTACAGAAAAATCATAAAATAGAAAGTCTAATTTTATTGAACTCCACATGAGTAAATCTACACAGTGAATATATAATACGATACATTTTAATACAAAGTTTTTGATGTACAAATAAAATTGGATTTTCTAATTAATCTAAATCTACAGCAAAAGTATCCTGGCTGTTTGGTTAGAACCAAAATCCTATGCGGAGCTATTGCTCTGTCTACATATTCTCTGGTAGGGTCTCAACCAGAACAGCTTCTTACAGAAGGAGCTATTGTTTCCCTTTGATTGAGGTGTTTGATGATTGTTTTTTTCCTCCAACGAGATTCTTTTTTTTTTATATCTCTCGTCTGGATACAGGTAGTATCTGTTCATGTATAACACACATCAACACCACACACACGCACACAAACCTCACGCACACTCGTACACAAGCAGACCTACAACTATTCCCAGATCTGAAGCCACGTCCTTGAAGATATCATCAGAGAAAACTCCGTAGGTGACGGGCACGTCACTGTCCTATTGTGGCTTCACGCGGTGGCGAGAGATATTTCTGAAATATATTCGAGAAACACTGTTCCCAGGTGGGAAATCGTGGTTCGAACCTACGATCGGTGGCTCCACCACCCAGAGGCTTCACCGACCGAGCTAGCGCTGGTTCCCCCTCCAACGAGATTCCTTGTCAAGCAAGTACGCAGAGTCTTGGGAACGAGCGATAGCTCGTGCAACAGTGACTCCCGGTAGTGGAGCAGCCGGTCGTGGGATCGAGCCCTGCTCGATTCACGATTTCTCACCCGTTTTTCCCCTGTTTTTCAGGTATAGCCTCTCTCACGTAGTGCCACAAAGGGATAGCGACGTGTCTGTCGTCTACGGAGCCTAGGATGGTTTCGGTGATCTCTGAAAGGACGCGATCTTAAAATCTACGTGTAGTTATAGGATCTGTTTGTGTACTTGGGATGTGAGTGTGGTGTGTGTGTGGTGTTGGTGTGTGTCTATCTATAAACAGATGCTACACCTGTATCTAGATGAGAGGCGTCGAAAAAAAAAGCACGCAGAGTCTCAAGTCAATTCCATTTCCGCGTTAAGGAAGCTGCCTCCCCAAGGCACCTGCTCTACTGTCGTCTACTCCGACATCCCACTTCCATCTATCCAACAAGAGCAGAAGCCGGCAACGGACGCGGTGCCCCGCGGCTTCCTCCTCTTCGTCGCTCATCGTCCCACTCTCTCCAGAGGAGGCTGCCGCATATACCAAAGACACCTACACATAAATGGCAAACATCTTATAATTTAGAGCAAAAGGAGTAATTAATAAGTTTATAATAATTAGATATAATCACATAGTATCTATTATCCTATTGTTTTATAAAATAAACAATGAGAAAACATATAATTTAATATAATGTATGCATTCCTATATTAATCAGATGTATTAAGCCGAACTAATATTTATATATCCTAAAATTCTAGCCCATGCAGGAGCATAGGTTGATAGAGTAGTAGTTAATTAATGTAGTGATATAAGTTTTGGAAGCATGAGTCAAAATAAATATATAAAATAATTTGCTTGCGATGGAACAACAAATAGATAAAAAATTCTTTCTTTAATTTTCCTTAAATAGGGGTGTTCAGCTGCAGCAAGATGAACTATGCCTACAACAAAATCTGCTGAGGTAGAAAAAAATGGTAGCCACAACAACTGCATTATGTCCAGCTAACGCCATATAGCTTAGGCACATGCATTTTCAGTTCCCCCAAGTCAACATATTAAGTTTGACCAACCTTGTCAAAAATAGTATTATGATCTACCACATTGAAAATATAAATTATGTATCTAATGAAGCCCATTTAGTATAGTAAATATTATTTTAAAATTGGTTGAACTTATGACGTTTGAGACAACTAGAAATACATTATATTTTAAGGTTTGAGCGAGTAGCTTGAAGATTCTTAGTTTTCTCTCTCATTTCTGTTTCGAAGAGGACTGATGATCTTTGAAATGGAAGATGGACTGGCGGAGGAGCACTTTTTTCATTTTATATTTGAAGAAAACCTAGCATTTTGTTATAATATTTCCAATTTAAATATTAAAACACATGTATAGTCAAAGTTCAGTGACATATGATGTACCAAAAAGTATTGTATTTACTATGGACAAATTTAATTTTTTGGGAAATATTATGCCATCGATATATTTACATAAAACAGATTAATAATGGTACCTCACCCAACTGCAGCGGCGAGTCAAGTTTACAATTTTCCATCTCCATCTCATCCAATTGGCTCGCAATATCCTTTATTGTAGGCCTTTTGTGTCGATCATTCTCCGTGCACTTCCTTGCAATTTCGGTACATCTTTTCACTTGTTTGCAATCTACTTCAAGTGATTCATACCTGGGTATCTCTTATAGACATTTTTTCCAGTTCTGATGAACCTGCTTCAAGGTCAAAACACAGAGCAAAACAATACTTGTGCAGTTAACATAACTGGAATCGTACCTGCTGGTAACAAAACATATAGTACTGCCCTGTAAATATGGGTTCATGTTTTGAACACGTGAATTAATAACAACAAACCATAGGAAATTAATAGTTAAATGTTATGTGGTGAGCATCTGGCACTGCAAAACTTGAGTTCTTTTTTATCAACTAATTAAGCAATACTATAAGTACAACATGTAGACTGAAGAGTCTGCACTATAATTTACTCGTTCGTTTCAAAGAGTAATACCTTTTTGTTTGTCCTAAGTCAAACTTCTATAATTTTGACCAAATTTATAGAAAAATAAACTAAGGTTTAGATATTAAATTTCTTTAATGAGTTCACTGTTAAATATGTATTGGTGCAACATTTATTTTGTTATAGATATATTAGCCAAAGATTTGACAAAGGCAATGAGTATAACTTGATTTTAGACATTGTTGCAGAGTGATGAAGTGAGGGAGAGACAATTTTTTTCAGTATTCTTACAATTGGAAGGCGTTGCCATAAATATTTTTTATTTTCTTTGCTTTGAAATGACGAATGATTAATAATAGACTTGGCTTCTCTTAACTTTTTGTGTTTCTTTCATGTAATGTTCGATTTCATAAGCTGCAGCTCGATACTGAAAACTTTATAACAAAAGTTAGGATGTGTGCTTAAGAAAAGGCCAGAAACTAATCTTTTTTCTCAGAAAAGTATATAACATATGGAAAACTAACACATGATAAATCCAAGAGTATTTTGTTACTATGTCACATGGTGTGATGCGAACTTCATGCAATGAGAAGCTCTCATGCAACTCCAGTACGTATTAATAGAAAAATGTTAAATAACATATTCTTACATGCTCAACAAATTCTTGGGCACCCATGTCGGCAACATTTGAGTAGCCTGTAATTCCGGTGATTATTTTTGTAACAATAACACCTAAACTGTATATATCATACTCCTTCGAGATTATTTGATACTTAATGAATTCCGGCGGTAGGTATCCACTGCAGCACAACATTGTGACAAAGTTAAGGTAACATTAAGGAATCTATATACAATTCATCTGATTAAAAACAATTGTGCTGCATTATTCTTACATTGTCCCTAGAGGTGTCAATGTCTTTTTAATATTCTCAGCACTAATGAGCCTAGATAAACCAAAATCTGATATTTTTGGCATCATGATTTGGTTGAGTAGTATATTATCTGGTTTCAGATCAAAGTGGAAAATGGGAAACTCCAATCCCTCTTGAAGATATTTTAAACCCTCGCAGATTCCCTTAATTATTCTGTAGCGTATAGGCCAATTATTCTTGCCAAGATTTTCACCTGAAAGAGCAAACATGGTATTCTCAATGAATAGTTTATTATTCAGATTGCAGGCAAAATATTCACGTGATACCGTAAACACCAACCACAAAGGAGCTTGCCAAGGTCATTGGGCATATACTCAAGGCAGAGTGCCCTATGTATCCTTTGACAAATTATTGGTTTGCCTTTGTACTCTGCGAGTTCTTCTTCAACTTCATCGCAGAACCCTACTAGTCGGACAATATTGGGATGCTCGAGACGTTTAAGGATTTCAAATTCGTTTTCGAACTGCTTGTCATTGATGTTAGCCATGTAACGGAGCATATTCACAGCAACCTCTTCTCCATCTTCCAGCTTTCCCTATATTCAATGTTAACGTTTATAGTTACACTCATACAAAGGTTGTATCATTTTTATGCTCGTATGGGTTGGATTTGCAAACCAAAGAAAGAGTAAATAAATAGCTACAAGCACCATTTGTTTTGTCCACATACCTATAAACAACCATAGACTTCATGTTTTATCAGTTTTACCTTGAAGACTTGTCCAAACGCACCACGACCAAGCTCCTTGGAGAAATTATTTGTAATACGTTTTATCATTTGGAATGATAGCTTCCATGGATTGTCACATGTTCGCTTGCGCTTGTTCCTCATGTTGTATGCGTTTACTACCTGTACAGCTTGCTAACAGCCTGAACAGCTTGCTAACAGCACCCTGTTCTCTTGTTTTCTACTATGCCAGTCCTCCTGCTTTTCTAGCATTTGACAGAATAATAATTAGTAATAGAATGACTTTGACAACGACACTTTATGTACGACGCGCATCCGATTGAGAACGGTAATTGGTGAAGGTGCGCTATTCAGCTTCTGAAGCTATGGTGGTAATCTCATATCTGCTATGAAAATAGCAAAGCCATCTGATGTGGGACGGCCAAGCACCATAAGATAAAAGCAGGTATAGAATATCATACCATGTGAAATAACAAAAATTGCAGAGAACCTCGCTCCTTGGTGGCGGAATAATAGAGTTTATATCTGAAACCTTTCAATTAAAATCATTGTAGAACTAGGCCATTTACATCTCAATAAACTTCTGAAAAGTTTACTAGCTATTTAAACGGCAACTTCGCAAAAAAAAAAAAAATGAAAAGAGCCTGCTGGCGATCCAAGGTCCTTTTCTTTTTCTGCAACAATATAATAATCATGGATTCCTTAGAGCTAACTACTGATTTTTTTTAAAAAAAAATGCACATCTAGTGAAAACTGAAAAGCGGATCTACTCGAGGTTAACTTCGAATGCAAAACACTGGGTTGGTTCAAAAATGGAAAAAAAAAGAAGGAAAACAGAGCCCCCATCTGTAGAAGACGAACTAACTAATTCATTAATAGCTATCATTTTTTTTTGATGAGTAAATTTTGGAGCATTAATAGCTATCATGTTACCAACGAATCCATGGCAAGCAGATAGAGGCACGCACGCACCTCTCGATCACAGTGGAGAACTGAAGATGGATGACTGGATCTCACAACTTCTCAACACCGAGCGGTCAAATTTAAAGATTAGTGTGTTCTAAAGATCGAGGGAACCAAGGCCTCTCTAGCTTCTACCGACGTCGTATTTGGAATAATAAAGCTGATCGGCACCCTGCTTCTCTTTTATTGTTCCGTCTAACGTCTTTCTTTATGCTTTCACACAAAGATTCTGAACTTTGATTTGGTTTGCGCAATGTGGCACGCACTTTCCGCACCATTACCGAAAATTACTTTTGGTTACTGTCGATGGATCGCTTTCGGTATTTTTTTTTTTTTACGAAACTTTCGGTATCTTTTGAGAGAGAATAAATTCCACGTGCAGTGTTTGAACTTGTCCGGAGTTATTATCTATAGATCTCTTGGTTTTTGTGAGACACTGTTCACGGTTCCTAAATCCCCTCACAGTCCCCTGTTCACCTACAGTAGATTCATCCTGTCCATCCACGTATACAGATCGGACCCTGGATTCCATCCATCCTCCAGAACCCTCTGCATCCTACCAGTCAGGAAGCCCCAGCATTCCCATCCGTTCAGGCCTACCTGCCTACCTGGAGGACAAGGAAACACCATTGCAGCCCCCATCCGCAGCCTCCATCCGCAGCTTGCGCCGCTGGCCACCTGCAGCGTGCGGCCCGTCCCTCATCTCACGCCGCCGCCCCGCGGAACCTGTTCCTCGCGCATCCGTTCGCCGCCGCTGCACAAGTGGGATTCTGCGAGGCGTGTTCGTCGCGGACTCAGGGCCGGGAGGAGAGGAAGAGCACGCAAGCATCGCAGCTCTCACGCCGGTGCGGCGTTCCACACCTGCCTCACCGTCGTGCCATTGCCCTAGAGCAGCGCCGTCCTTTCCTTTTTTTTTTTCTTCAGTTGACGTGCATCCGTATTCTGTCCATCCACTATGACTATATGGGACTTCCAATTTCGGGTACTACGATTATATGGGACTTTCAATTTCGGATCAGCCATTTCCTTCGCGTTCAGTCTCTGTAATCCATGAACGCTGCCACACTACCTGTGAACATGCTATAAAAAACAGGTAATACTTTCCTGAGGAAAACAGGAAAATGCATAATCTTTAAGAGACTACTTTTAGTTTCAGCACTAATGAGAGGTAATTCTGTTGCCTCCATGACCATTACCATTACAACCTTATGTTATCAGGTACCAATCCCCATCCCATTCACCCCGAAAAAACTTTCAACAATAATACACATTTTTTTAAAACCTCCTTTAATTTTACCATAAGGTACACATATGCACACATGGATCAAATACTTCAAGGGCAATTAAAATAAGGCAGATTCACCATGTTATCTGCTGACCACATATCCTCATATATTCTGCACATTTGCAATCCTGTGTGTGTACCCTAAAGTAATCAACTTCCTGCCCGCGCGAGCGCGGGGCTACCTGCCAGTTATTATTAAAACTTGTACATTTAGCTCTTTAAAATTGTCATGAGACATGAGTTATCGTCCTAGTTCTACTAATTATAAATTGCATGCTCGGCTTCCTAATATTGCTCTATAAATTTATTCAAAGTACTCATTCAGGTACTAGTACTTGTAAATTGAATACTTGGCTTCCCAAACTTATAGAGAGAATTATCTACTTGGCATTGAGACAAATCGGTATTTCTTCTAAGGCACCCTGGCCTACTATCCAGCACTGAGATGAAATTTCCTCCCTTAAATGACACTACCATCCATTTACTATATTAATAACAGTGTTATGTAGCCGCCAAAATGACCCATACGCCTGTATCAAAACTATGCTCCATCTTGGAAAAATTGTATTTTTTTTCATACCACCTCGGATGAAGATAATTTTTACAAAGAACCTATAGCACTCAATGAGATTTATAATTATAGGCACTCTTCCCTAAGAGGCGTAGGCGTCATGGGCTTTGCCATGATGTACCCATATGGTCCAATGAGATTTATAATTATAGGCACTCTTCCCTAAGAGGCGTAGGCGTCATGGGCTTTGCCATGATGTACCCACATGGTCGCAAATTCCAGCAGGCATGGAACAGCCGGAACTTGTCGATGTTTTGTAAGTTTGAGAACCTTGATCTGGCCTTTCTTTTGACCATTCCTCTTATTGAAAACGGGTTTAAAATCCATTCAAGAAAAAGAAGAGGATTTTCATTTAAATTGTTAAGATGCTAAAAACTTATCTAGCACTCCGCTGAAACTTCAATAAACACTCTCTGGTATACTACACCACCTAAATATTTGAACTATACCAGGATATGTCTCAAAAGGTTTTTATAACACATAGCCGTACACTTGTTTATACAAACCAATCCGTGCATATGCACTTGTTGACGAATAGTATACATACATACAAAATACATACAGATATAGTAGGAGTAGCGAACAATAATTGGTGGTCACATTTTGGTACATACGGTGTCTTTTGGCTCCCTCGGGACGCCCAAAACCATGGTGCCCTGCAAATTGCGGCAGCTACATCTTGACAATCAGGTTCCCAAAAACCAGCGCCGTGATGAAGCTAGCAAGGGTCCCTGCAATCTCGCCAAACATGTCGAACCCCATGCTGCTGCTAAACATGTTCTCAATCATGCCGTCGACATTGATCTGGGCGCCGTCACCCACGTCCGGCCGGTTACGGTAGTAGTCGACCTCCCAGCTGCGGCGAGCCGTTTCCTTTAGGCACGCGACGTGCAGGTCACCATGACCAGCAGCCTCTTCACCGTCGTCCAAGTTGCAGCGGTACGCCCAGAACCAACGGCGTTGGCTCTCATCATCTGGGCACAATGCACATGGCCGCGACGCCCGCCGTTGGAGGTCAAAGGCACGGCCGTCCTGGATAATGCGGTCCGGAAGGGACGCGCAGCACGGGTGGAGGACCAGGCCTTGCTCGGAGCAGTCGTAGACAGAACCCCTCGTGGCCTCGCCACAAGCGTCGCACATCCTCGTCCTGCCCTCCTGGACAGGGGACGACGTAGGGGCCTCATGGAGGAAGCGGAACTCGAACTGCCTGCCGTAGCCGAACAGAGGATGCACCATGGTGTGGAGGTCGAACAGAGCATCACCTGCGAGGGCGCAACGTGTGTGGAGGTCCAAGGATCGGCCCCCACCGCCGCAATCACAGGTGTATCTGGGCCCGTAACCGGGCTCCTTGCAGCCGTCGCACAAGAACAAAGTGCCAGCGGCCGTCATCAGCTTGAGCTTGAGCTTGTGCTCCAGGTGGGTGGAATAGAAGATCTCGGACGGAGGATCCTTGTGCATATTGGTAGTGGATATCTGTTTCTTAGACCTGACTGGCTCGCGTCGACATAGAGCCGATTGGAAAACGTAGAAATCCGTTTCCTACAAAACGGGAGCCGATCGGTTAATAAGACTAATAAAAAGTATATAAGGTCTCAAAGCAAATTTAAGAAACACCACCTCTATTTTAGATAAAAAGAATTGATAAGGAAACGATAGCAATATAATAATATATCAATTCTATATAAGACATCCCACATATGTAAGTGAAGTACAATTCATGTATCTGGGCTCTTTCGGTTAGCTCGGTTATCTAAAAGTAGGAAACGAAATTTCCTTTAGTTGTTTCTGTTCCTTGCTATCTGGAACCAAATAAAGAATCTTTTTTTTTGTTTTTCGCTTCTTTCGGTTTGGCTTCTTTTTTTCTTTTGTTCATTTTCTCAGTTTTGGTTAATTATTATGCTCACCCCTAACCATGAACGTCTCCTACACAAAATCAAATTAATTAATAAAAGGATAAGATTTAAAATAACTCACTAATACATAGACATAAGTTGTGCGGGCATAAGTGACCATAAATATAATATCGTGCCCCAGCCATAGCCTTAGCCAAAAACAAATCTATATACTAATCTTATATTTTTAATCTTTAATAGCATTCTATCTCATTATGCAAGTTGTCCACATCAACATCCATTAACATATCCCACTAGCACATGCAATTATGTTTCCATTTAAGCTATTTATGTCAGCAAACTACATCATTCAGTAACATATATTTAGTTGTCCAAGCATCAGAGAGCTAAAAATCAGCCAATAACATATATATTATTATATTTATTCATTCATATAAATAAATGTTTGTGATTCCCAAAGCAATAGAAGGGGGGGGGGGGGCATTGTTGTAGTAGATAGAAAAACACTTGCTTATCCCATGTCCCGATCTAGTTCGTAAGAAAAAAGTGTTATGGTGTACCACATCAAAGAGGTAATTATGTATGTAATTAAACTCATTTAGTATAATACATATTATTTCAAATTTAGGATGTTTGAGACAACTAATAAAATTTCATTATGTTTCAGAGTTGAGAGGGTAGCTTGAGGATTTTTGGTTTGTCTCTCACTCTGTTTTGAAGAAGACTAACGGTCTTTGAATTAATGGAGGATGGAAAAAATCAATATTAAGTGCCATAGGAGTATTTTGTCATATTTTTATATTTGAAAAAGAAACAAGCATCCCTAATTAATTTGTTATAGTGTTTCCAATGTAAATACTAAAAGACATGTATAGTTAGAGGCCAGTGACACATGATGTACCAAAAGTACTGCACATTTACTATGAACGCACGTAATTTTTGGGAAAAAATATTATATGATCAATAGTTTACATAGATCAATACTCGTACCCTTTTCATCAGCACCTGTGAGTCAAGTTTAAAATTTCTTACCTCAGGCAATTGGCTCACGATATCCTTTATTGTAGGCCTTTTATGTCGATCATTCTCCATGCAGCTTCTTGCAATTTCGATACATCTTTTCACTTGTTTGCAATAAGCTTCTTTAAGTATTTCATACATTGGCATCTCTTGTAGACATTTTTTCCAGTTGTCATAAACCTTCGAGGTCAAAACACAGAGTAAAGTAGTACATGTTCAGTTAAGATCAATGCAAACTGGAATCATACCTGGTAACAAATTAAACATAGTACTGCCCTATTAAAAGTATGGGTTCATGTTTTGAACACGTGAATTAATAACAACAAACCCTAGGAAATTGGTACAATTAGGTGATCCGAAGGTGAGCCTCTTGCACTACAAAAGTTGAGTTCCTTTTATCAACTAATTAAACAATATAAGGACAACATGTAGATTGAAGATTCTGCACTATAATTTACGCCTTGTTTCTAAAGATTAATGTATTTTAGTTTGTCCTAAGTCAAACGCCAATAATTTTGACCAAATTTAAAGAAAATATACTAATATTTATGATGTTAAATTATTAGCCAAAGGTTGACAAAGGCTACAAGTCTCGCACAATTTTAGACATTGTTGCAGAGAGATGAAGTAAGGGAGAGTCGATTTGTTCAGCATCCTTACCATTGGAGGGCCTTGCCATGGATTTTTTTTCTTTTTCTTTTGCTTCCAAAGGATGGATAATTAATAATAGACTTGGCTACATTTATTTTTTTATTTTCTTCTTTCACATAATGTTTGATTTTCATATGCAGCAGCTGGATAGCTGAAAATTTTTAATAAAAGTTGGGCTGCGTGCTGAAGCGGAGACCAGGAACTAATTGTCTTTTTCTAAAAAAAAAAGAGGTATACAGCATATGGGAAACTAAGACATGGTAAATCTAAGAGTATTTTTTGTTACTATGTCACAAGTTGTGATGCGAATTTGGTGCAGTGAGGAGCTCCTAATGGAGCTCTAGTATGTATTAATTGAAAAAACGTTAAAATAACATACATTCTTACATGTTCAACAAATTCTTCGGCAGCCATGTCGGCAACATCTGAGTAGGCAGTAATTCCTCCGGTGATTATTTTTATAATTATAACACCTAAACTGTATATATCATACTCCTTTGAGATTACTTGATAATTAATGAATTCCGGAGGTAGGTATCCACTGCAGCAGAACATTAATGATAATAGTAAGAAGGTGAGATTGAGGAATAATATATATAATTCAGCTCATTAAAAGCCCAGTCCACTTGAGCATCACTTACATTGTCCCTAGAGGAGTCAATGTCTGTTTGGTATTCTCTTCACCAGTGAGCCTAGATATACCAAAATCTGATATTTTTGGCATCATCAGTCGGCCTAGAAGTATATTTTCGGGTTTTAGATCCAAATGGAAAATGGGAAACTCCAATCCCTCTTGAAGATATTCTAAACCCTTGCAGATTCCCTTAATTATTTCGTAGCGTAGAGGCCAATTAATGCCAAGATCTTCATCTGCAAGAGCAAACATGACATTCTCAATGAACAAATTTTTATTCACATTGTAGGCAAAATATTCATGCGACACCGTAATCACCAACCAGTAAGGAGCTTGCCAAGGTTTCCATTGGGCATATATTCAAGGCAGAGTGCCCTGTGTATCCTTTGACAAACTATTAGTTTGCCATTGTACTCTACGAGTTTTTCTTCAGCTTCATTGCAGAAGCCTACTAGTTGGACAATATTGGGATGCTCGAGCCGCTTCAGGATTTCAAATTCGTTTTCGAATTGCTGGTCATTGATATTACCCATGAAAGGGAGCATCTTCACAGCAACCTCTTCTCCATCTTCCAGCACTCCCTATTCATAATTAGCTTTTATAGTTACTCATACAAAGCTAGCTTATATTATTTTTATGCTCGTATGGGTTGGATTCGAAGCAAACAAAATAAGTAAGGTCTTAGTTTGGATCCAAAGAGAGAGATAGTAGTTAGCTGCTGATAATTAGTTTCTTGGAACCAAATAGGTCTAACTAATAGTTTAGCTAATTGTTAACTGATACTCAAGTAACTACTGTTTCACTATTTGAACCAAAGTAGCTAATAGCAGCTAATAACAGTTAGCAGATAATAGATCAAAACAGACCCTAAATAACTATAAGCATTATTTGTTTTGTCCACATGCATATATAAGCACCATTTATAGATTTACCTTGAAAACTTGTCCAAACGCACCGCGCCCAAGCACCTGGTCCTTGGAGAAATTATCTGTAATTCGTTTTATCAGTTCGTATGGTAGCTTCCTTGGATTGCTTATTCGGTTGTGCTGGTGCCGACAATCGCCAGGCTCATCCGCGTTGTCCTCCGTAAGTGCGGCACTCTGAGTCCTGACCGCGCCTTCCGGTCTCCTCGACTCCGCGCTCCCGAGTCCCGACAGCGACCCTCCGGCCTCCGCGCTCCGTTCTCCGTTCTTCTCCTTTGTGGCGACTAGCGGCGGAACGCCGGCCGGGCACGCTGGTGCTCCATCCCCAATCCCCATCGCCATTGTCTCCTCCTTGTCTCTGGCAGATCCGCATGCGGCGCTTGCCCCTACAGCCTGCTGGTTGCTGCCTCCCTGCCTGCCTGCCCTCCCCTGCCCCGGTGTGCGGTGCGCCACTGTGACCCTGCCAGCCGGTCACAGCCGCTTGCCACCAGCCCAGCACCTACAGGCCCTGACATTTCAGAATCCATGACAATCAATGTCACCGTGACAGTTGCATTGCAATTTGCAATTCATAATAATACAATCAAGGTCACCATGAAAAATTTCTCTACAACAACAAGAAACATCAGAGACAGGGGAGGCAAGGAAGAATGAAATCGTCTTTTATTATGTACTTATTTAATCCTGCATCATGTTCCTATATTTTTATCAAAGCTCAGTGTATACTAAGTGTTGAATTGAGATATCTACAAAACTATATGTATTTTATTTGTGAACTCTCTCTCTCTCTCTCTATATATATATAGACTGGATTTGGATAGTATTGGTACATGGGTTGGGTTTGGTAATTTAGACACTTGCGCAACAGCCTTATACAATGATATTTAGCCCCCCTCCTAGCTCATTTCTGGATCCACCACTGCACTTATACATGTTATATATATGCGTTTATGCCTGTGCATATAAATTAGCAGCCTGAAGTCCTCTTGTTTCCTAATTCCAGGGCTCTTGCTTTTGCAACAAATGACAGAATAACCAGTAACACAATGACTTTGACTACGACACTTTGGAGGTGTTCAATTTGTGGAATTAAGTGATCCGTCGTTATTTCACTTTTTAGCTTTTGTTTGGTTCGTATAATAGAATGGATTAATCCATCACCACCCCATTCATAATTAGTACAAGAGTGAGGAATGTGTTCATTTTACTAAACTTAAAAATGATCTTATAATGCATCATCCCATCTAGAAAGGTTTGGTTCTCTGAAAAAAAAAAACACTCCATTTACATACTATGAACATCCGACTGAACGCAGTAATTGGTGGAAGGTGGAGTCGGACATATTCAGCTACCGGAGCTATGGTGGACTGGTGGTAGCTGCAGATCTGCTATGAAAATAACAAAGCCATCTGAAAGCAAAAACAGTTGCAGAATGTCATACGACTGAGAACACATCGTCATTGAAAAAAATGCAGATCTACTAGTGAAAAATGAACATCTAGATCTACTCGAGGAATACCACTCCCGAAGCAAAAGAGTCGGATAGCTTTCAAAAACAAAAAAAAAAAAAAGATGCGAGTCCCATCAGTAGAAGATGAACTAATTTATAGCCATCATGTTATCCTTGGCAAGCAGATAGAGGCACGCACCTCGCGATCCCAGTGGAGAACAGAAGATGGAACAATGGATCTCACACCTTCTCAACGCCGAGGGGACGAAGCCTTGTGTTCTGAGGACCGCGGGGAGCAAGAGTGGAAGACCACGCTATCTTCTACCGAAGTCTTCCTTTATGCTTCCTCCTCACAAAGTTTCTCATTTATTTTACACCCGTGAGTCTATAGCCCGAACAGTTTTACGCCCGTGAGCGATCGCACGCTATTTCCCATTATTACTGAAAAAATACTTTACATAGTTATATGAGGATTGCTTTTGGTATGTTTGGGCAAGGATAGATTTTACTCACCGGTCTAGAGCTTATGCTAGTCTTAATGCATGGTTTTATAGTATAGTTATTAAGACTGTAAACTACGTAACCATGCCAGATGAGTTTTATAAAATGGAACTCCTCTCTCGTCTAACGAAACTCTCTCGTTTAATGATCCTATTTAGTGTGCATGATACTCTCATAAGACATGAATTAAGACTAGCCTTATCCCACTAATTATAAAAACTAATGACATGTACATGTGTAATTACTGTCGTGTGAGAATTAATTTAGATATGTTATAATTTGCAGACATAATCTAGCACTGAGGAAAAAGGCTTGGGAATTAAAAAAAAAACGAAGGGCAACGAGTCAAGTCAACGCAAAATTGCAATTAGGCCCGTGCCTTAGCAGCTTTTTTTTTTCTTTTCAGCTGCTGGAATTTGGAAGTGGAGGCAAATGCTACGGGCCATGCCATGGGCCCATTGCGATGGTGACGACGAGCCCACTATGGTTTTGCTAGCATGCTTTGCTCCACGTGGTGCACGATATGCCTACCCATGAGCCGAGAGAATGGGTTGACTCGGCCGGCCCTGGTCGTCGGCGGCTCGTCGGTCGTCGCCTATGGTCGTCGTCGTCGGCTCGTCAGTCGTCGCCTATTAACCTCCGGCTGGTGAGTGGTGACAGCCACCAGCCTGGGACGGAAGCGCAAACCATCTCTTTGGAGTTCGGACGGGGTCGGAGCAACGACGCCCTACTGATAAAACGCCTCCATCCTCCTCCACCATGTCTTGGTCGTCGTCGCCGTCGTGATCGTCCCGCCGCCGGAGCAGAGGAGACGGCTGTGTTTGGGTCACACACATAATCGATCCCGGCTATCAGTCATGGGCGACTCTGTTCCTGGAGGTGGGTGCCTGCCACAAATTAAATTCACTATCTCGCTCCAATCCCTTTCTCGCTAATCAGCTTTCCTTTGCTGTGCTACAAACATATACTAGGATACTTCATCGGCCGGCCGGCGAACAAGGCGGACGAGCAGCCACCGGCGACTGCTGCTGACGAACCCAAGCCTGGCAACACCCAGATTCCCGGAGGTACTACACCACATCCATGCTCCACTGACCCACAGTACTTCTATACCTGCAGTAGTAACTTGGCGTTTATGACACGAACAAGATTTCTTCGTCGGAACACCGGAGAACCTTCGGCCGCAGGGGGCGACGGCGGCGACCGACGAACCAGCCGGGGAGCTCATCAAGCGACCAAGAAGCTTCATGGAATGGTAGGTACTCCTGCTGCTGAGCCCACATCTCCTCAATTTGCTTAATTCTTCGCTTTGACGTTTCGTGGCTCATCCTTATTTCTTGCGGCAGGTTCCCTTGTCTCCGCGGGGGACAAGTTGCAAACTAAACAGATCGATCGGTCGGCAACCACAGCGGCGGCCTGAACGCTCGCGAGATTCAGCACAGCAATTCGACCTCAAGCGTTGCAGGTTCTGTGTCATATGGAGCATGTTCTGTTGCACGAGTATCCCGGAATTTGATATCGCCGTGTTCATTTCACTAGCTCCAAAGTGCAAATTCAAGAAATCTTGTTGTCTGATCCGCATATATTGTCCAGTTTTGTTTTGTTCAATCGTCCCGGTTCGTCTGTCTCCTGATGATTTGGACCTTGCAAACAACCGGTTGTCTTGAGCAACAAAAGCAACCGGTTGGTTTGAGCGACAAAAACAACCCGAATTTAGCAAACAAAAATCCGGTTGTTTTGGATCAAAGAAACAACCAGATTTCCTAAAATTCAAATAACAGTCTGATGGTCCAAAATAATCACACAAAAATAAAAATGATCAAACTCATAATCAGTAACCTAAAACTACAAATAAATGCACAAAAATAGTACACAGAAATCAGAAAAAGGCGGGAGGAGGCGGGCGGGTTGCCGAGCACGGGTTGGCGGAGAATTGGAAAGGAACCGCATGAAAAACGTGCCGACAACGAAAGAGATTGCATGAGAGCTGAGCAGATAAGGATGGAGAAAGAGAATGTGCGGGCACCGTCGGATTCCAAATCAAATGGTCCAAGATTCGGGTGTCTGCAAGCTCCAAATCAACCAATTGACCATTAGCATTTCTCTAATTTAATGTCCACCGTGTCCGTGTGGAGGCCAATCCATGTGCACGTACGTGATGTCGTGCTGCAGGACCAGCAACATGTTGCATTTGCAATCAACTGCTGTTGCCATACCTCTATTGTGCATAGCCGTTTATGTCCCATTTAGACCTACTACGTGACACCTAAAGCTATTCGGTTGATGGTTTTTATTCTTTAAAATCAGTTGATGTTGTTTTGTCGTGATAAAAAATAATATACTATGGATGACAGGTTTAAATAGCAAAGTTCGTGGACCTAAAAATATTATTTTAATATAGTAGAGGGACCTACATATCACCTATAGCCAAGTTGAAGGACCGTCCTATAAATATTTCTCTATGTATAATGTTTAACTTTAAACTTGCATGTAATTCACCGCTTCTTCTGGGATGGGTAGTATGTATTATGTTTTTTACCCTCATATGTCGTTATAAATCAGTTTGATGGGGAATGTAGAAGGTACGTCGTTGAGGTCCTCATGAGGGTGCCGACTCTCAACAGATACATGCCAAAAAGATGTCAAATAGAGGAAAAGCACGGTAAAAGAAAGCCATCTTTTATTATTAAACTAAAAAATATATGGAAAGGGGGATATGTGAGAAGGTGGCAAGAAAAAAATCAAAATAACGTGCCGTTTGGCATGTATATTATGTTATTATTATCATTTGGTCATAATTAAAGAAGCTTATTTAAGCTTTACTAACTATGGGCAACAATGTTTTTACTATGGTTTTTCTCTAATAAATATAATATACTAAGATATCTCAATCTTCCGCACTCCAACCAGTGTACTGCCTATGTCAAAAAAATTAATAATTTTGTTGTTTTTCAAAAACTCAAATAGTTTAAATTTCGACTAAAGTTATATAAAAGTATAATATTCATGATACAAAACGAATATAATTAGATTTTTTATAAAATATATTTTTGTTATAAATTTATTTGAAGACATATTTTATTTGTGTTTTCTAATAGTTTTACTCATCATTTGGCTTCTGTTGGTTTTCCAAGAAGTCAAATTGTTTAAACTTTTACTAAATTTAGATAAAAATGATTAATATTTACAATTCAAAACATATACCATTAGACTAATTATGGAATATATTTTCAAAATAAATTAATTTTAGGACATAAATGTTAATACTATTTAATGTCATTATAAACCATATAGCGAATCAATCAATGCAGTACACAGTATTGACCGACCGTGTTTACTGTCCGTAAACAGGCGGAGCATGCCCGATCATGCTGGGCATCTTTGGATCTTTAACTAAACTTTATTCCATATTCGCTTGAACTTATGAGCATGGTATTTTAGCTATAGTACATTGTTTTTTGGCATAACAAAATAACATTAGCCGGCTTACAAAACCACCAGCCAAACAACCCAACATATGGACTAATTAATATTTTTCTTTTTTTTTTTGAGTTGTACTCATTCATCACTTGGCTTGTATTGGTTTTAGTAGACCATAATTAGTTAGCTCTTCTATTTGGCATCCAAATCCTGGACTAGTTTTAGGGTCTGTTTAGTCCACTCAGCCATCTCTCCCCGTTCCAAGTCGAAAGTTTTTCATGATACGACAAAGGCAAGAAATAACAATTTTAAAAATCCTTCCTTTTTCCTTCATTTCAAAAATGCAAATAGATTTTACAATCTTGAGGCCTACAGAATCTACAATCTAGCAAGATGATTCAATCCAACTCTTAGTTGTTGGAAAGACAAATCTACCCCTCCCTATTCTCCTATGGAACATACCAAGTAATGGCATCTTATTAATTTTGCTCCATATTGTACCTTGTCTCAGCTGTGAAAGCTACTAAACCAAACAGTCTACCAATTGAGCATTTAAAATCGGGCTAATAGTAATTCAGCTTTTATTTCAAAAAGTTGGCTCCTATAATTTGGGGTCAATCCAAATGCAGCCTTAGTCGTCCAAATCTATCCCAATTGTAGTGAAACATAAAGGAAAGCAATCTCATGTTCGGCTGATGGTTTCAGTAGCTAATTAATAAGCCATCTGATGTTGCTTTGTTATGAGAGAAAAACTCGGTCGCAAGGCTGTTTAAAGAGAAAACAAACACACACACACACACAAAGAAAGAGACAATGTATATGCTTGTTGATTGCTGGTAGTATTTCCATCATCCAATCGACAACAAATCAAAAGAAATTAACATGGTTAAACAATCAGAGTCTAAAGCCCAGATTACAAACTTTGACAAATTCCTGTTCTTAAAGGTACCATTCATGTTCATCAGTGCCCAGCATTTGTTGCACTGCAAACTCTGTTAGCAGCAAGATGCTACTGTCGTTGTCCAGTCGTCGTCATCATCGTCATCATCTGGCTCCTCATAGTCCTCCTCCTCCTCCTCATCATCATCATCATCTACAGTGGGTAGCTTGTGGTGATAGAGAGGGCAGACGGCGTTACGGCTGAGCCATTTGAAGATGCAATGCTGGTGGAAGATGTGGGAGCAGGGCATGACCCGGAGTCGGGAGGCCTGCAGCCACATCACCTTAGAGTCCTCCTCCTCCTCCTGCTCCTCCTTCTCATCATCATCATCATGGGCATCTTGATCAGCGACCAAAGCAAGCAAAGCTTTGAGGTCGTCGTCGTCTGCTATAGCATCCTTGTCATGGCAATCCTGGCCAGCGGCCAAAGCCTTAAAGCATATGGCACAGTGGCCGTCCATGGTGCTGGTGCTCACTACCTCCCTGAGGCCTAGGATGGCGTTGGTGGAGGCGGGGATGCAAGCACGCTTACGTGATGGCGATGGGGATGACAGGGTAGGTCTAGGATCATCGTGTTCGGGGGGTCTGAGTGGGAACAAGATTCGGCTGATACGGCTAGCTCGTGCCCGATCATGAAAATCGCCATGAACACGATAGAGGGCCAAGGCGACCTCTACGGGATCCATGGCTTCTAGTTCCGCTTCGACATATCTGTGCGCGTATGTTGCCCAGGCCATGGCTTCCTCTCTTCTGGAATCTGGATAGGATCCGGCTGCCAGCAAGACAAGGAACCGACGATCGATGAGCTGCTAGATAGGCGATCGTCGATGGATCTGATTTATGGCTGATGATTATTGTCATTGATGACGCCTTGTTGGAGTATATGTGATCGAGCTACGTGTTCGAGTCGGACAACATCCAAGGACCTATGCGTGTGCAGGTATGTACGCGTTCGAGTCGAGTCGGACAAGAACTAATAAAAGGATCGCACTCATCGTCTCGTCTCGTCCCTTCCTATTCTCCAAGTCACACAGGCAGGTACGAGACCACGCGCTACAGATCCTATAAAGGGCATCAGCCAACACAAATCTGTGCTAATCAGAATCTGAGGCAATGTCTAGTATCATTATCGGTCGAACTGAACAAAGAAAACCTAAAGAGTTGTAAAGATTTGTTTTTGCAAAAAAAAAAAATGCTGGTACTGAACAAAAGCCTAAAATCCACCACGGCAGTACTAATCCACCTCAATGGCTGATACAAATTTAGCTGCTGATGGAAATGCATGATTCAGTTTGAGATTTATGCCGATCACATTCGTAGTTCTGTCTCTCAGTTTCCCAATCTGTTCTCATGATATTTTTTCTTTTTTGCTTGTCACAGTTGAATTTTCAAGGTCTTCAATTGGAAAGAAACAGTATCCATTCCTGTTGCCAGGATCCATGACCATCTACAGGTTTGCCACCAAATTCTTATATGATTAAGCTAACCAATCATATGATTAAGTACTCATTAGTGAATCCAAAAGTTACATGGTTGTATATGGTTGCATGTGTCCCTTTTATTATAATGACAAAGTTGGATCAACTGAATGATTCCTCCTAGGTACATAATACCAATTGAATACCGATTTATTTGTTTACTTACTATAGTCCATAAAAAGGTTGGAAACCTCTTCTTTTTTTGCCCTAATATTCTTTTCCTCATGTTCCCTTCTTCTAGCTTTTCTTAGCTACATTTCTTTCACTAAAAAGAACTAGATAAAGAGTTCCTAATTCCTATACCTGATGTGCGATTTACCTCCCAACTTAGGTATGTACATCCCTGTACCTAACGTGCGGTTCAGTCACCTATCGACAAAGGACGCTGAATGGGATTGGCCTATTCATAGTGTGCAGTTTTATAGTTCCCTTTACTCGTATGACATGAATATAGAGTTCACTTTACCTAGTGTGCCGTCCATTTTTTTTCCCGCTGGCATCCACGGTTAAAGGATATGTACCATTTATTTCTTTAGCTGACAAATCCAATCCTGTAGCTCTTGAAAGATGTGATCAGTACATCCTTGTCTAGCATCTCATAATTTATATAATACAATACATTCAGTTGCCTGTTAGCCTATTTCAAACTATTATTGTCGTCGATTCATGGTCCTACGAATGTAGAGATGCAACCATGCTTTGTCTACACATATCCATTACTGTCTCTACTATATTTTGGTCCTGTCTCTTATCCTCTTTGTGTATGCAGGCAATGGGTTTGACATGTTGAGGCAGCCTCCAATCATTCATATTTGATTCCCAAGTGTGCTCATAAGTGGTTCTGAACATGTGTTTCAGGTCCCAGATTTTACCATACTTGACTGATGACCACACGTACTGCTGCTCTCTGTATCATGATTTATATGTGTTCCTTTCTACGACCTAAGTTGGTACACACAGACGACGACTCAATTGGAAATCAAGTTTACCCTTAGTTGCAAAATTTTGTCAGGATTGATGTACCGATCAATTGCTTTGCATCTGTTTCTAGAGCTGCTGACTCAGCAAGAGCAATATTGCTTTTCACATTTTATTATGTGTCCTCAGCAGTTTCCTCTGCTAACTGTCAATACTCTGCTAGAGTGTCAGAAACTTGATTATGTTGATGTTGTGTTATCAAATGTGGTTTATAGAATTTTTAGGACAAAATTCATGACAAAATTCATTGCCTCTCTCGATCTTGGTAATGGATCTGTACTCCTGACCACTTATGTTGCGTGATTCATGTGTGCTGTTTCGAACTCCTGCCCGAAATGCAACGAGGCCCCGCGCTGGTAGGGCTTGCTCGAAGCTGTGGAACTCGACGTGGCTGGTGTACCCTCGCTGTTGAGGTCGTCGCCACCGTCGCCGTCGCCGTCACCGTCGCCGTCGCCGTCACCGTCACCGTCACCGGTCGTTGTCGCCTCGTCGTCGAACAGCCTCCTCGACAATGTGCCACGGCTGCTGCGGGGGTGCTCCACGTCAACGCCCGCCTCGTCGACGCCCGCCTCGTCCTCGCCGCCGGCGGCCGCTGCCTCCGCGTTGGCGTTGGTCGTCATGTACGTCGAGCGGACCCCTATCCTCCGCGATCTCCTTCCGCCCACCATCTTGTCGAGTGCCTGCATTGACAAAGATTAAAACCGTTAGTATGAAAACGACTAGTACTTGTAAAGAAACATAATTGCAAGGTAAAAATAATAACAATATAGTATTACATGAATTAGAAATTATCGTCTCCGCAAACGGCAATATGGCTGGTGTGTACTCGTCGCCATCACTACTATCATCACCACTATCAATATTGTCGAGCTCACGCAAGTGTTGGGCGAAATCTCCATCTTCATCAGGCTCTCCATCGTCATGATAATCTGCATTGTCATCAGGCTCTACATCGTCCTCTTCAACTCTGTTGCGCTTCATCTGCCACTCAAGGATTTGTAAGTCCTCAAGATCGTGCACCTCATCACCCTCGTCCTCATCGATGTCGTTGTTTACTTCCATACCCATCAGCGATAGAATGTCTATCTCCAAACTGCCTTCTAGCCTCTTAGGTTGATAGAACTCATCTGTACTTGGGTCAAAGTTGTAATCATCATCGTTTGGGACAGGCGGTTTACTGTGCGGCGGTACCGACTGCACAAGGCTCCAACCCGCAAGATTCTCGTCTTTTTGGCATGCCCATGGGAGGTAATAAACCTGCGTGGCGTCTCGGTTAGCCACAATATAGACATCGTCTTGTTCATATTTAGAATCTTGTCTAATTTTGACTTGGCCAATCTTAAGGTCCTTTCTCGTGTCATTAGGATCAAACCAATGGCATTTGAATACCACAGGCTTACAACCTAGGTCTTTGCCAAAGTCAAGCTCCAATATCTCTTCGACTATGCCATAATAGTCCTTCTCATTCGAGCCTGGTGTACGAACTCCGCTGCACGTGGTATTTAGGTTGCCACGATTCTCTTCGTAGCTTCTTGTGCGAAAGCGATAGCCATTCACATCATAAACATTGAATGACTTGACCTTTCGGGCGAAGCCATTGCCCACGTGTCTCAATTCATCACTCATTTCAGCATCATGAAGAGCCTTTGTACAGAACCAATTTACGAAACTAGGCACTCCATGTCTGAGAAGATGGTCTTCTTCTTGCTCGGTAGGAGCCGTTCTACCTCTCCAGTGTTCATTAATATATTCCCTGGAAAGAGAATAGGCAAGGGGGGTTATATCGATAGGTAAAGGATAGTGGCGTATGTAACAAGCTGGGCTAGAACTTACTTATGATAAGGAATGCATTCATCAAGGTTCAACAACAAGCACATCATGATAGTGTGCCACTCCTCATGCCGCAAGTTCTTGTTGACCCCTGCGCCTCCTCTTCTGAGATCACCTCTGAAAAGGCTGAGGTTCGATGAATTCTCGTCGATGTTGTAACGAGGGGTTGGATCGCGCGGCTTGCGTAGTTTTTCAGTATAGTACGCCTGTGTGAATGTCGACACCTCCTCCAGCACGAATGCCTCTGCCAAGGAAGCCTCAATTTTGGCTTTATTTCTGCACTTTTTCCGAAGAAGCTTTAGACACCTCTCGATTGGATAGCACCAACGGTGCTGCACGGGCCCCCCAAACCATGCCTCGGTCGGTAGGTGCAGTATCAGATGTTGCATGGACAGGAAGAAGCCGGGTGGAAATATCATCTCCAACTTGCTGAGCAACAGAGGTGCAGCCTTCTCCAGTTCAATACAAACATCCCGAGATAACTCCTTGGCACAAAGCTGGCGGAAGAAAAAGCTCAACTCTGCCAGGACGCGCCACACTGGCTCGGTGAGGTATCCCCGTGTCATCGCAGGAAGGATCCGCTGAATCCATATGTGGAAGTCATGACTCTTCATCCCTAAGACTTTCATAGTAACCAAGTTCACTCCCCTACTCAGATTCGCGGCATACCCATCAGGGAACTTTAATGTTGTGATCCATTGCGGTACTTCCTTCCTGTCTCCCCTTTTTAGGATGTAATTGGCCGGCGGCTTTTTCCATCTCTTGCCTTCGACAGGGGGCTTCATCACTAGATTTGGCCTATCACAAATCGTTTCAATGTCGAGTCTAGTCTTAACGTTGTCCTTTGACTTCTTGCCAATCTCCATGAGTGTTCCCCAGAGTCCCTCGGCGACATTCTTTTCTGTGTGCATTACACCGATGCTGTGTGGAAGAAGAAGGTGCTTGTAGTACGGGAGCCTAGTCAAGCCCGATATATGAGTCCACATGTGGTCGATGCCATAACCTTTAAAACCACCATTCTCTTCATCAATCTCGAGAGCCGCTATCTGGTCAAGGACGTCGTCAGGGGTCTTAGCCCGAGGGATGGGGCCGACGACTTCAACACCTTTCGTGAAGTGCTTTTTATCTCGTCTCAGTTCATGGTCCTCAGGCAGGAATTGACGATGTTTGTCGAAAGAAGAATACTTCCCACCCTCGGCAAGCCAGGTGAACATCACATCTTCCTTGCATGTTGGGCAAGGGAACTTCCCGTGAACACACCACCCGCTGAATAAGCCATATGCCAGGAAGTCATGCATTGAGTACTGGTACCACACATGCATTGTGAAGTTCGTCTTTGTAGCTCGGTCGTACGTCAGTACCCCCTCTTCCCAAGCACGTTGCAATTCATCCCACACTGGCTACATGAACACACCCATATTGTTGCCCGGGTGTCCAGGTATTATCAACGTAAAGAACACGTTCCTCGGATCGAACATGATGCCGGGGGGAAGATTGAGGGGGATCACGAACACGGGCCAACAAGTGTACGGGGCCGCCATCATTCCAAATGGGTTGAACCCATCTGTTGCCAGCGCTACACGTACATTCCAAGCCTCCGCAGCCTTGCCAGGATTCATCTGATCGAAGTACTTCCATGCATCACCATCCGCTGGGTGCTGCATCTTGTCATTGTATCGTTTGCCCTTCTTGTGCCACGTCATTTGTTTCGCGGACTCCTCTGTCATGTACAGCCGTTGCAACCTCGGTACGACAGGAAGGTGTCGTACGACCATCTTTGGGATCTTAGACTGTTTCTTAATGCCATCACTTCCTTCTACCTCCACGTACCTAGAGGCTTTGCACTTTGGACAGTACTTTAAGTTCTCGTGGTCTCCCCTGAACAGGACGCACCCGTTCTTACAAGATTGGATCGCGTCATACGGCATCTTGAGTGCACGAAGGAGCTTCTGTGACTCGTACGTGTTCTTCGGCAGGACGTGAACCTTCGGAAGCAGTTCGCCAACAGTCGCCAACATGAGATCAAAACCCTCTCGACTAATGCCCAGTGAAGACTTCAACGCTATTAGGCGTGAAATGGCATGCAGACGCGAGATCAAAGTGTTCTCGTGAAGGGCCTGCTTTGCCGCCTCCATCATGGTGTAGTACGCGGCTGCGGTCTCCTCTGGATCTTCTTCATCCACCTCCATTTCCTGAACCAACCCCGCATCGGTGATGTCTGTTATGAACTCTGCCATCCCGGCATCTTGATCAAACTCCTGGAGGTCATGTCTCACGTCCTTCCCCGTAATACGAGGGCGTTCACCATGGTAGATCCAGCGGGTATAGTTTGGAACGTATCCGTTCGTCCAAATATCTTTGTACATGTGAGTGAAGTCTTTCTTTTTCTTGTTCTTACACTTGCTGCAGGGACAAGGCATCCGACACGACCCTTTAGCAACTGGGCCAAATGCTTGCTTCAGGAATTCATCCATCCCCCTAACAAATTCATAGCTCTTATTTGCGAAGCCTGTGTACATCCACTCACGGTCAGCCATCCTCTGTCATGCGCCAATGTAAGCGAGTAATAAAAGCAGCATATGCATCTACAAGGCGTTCCTACCATCTAATAGGTGAAGGATAGGTCCTAATCCCACCCGAGGATGCGTAGATGAGGTTAGCTTCCATGCTCCGCTCCCGTCCAAGACGGAAATTCAGTAGCACCTCCCCGCTGTTCTCCCGATACATGTCCCGACAGGGAGGGTGTGTACCCGGAGAACAACGGGGAGGTGCTACCGAAACTCCGACTCAATCGGGGGCGGAACATGGAAGCTAACCCATCTACGCATCCTTGGGCTGTCCAAAAAACACGAACAATCCAAAAGAGATACCGTCGCAGATATGCACTGATCCGCATACCAACGACCGCGTATCCCTTTCGGACGGGAGACGCCTAACTCGGTTACGTGAATATATATATACAGAGAGAGATGGAGAGAGGAAGAGATGTTATTTATACCTTGGGTGGCGGTGGAGAGAGGCGAGCGGGGCAGTGGCGAGCTGGGGCACCGCTCTACAAAAGAGGAAACACAACACTATTAGTAAAAAAATTCGACAGAACCTCCCCTGCACGGGAAGGTTTCCAAAACCTGCAAGAAACAAGCCGGCTCGATGGCCAACATCACATATACGGCACGAAGGCACAAATGCACCTTAGGCTAGCTTGTAGGTTTCATCATGGGCCCAAAAAGATACACAAGAAAAAGGAAATTGGCCTCAGTCAGCTTGATAAGTTCATAGCAGCCATAAAGCATGTGA
>CM041636.1:36022787-36059767 GCA_023333625.1 Bothriochloa decipiens | reverse complement strand
GGGGGCGCCGGCGGCGGCGCGGGCAGGCGGCGTGCGGGGCAGGGGGCGCCGACGGCGGCGCGGGCAGGCGGCGTGGCGGCGGTGTCGGGCGCGGGCAGGGGGAAGGCGCGGGGATAAGGTAGGGTGGGGAATTTTCGGCCACAATCTGACTTAACTGGCCTTCTTTGCCGACGGCCGGCCCGTGTGGCCCTCGGCAAAGTTTTCTTTTTTTTTAATTAAATTTCTTCGCCAACGGCCACGGGAGACACGGCCATCGGCAAAGAAGGACACGTGGCCGCCTAAGGCTGGCCTGGGCGATCCCCTTTGCCGACGGCCACGTGGGCCGGCCCTCGGCAAAGGATCTTTGCCGACGGCTAACCCTAGGCCGTCGGCAAAGAATTTTTTTTTGCTTTTTTATTCCCAATTTTTTTCTGGTGCCTTCCTACAGTAAATAAATCTTAAGTTCAAAAGTTGGGACAACTTTGAGTTTTTTTCTATATTTTGTTAGTTTTTTTTGTTTCTTTAAATTTTTCCAACACCTCCAAATCTGAACTGCAGGTACATGAAATAATAGAACTTGGTGGTTCGAAAAATGGAATTCATGATGTTCGGAGTATGTTGAGGCCGTATCCAGCGCCTCGCATGAAATTACGACCGTGTTGGTGTCGTAACATGATGAGTTACGTGTGCGGGAAGTGTTTTTTAATTATATAAAATCCAAACTAAGTCCGAAATTCACGAAACTTGACGAGCTGTCATGTTATCGCATGTGGAGGCTATGATAAAAATTTGAAAATGTTTGGAGCAAGTTACGACGTCGGATGTCAAAAACTCAGACATCTCGTTGTGATTTCAACTTGATGGCCTGACGGCCTGACGGCCACTTTTGCCGACGGGCAGCCTTAGCCGACAGCCTGCCATCGGGAAAGATTAACCTTTACCGACGGGCTTTCTTTGCCGAGGGCCCGGCCATCGGCGAAGACGTCCTTTGCCGACGGCTCGGCCTTCGGCAAATTACTCTTTGCCGACGGCCAGACTTTGCCGATGGCTCGGCCGTCGGCAAAATGCTTCTTTGCCGAGGGCTTATTCTATGGCCTTCGGCAAAGATTCTCGCCGTCGGCAAAGGCGGCGTTTCCGGTAGTGTGAGAGACGAGTGCACTTGACGAAGGGACGGTCTGTGAACAGAGGGCCGGGGTGGCTGATGTGCATGTATAGCTTAACAGAGACCAGGCGAGCACGGTGGCCAGGACCGTGCTGACCAAGCTGACCTCCGCACCGCCGACTTGATAGGCGTGGAGACTGAGCTGCCGGATGGAGTTGGCGAAGTAGTCTAGGATAGGCTCCACCTCCAGATGCTCGTCGCCGCAGCAACGGTCGGTCCTTTGCAACCAAAACAGAAGACAGCAAAGCAGATAAGTCTCTGGTGTGAGTGACCTAGGTCCTAGGACGAAGAGGCCGGGGTACAGATTGAAGTGCCTCATCGACGGGATGTACCGGCGGCGAGGATCGTGGCTGGATGGGGCCACGCGCTCCACCTCCACGTTCGGTAGCCGGAGCTACGCGTTGTCGTTCGGCGGAAGCGCATCGGCGACTCTCTTCACAACTGCGTCGACCGTGCCCTGGGGGTGGTTCTTGGTGCGCCAGCGCCACCTCCAAGGCGCAGCGGAGCAGCCTCGCCATCGTGCGCCGCTGTATTGTCGCCGTTCTACGTGAGCGAGGCTCCGAGCGGGCGGGTGGGCGTGGTCGGGCATTGGAGGGCGAGGAATTCGGGGAGAGGGAAAGAGGGACAGGAGGAGAGAGCCGTTGGGATTTGCAAATTGTAATTGGGGGGCGACGACTGTTGTGGCTTATATTAATTGCAAATTGCGAATTCCAAAAAAAGAAATCAGCCCGTTGGCTCTCCGTCCCAGTTCATTGCATCTTAATTTTTCTCTTTTCCCTTTTGTTTTCTCTTCTCTTTATTTAAAAAAAGAGGTTCTTGTACTCTAAAAATAAAATAGATACGTAAAGAGGGAATTTCATGTCTATTCTCAGCTTGCCACCAGGTGCCATCTGGGTCCTCGTACCCTTAAAATAAAATGACATTTCTAGGTCCATGAACTTGGCTCCAACTTGGATCTTTACCCGTTCTATATGCTCACCGTGCATTGAAGTCAACCCGACATTTGGGGCCACTTGTATGGATCTCCTTTCTATTTTTTTCTCTGCCTCGCGTGCGTGGGAACAACAATGCTCGGCGCACACCGCAAGGGATCGGGATGAAATCCTAGCCCAACAAGGGGAGGCTGCAGCCCACGTTGGCCTTGAGCTCCGCTAGTGTGCCCCGTATCGTAGCCATGTCATCGAATCCGTCCCAACATCGCCAATAATAAATCAGCCCTAAATCGTAGCTGCGCCGGCAACGTCGGGCCTTCACCTCCACGTCAACGGGGATGCAACAGCGTTGATTAGGCCTCTGCTTCCACGTCGACAGTACAGAGGAAGTCGCTGACGCCCAAATCAAAGCCACGCCGTGATGACGAACATGTTGAGTAGGGAGGAGGAAAGGGAACTAGGAGCTGTTTTCACTTTTCTCTAAAATGACCCTAGTTGCGCATTAAGTGAGAATTAGAGGGCACAAAAATGTGACGGTAAAGGAACGGAAACGAAAGCAAGAAAGGGTATCTGCCGAAAAAAGAAACCGTACATCTCTAAAGTTTTTGAAGGCACACAAGCCTTACAATATATGGGGGCCAATGGCCACTTGGCCCTTTACTCCTCTGCTCCTGCCCTAATGATGACAGCTTACAAGCCCATGCTATGGTCCAATATGGAATCCCAACGAGTGGTCCAGTCCGTCCGCACTTGAAATGCGGCTTGCCCTCATGTGCCCCTGCAAACCATCAACTTACCACCACCCCTAAGTTCTTTGCATAGGAAGTTGTCATGTTGGCATAGGTTGATCGTGTGGCACCAGACCAATGAAAAACTCGGTAGTGCTTTGTCCCCAATGTGCTAGTGGAACTGTTATTGTACAACCCTCCATAGCCAGTGCGTGCTAGCGCGCAGTGTATGTTGAGCTGAGCTGAGCTGGTGGAGGCCTGCTTCTGCTAATGATAAGAACGTGGTCACACACACAGTGGCCGCCTTGCTGTCTCCCGGCCCCTACGTCTCGGTCTTGGTCGTCGTCGTCTTCCTCGCCTCAGCGGCCTTGCCGGCAGAGAGGAGCTTGCGGCGCAGGCACCTGACCGGCGGCCACAGATCCAGAAGCCATGGGCGACGCGCAGGCTCCCGGAGGTATGTGTCATCTTTCCTCACCACGTCTCTCTCTGTCCCTCACTGTGTGCTGGAAGACTGGAAGCCTAGAACAGTGGTCAACGTCTAAATCCGACATGGACGACGGCGGGCACTTCTCTGCTCTGCTCCTCCGTGTCAGATCTTCTGATCTGACCTGCTCGCGGTTCCTTGCACTAAATTTCTCTGGTTTCTGCCACGCACAGGCTACTTCGTCGGCCGTCCGGCCAACTACGAAGACAAACAGCAAGATGCTGCTGCCGATGCACAGAACAAAGAGACCGCTCCTGCTGCTGGTAGGTGACGCGAACTTCACCGATAGTATACGGCGATCCACGCCGATTAAGTTTGTCTGCTTTTCTACTTTTCCATCATCGCTGCTCAGTTTGTGTTTTTTCCCCCCAATTCCTAAACGTAATGCTCTCTTGATATAACTATTTCGCTGGGTGGGTATCCAGAGAACCATGGGGAGCAGCAAGGCCAAGCGCCGGCGCCCGGCGGCCAGAAGAAACCCGGTGGTTTCCTCGGCAACCTGTATACTCCTCAACTCCTCCTTTATTGTTAGAATACATGAGCAAAACTTTTTTTTTTCTCGGTAACATCAGGCATCAGCTGGTTTGATTGGTTAATCTGCTGGTCCTCTGCGTTCTCTTCTACACCAGGTTTTCATGCTTCTCCGGCGGCAGAGCGGAGAGCTAGCTAACCGGCATGGCCGGTCGTGCACAGCATTCACTCTCTCCAAGATTCTATTACAATTTGTAGCTTGTATGGAGGGAGAGGCCGCGATCTGTACCTCAAATGCAACCTCTGCTATGGCCTATGGGGAAACCTCCTCTGTTTTCTTTTCCCTACGAGAAACTACTTGTCCATTGCTACAAGAAGTGCGATTAAGTGTAACTATTCATTCTGTATATGTTTCAATGTGCCCCTTTTTTGTTTTGCTTTGAATCAACATTATATTCCTCTGCTGTCAGCTTATCAACAATTCAGTCAAAGATTGAAGAGTGTTTCGGTACTCAGTTTGTGCTTGAATTGGAGCTCTTTTTCATTGGGAAAGGTGTTTCTGCCCCTGCTATCAGTATTTGGTACCACTTCTTCAATCTTATCTCTTGTTCCATAAGCTGATGAAATTGCTATTCAACCTATATCAACCAGTCATTTTGGCACCGAATGTATACTCTTTCTCAGAACTTGGATGCTAGCCAAAATTGCACTACGGTATATATAGCTAGGAACCCCATATACTGCAATATCTACATGTAAACCCAGGAAGATTATAAATGAACCGACAGATGGGAGTTATATTTGATTTCAAAAAAGTACAGCTATAGTTATTTTGAATGCTGACAAGTGACTATTGCCTGTAGGATATAGGAATATTTACCTACTGGAAGTATGTACTTTGGAACTGGTGTTTTCAATTCTTTGTAGAGTGTCCCCAACCTCAACCTTTGTATTTGGGCATAGCTGGCAGCTGGCACGGGATGGGGATGGTACAGTGGGTTCAGGCCTGCAGGGCTGCTGGTGAATATCCTTGTTTTTTTCTTTTCCATATGCGTTGGGTTGGCAATCATGTTTTCTTCCCATGTCACTTGGCCTGGAATTGAACCAAATTAACTAGTTCCAGTATCAAATCAAGAAAACTGAAAAAAATGGACCAATGGAGCGACCAAGAGACACCCACCGGACAACCGGCTGCATTCCTACTTGAGCTCCAAGTTGGATGATTGATTAATTATTTTCTAAACCAAATTTGTTATCCATAAACCTCCCTCTACCCATCCTCTCATTGTTTTCACCGATTCCTCTCTCACAAAATTGCACCGCGACATCCCCATCGACCGTCGGTTGTGGCGGATTCTGCTGGCTGGCAACCAGCTTAGCTGCTGCCTTGGCTGCCACTGCAGAACATGCAGCAAGAATTTCTTTGAACACCGTTTATATAATTAGAGAACAACGGATTGTCTATATCTTTGGTAGATACGATTTCTTTTCTGAAGAGAAAACAAGAGAGGTTGTCCTCTACGTACTGGACTTTATTAACAAGAAACTAAAAGAGAGTGCAAGGTTTTAATTCGGTAGATAGATACGATTGTGCGCGACACACAGAGACAGAAATGCCGACAAGCGAAAGTGGAGTAAACCAAAGTTTCTTTGTTATGCCCGCGGCGGTTTCATACTAGTGAGATGAGAGCTCGAAGCAACCGTGTGGACCCCTGATGGTGACGTAGACCCTGGTCAAACTTGGACGATAAAAACATCCTGGCCAAGGCATTCCAAGACAACAACTCCCTTCTTCGTCTCCCCGTGCTTCTCTAACTTGTGTCTGATCGTCCTCTCGTCCGCCCGGCTATCTCCTCTTGGCCCCGTCGTCGTGCGCTGCTCGTCGCCATCGGCAGCCAAGAGCAGTGGCACCTGGCTAGCTAAACTCTCCTGGAGAGATCCAACATGAGCAACGGTTAGTGATCTCAGTTTATCTACGATCGATCAGTCGTCTCTCTCTCTCTCTCTCTCTCTCTCTCTCTCTCTCTCTCTCTCTCTCTCATTTTGTTGCATCTTGTGATGAATTCTATGTGCCTTTCCGACTCGATCGTAACCTGCGAGTCTGCCACTAAGCCATATATACATTCGTTTCCTTCTCTGCCCGCTCTTCAGGCAACTACTACGTTGGCCCCCCAGAGTACACGGCACCGGCGCCAGCAACCAACCAAGCAACTCAGGTCACCGGCGCTGCGGCTGCGGCTGCGGCTGCGCAAGCTCCTGGTCCGTACATGCTTGTTTGCTCAGTAAGCTAAATTCATCATTTCATCGAGATCGATTCGCTCTATAGCTCTCCACTCGCTCAATTTAAAACTGCTTGAAACTCAACAGCGTAACGTGTTTTGCAGCAACGCATAATTTCTTCGTGGGTCCTCCAGTAAACCCTGAGAAGACGCAGCAACTAGCAAAGCTAGCTGTATCTCCGACTCCGCAGCCTCCTCCTAAGAACAGAGCAAGCTTCCTGGCCAAATGGTACGTAATTCGATCTATTCGCACTAATTTATTTGTTCTTTTTCTACTAGTAGTAAAACTACTGTTTTTTTATTGAACTAAAATTACTGAATTGATTAGTGACTGTACAATTCAATCCATTTCTTCTCCGTCTCCGGCTGAAAGCAGGTTCCCGTGCATCTGTGGTAGTCGAGCTTCAGCTTCCGAGCAGCAATAGGAAGATCTAGAGCTGCCGGAGCGGCGGAGGAGCGTAGTCAACGTACGGGTGAGAGAGGACTCAAGTAAACTGCAGGGATGATGAGATTCATTGATTATTTGTATACCTGGATTGCATTATGGTCCTATGATATGAAAAAGCTGATATTTTCTCCCTCTGCACTTGATATACTTGATGCAGAGTTTTTGAAGATTATTCAATGATTGATGAATCTACAAATTCGAATACTCTGCTTCCTCTTTTCGATGAAACTACAAATCCACATAAGAAAACTATTTTCTTCGGTAACTATTTGAATTCAATGGTATAGCTGCATTTATCTTGACTGTTGTTGACAAATGACTATTGGCGGTAGCAAGTGGTAATATTTACCTTAATAACTGGAAGTACTTTGCACTTTGCAGTGTTTTTAATTTTTAACCGATTGTTTCAAACCATTTCATATTTAGGCATATTTCACTGCAACCTATCTGTTTAATATGCTACGGACTGTGATCCATATATAGGTTTTTAAACTATATGTTATAGCAAAAAATGTGTTTGTGAATTACAACGTCACATATAGCTTGCTACGCATCGGTGACGTTGGATTCGGCCAACACACAGGTAGTGGCTATATGGCGCGAGGCCGCACATGATCTATGCGAGGACTCCACCCCGGCTGTCTTCTCTACACCAATGTGTCATAGGAGGATCCCTGGAGTTGTCATCCGCAAACTCAACTAGCTCAGCTTTACGGCGTGATTAAGTCGTAGAGACACACGCCAAGAAACCATCAAGAACCATTAGAAAAAGGAATTGCACTTCACAGCACTTTAAGAAATTTGGTGTTCATAGCTCGTCACTACAGGAAACAGCGGCTTTGCCGACTGTCCCAATCTTTGCCGACTGCCAAAGATGGGGCAGTCGACAAATAAGCCCTTTGCTGACTGTCAAACAGGGCAGTCGGTAAAGGCTTTGCCGACTGCCCGGGACGAGCACAACGCTCGGCAAAGATGGACAGTCGGCAAAATTTGACTGGTTCAAACAACGTCCATCGCCGTGACCTTTGCCGACTTCCCCAACGTACGTCAGTTGGCAAAGGTATCCTCTCTGCCGACTGCCACGCCGAGCAGTAGGCAGACAGTAATGTGGCCCTGGCTGGGCCCGAGGCCAGACTCCTTTGCCGACTGCCAGGTTGGGCAGTCGGCAAAGGCTGCTTCTTTGCCGAGTGCCTTCTTTGGCACTCGGCAAAGTTTTAATTTTTTTAGAATTTTGAATCCAAACTTTTTCTATGGCCCTAGCATATTGTTTACAAGCACATGTTCAAATTTGAGATCTTTTTATAATATTTTGCGATATTTTATTTATTTATTTCATTTACTTGAATTTTTTCGCATAATCCAAATTTGAACTGCAGGTGCATGAAATAATGAAACGTAGCCATTCAAAAAATAATATTCATGTTGGAGAGTGTATTTTGATGTGTCTGGGTTTTGACATCCGATGTCGCAACTTGCTCCAAATATTCCTAATTTATTATCGTAGCCTCCACATGCGATAACATGACACCTAGACAAGTTTTGTGATTTTCAGACTTCGTTTGGATTTTATATAATTAAAAAACACTTCTATCGCACCTGGATGGTCATGTTTCGTGGACAAGGCGTTCAAACTTTTGGGTGAGTTTATGGACACGGCTTCAAAGAACACTCTCCAACATGAATATCATTTTTCGAATGACTACATTTCATTATTTCATGCACCTGCAGTTCAAATATGGATTATGCGGAAAAATTCAAGTAAATAAAATAAATAAATAAAACATAGCAAAATGTTGTAAAAAGATCTCAAATTTGAACATGTCCTTGTAAACAATATGTTGGGGCCACAGAAAAAGTTTGGATTCAAAATTCTAAAAAAATTAAAACTTTGCCGAGTGCCAAAGAAGGCACTCGGCAAAGAGTGCCTTTGCCGACTGCCACGTTAGGGGCAGTCGGCAAAGAAGCAGCCTTTGCCAACTGCCCAGCCTGGCAGTCGGCAAAGATATATTGCATTAAAAAAATAAAAAACCGCAAACTGAAAAGGCCCACCGGCCCACCCCTAACCTTAACCCCACCCACACAGCCCTCAGCTCCCCCCCCGCCGCCGCCGCTCCCGCGCCCCGCGCCGCCCCTCCGAAGCGCGCCGCCCCTCCGGATCAGGCCCGCCGCCCCTCCGGATCAGGCCCGCCCGTCGCCCGCCGCCACTGCGCCGTCCCTAGCAGGAGAATTAGGAGGGAGAAGGAAAAAGGAAGAAGAAGAAGGGGAGGAAGGAAGAAGAAGAAGAAGAAAGAGAAGGAGGAAGAAGAAGAAGGAGAAGGGAGGGAGGAGGAAGAAAAAGAAGGGGAGGAAGAGGAGGAGGAGGAAGAAGAAGCAGAAAGAAAAGGAGGAAGAAGAAGAAGGAGAAGGAGGAAGAAGAAGGAGGAGAAGGGAGGAAGAGAAGAGGAGGGAGAAGGGAGGAGAAGGACCTTAATCCGATGACCGTCCACGCCGTTCGTTGACGATGTTCGTCCACGCTGTCGTTCCTGCCCGTCGCCGGAGAAGAAGGCAAAGCTCCAGGTTGTCGGCCATCGTGCCGTATGTGTCGTTGACGGCATTCGTGCCGAGTTTGTTGATGTGTGGTCTTCGTGCCGAATATGTGCTGTCAGCCATCGAGCCGACTTCTTTCTTGCAGGTTTTGGAAACCTCCCCGTGCAGGGGAGGTTCTACCGAAATTTTGTATTTAGGGTGTTGTTTTTCTTGTTTTGCAGAGCAGGTCTTGTTGGAAGGGACCGCCACGCCTCGCCACTGCCCCGCTAGCTCGTCTCCGCCACCACCCTAGGTATAAATCACCTCTCTTCCTTACCCTAGGTCACATAACCCAGTTAGGCGTCTCCCGTCTGAAAGAGATATGGTCGGTGGTATGCAGGTCTCTGCATATCTACGACCGTATCTGTTTTGGAGTATCCACATTTTTTGGACAGCCCGCGGATGCGTAGATGAGTTAGCTTCCATGTTCTGCTCCCGTCCGAGTCGGAGTTTTGGCAGCACCTCCCCGTTGTTCTGCGGATACACACTCTCCCTGTGGGGACGTGTATCGGGAGAACAGCGGGGAGGTGCTGCTGAAATTCTAACTCGGACAGGGGCAGAACATGGAAGCTAACCCATCTATGCATCCACAGGTGGGATTAGGACCAATCCTTCACCTATTAGATGGTAGGAATGCCGTATAGATGCAATTGCTGGTTTTATTACTCGCTTACGTATCTATATGACAGAGGATGGATAACCATGAGTGGATGTACACGGGCTTCACACCTAAGATGAAGAGTGCTGAATGGGTTAGGGGCACGCTTAATTTCATGGAGCAAGCATTTGGCCCGGCTGCTCATGGGTCGATTCGGATGTCGTGTCCCTGTAGCCAGTGTAAGAACTCAAAAAGAAAAATACAGAAAGCAGTCTGGAATGATCTTTACAAGCACGGCTTTGTGGAAAACTATAAGAGGTGGGTCTTCCATGGTGAAGGCAATCATGGTGGTATTAGTGAGGAGGAGATGAGAGAACGCCTCGAGGATTTGATGGAGATACCGGAAACCGACTCGAGACTGCCAAGACAGCAGTCGGTAAAGAAGACGCCAGACGACGGCAGCCGCTTCTTTTGCCGACTGCGGCTTTGGCAGTCGGCAAAGTCTTTTCGGACTGCCATCCGCTAGCGGTCGGCAAAGCCAGACCTTCTCCGACCAAGCCTTTGCCGACTGCCACGTGGAAAGCAGTCGGCAAAGGCTTTGCCGACTGCTTTACGGCCTTTGCTGACTGCTTGTGGCAGTCGGCAAAGAAGGCGTTTCCCATAGTGCAACAAGTTAAATAACAGAACTAGAATTGGATGCAGAGTAAAACAAACCTAACTTTAATCAACCAACACTTCATCAATAAATTAGCACAATCCAAAATAAATCCTAGAGAGCAACACAGTGTTGTACCCTTACTCACAAAAGCATTTTATAGCACGAAATTCATGATTCACGATGCACACAACATTTCTTTTTTTTTTGACACGAGGAACTCACCATGAATCCACTAATTGCTGCTGCTTCCGTTATTGCTGCTGGATTGGCCTCTCTTTCCTTCTCTAAAGTATAGCTTTACGAAACTAGAATATGAGTCAATATAGAAATAGAATAATAAATAAGAATATCATATAGCCGTGTATTAGTAAGGATAGGTTTTGGTGAGTAGTAGTTCTTGGCATTAGTAAGCTAGCTTCACTAGACTATCTATGACAGGAAATTCGGTAAATGCACAATACAAGCAAGCAGGGGGAGCGGATTCCCAGAGAGAATTCCCGTGTTACTCTGATATTAGAAATAGAGGAAACTAGCACTTTAGAAAGAATGCAGAAAAATGATGGAACTAGAACGAAGCTCTACAAAGTTCACAACTCACCATTGCAACCGTAGGAATCTCTCCGAGGGTAGTAGGTCGGGGGAAGGAAAGCATAAATAGTTCTATAAGCATCATCTGCCTGAATCTCCATCAGCAACGAGTCATTCCTCAAATTGTTTGGCAGTCTTAAAAGAGATCTGACCCGGCAGCCATTGTCACCGCTAAGAAAGAGAAACGCCTTCAGCATATCATCATTGTCCAATCCATAGCTTGGTATCTCTCGAATTGTTCTAGGATCTCATCAGATGATGCTTGCACAGCAGGCGCGGCTGAGTTGCAAGGAGATTGCAGCATCGAATTTGTGGCATTATCGTCTTCAATTTTCTTCTTCTCAACAATGTCCATCTGGCCAGTATGGCTTTGGCCTGTCGATGCACCATCGCCGCTACTACAAGTTTGTTAAGGATTCAAGTAGTAGGATACATTACTGGTCATTAGATCACTTCCAGAGATCCATTTTGGGTGGCGTGAGACTGATTGTATTGTCTTGCTCCTCATGTCGACCATTAGCAGCCATATCGTCTGGTCACCACCACCACGTTTGACATGGTTACTCTCGCACAACACGACGCAGATGACATGCGGTTCGTACAAGCTCACGACCGGGTACCCCAGTGGGACGCGCGGGAGGGGGAGACTCTTGTAGATGTCTTGTGACCAAAGCTCGGTGGCATCGACCATGCCGTCCATCACCCACTCCATGCCGTCGCCGTCGTCCATCCTCAGCGTCCAGGTGTTGATGGTGTAGGCGTAGTGAGAACGCTGGCATTCAGAGGCACTGGCGCCGCCGCAACAGCAGCGGGGAAAGATATTGACGAACCTGATCATGCCGCCACCGCCGCCACCGCCGACCGTGGCGCAAACTTTCCGGCCGGAACAAGAGAGGGAACCATGGGGAGTGGCACGTACTGCAGCCAGGGTCTCTCCTCCAGCACGTGGCACAACAGGATACCGCCGCCGTCGGATGTGTCGGCCCAGCAGATTCTCGTATCGCCGACAGGGACGACGCTGCTGGTTCGCCACTGTGAAGGCAGCTCCCCATGTCCATGGTCACCGTTGCAGATCCGCGGACGCTTCACGCTCCACTCACCGGACATGAACAACAAGAGCTCGGCCACCTGCGTCTTTGGTGTGTCGTCGTCCTTGCTCACCGGCACCATCTGGAGCTCCGCCACGACAACCTCGTCGTCGTCGTCTTCACGCCGGTGGCGGCGGCGGCGCAGGATGCCGGTACAATCAATACGGAGCTTGTGGTTCACGGGATCGTGGATGCTGCGTCGGTACCTGCTGCCCTCGCTTTCACTGGGACAGTATGGTGGGAGCAGCAACAACGACGGCGGCCGCGGGGGGTCCGCGGCGGCATCACCGGCGTTGTAGACGAAGTAGTCAAGCGTAGACGGCTCTTCAAGCCCTTGTTCGATCTGGACCTCGACGAGCAAGGAGCCGCCGTGCGCAGCCAAGGTGCTACAGTAACTCGGCGCACACCGTCGGGAAACTTGACGCGTACGACCGACGTCGCCGGAGGTTCTTGGAGGCTGAGGGAGACATGGATCGGGAGCCCACTGCTGGTGCGGGCGGTGGCCAGTGTCTTGGAGACGGCCGCGGGGCAAGAGGAGTCATTGTCATTGATCTTGCAGTGCAACTCGAGAATCACCCAGCGTGGGTAGGCGGCCGATGACGAACCGGTGCCGGATGGAGGTCGCGCCGTTTCGACTTCCATAGCGGCCAGCGGTAGCGCCGCCGCCGCCGCCGGATGTTTCTTTTCCGATTATATAGGGTCCTTGTATGTTGTATTGTATCTGTTTCCGAGTTACAGATTGGCTTTAATTTAGAGTTTGACTCCCGTGGCAAAGAATTATACAACTAACCTTATTAAGGACCCCGGACTGGTACAAAATATTTCTTGGAGCATCAAGACTTGCAAAAAACCACTCCACAAAAAAATCTTGAATTTTTAGAAAGATTGAAAAAAAACATTTCCAACGACTACCAACCCTAGCTCCTAATGATTTGACACATACATTAGAAAAATGAATCCCAACACTCAGAAAAAAAAATGCAATGTAGCCATTTGACATGCCATCTTTGATAACCCATGTTGTTTTTTGATCCATCGTCTGACCATAGTGTCGAAACATTCAGTGGCTCCAGTGTCTTCTCAACCCTAAACTTTGTTTTCCATCTCCCGAAGACATCGATAGACCTGATTTTCTTTCTATCCCGCGCAAGCGTTCCAAACTTTTATTCTCCGACGCAAGAAGGCATCGGTACCCTGATTTTCTTTCTACCCTGTGAAGGGCAAAAAAGTTGCTCCATACAAACTCCCATCATCACTGTCCCTCCAATGGTACCATGTTTTGATGGACACGGTGTGCCCTCCCTAGTGTCGTGTCCCCTCAAATGGCACACCACGGACACATTAGTGTCCCATCCGTGCAAATGCGGTCCCCGCCGTTGCTCCATCCTCTTTGACGTGAGCTCCTACCGGCGCCCTATTCCCCTACAATGCACGGCTCATTTGTGCCCGTTCTTGTTGATGTCCCAGCCCCCAAAAAGGGATGTTGTGGGTGAGTCCTCCATCCCACCCCAACCTCCGTCCTCTCAGCCTATACGTACATAACCAGATCAGAACAAATTTTAAAACTTTTTCTACAATCCTTGAACAGGAAAACAGACATTTCAGATAAAGTACATAACAATTTGTCTGTATATTACAATAGAATACAAAGGATATCATGCTGCCACCTTTTGATATACATTTTGTGTCATAATTGTAGTATCAAGCTTCCAACCTTAAATTCGAGAAATATTCTTTGTTCATATATTCACTTGATGATTCAAACTTAGGGTGCCTGTTGTTTTTGCGAGGATAGTGTAGCAACCCTACCTTATTAAGGTTTCTGATCAAGCGTTAATAACTCCATATACATAGTTGCAGATCCACACCAGGGGTTGGGTGGGCTCTATACTCTTCAAACTTGTGGCTGAGAAGCAATTCCTAGATATAGTTTACTTATCTTTAAGCTCCTAAATTCCAAGATACTCTGAAACTATACAAGATATCATGCTTAATCTCATGTCCTTATCAATCTTGTATTGCTGCCCCCAAGTTTTCCTAAATAAAAGATGGTTGCAAATTTCATTTTCCTCAGTGGTTTCCTATCACAAATAGTGAAAATCCCGGAGCTACTTAAGCTTCCATAATATCGCCAGACAATTGACCAGGGATATCAAAGATGGCGACATGACGCATCACACATTTTTTCACATGGTGGGCTTCTTTTGTCCATGTGACAAAAGATTGAAAGTTTGAGTTGAAAGTCGTTGGAGATGTGTTTTTTTATCTTTCCAAAAATTCTATATTGGAAATGTCTTTTGGGAACTCTTGGAAATACCTTGTATTAATCAGCGTATACCTGGAAACTGACTTTCAAGAGCGTGTGAAGCTTTAGGAGGCAGGGGACAATCAACGACCGAGGATGGCGACGATCATCACAGAAACTCAGGAGCTTTGCTTTATTTTTTTTCTTTTATATTGATGTACTCTAGCGGATCTTGTAACCAAATGCCTCAGATTCTTTTTTTTTCCAAGAACATGCATAGCATGTATTTCATTAAACAGAGGAGAAGGGATTACTAAGAGAAAGCCCTACTTCTACCAAAGAACACGTGGTTGTGATTATATAAAAACTAACTTTACTCCTAAGCAAGACAAACTAGCAAGCCAATGACTAAGCAGCCCGACTGCGGGCGACCAGCAGCGCCAACCTTCTGAACCCAGCCGTGATCCACAGGTCACCCTCCTCTGTAATGACATGGAAGAGCTACAACGCCGTCCTCGAAACACCGTCAAAGGTCCTGGCATTCCTTTCCTATCAAAGGAACCAGCCATCAGGAAGAAAAGGGCATCGAAAGCGCGACGGATAATCTTGGGCAAAACTCTTCGCGAAGCAATCCACCACTGCATAACCTGGCCATCGCTCACCTGCAACAAACCCTGTAAGTGGAAGGTCGACAGACATAGTGCTCAGACTTCACGGCTGTGTCTAGCAGGAGATGATCCAAAGTTTCATCGCATTGGTCACAGAACACACACACACAATTCTCCTATAGCCCATGGCGCCATCGGTGATGCCCTATCCAGCACCTCCCATGCATGACGACCAGAAGAACATTTTGATGCGTGGAGGAGCAGATGTCCGCCAAATCTCCCTTGCCCCTAGAGTCTAGAGCAGCCGATGAACATGGCCTCGTAAGCTGACGAGACCGAGTACCGTAGATCGGCAGACAACCTCCAAGAGAAATTATCAGGCACCCCTGACGTGAGCACTAACTGGTCGAGAATGTTGTTGAGGTTGACGAACTTAGCGATCAGCCGCATCGTTCAGGGGCCAGTAATATGGTGCACCCATCTGGCCCCATCCAAAGCCTAAGCCACCGAGATGCCATGCTTCCTCCTGGGAACGGCTCTGAACACTGTTGGCGCTAGCGCCTCAATGCGGGCACCATTGATCCATCCATCCATCCAGAAGAACGTTGAGTGGACGTCCCCAACTGTGGCCATGGTGGTGATCCTGAAGAAATCCCCCACCGCCCGCTCAACTTGATCAGGCAATCCGGTCCATGACCTTTGCTGATCCACCCTGGAGAGCCATGGCCATCTCAAACGTAGGGCCATCCTAGCATGACGGAGATTCACCACCCCTACTCTGCCCAGGGAGGTCGGCCGACAGATGCCCAACCAGGCGACCTTGCAATGCCCTCCAGGAACCACCACAGCGCCGCACTAGATAAACCCCCGGCGAACCTTGTCGATGTGCTCGACCACCCACGAAGAAAGACAGAGAGCGATCGCCATGTGCACTGGCACCGTAGACAGCGTGCTTTTCACCAGCATGGTTCTGCCAGCCACATTGAGCATGTTTCCCTTTCACAAAGGGATGCGAGCGGCGACCGCACCAATTAGCCGTTGCTTCTCATTCCGCTTTAGCTTGAAGATGGAAAGCGGTATGCTGAGATAGCGACATGGGAAGGTCTCCACTGCACACCCCATGATATCATTGATCATGTCAATGTGTTCTGGAAGATAGTGAATAGGGGTGGTGATGCTCTTGTCAAGTTTGGCAAATAGCCTGGAGGCCTTCCCGAATATGTCCAGGGCCGCTCTCAACACCATCAGGTCCTGCTCAAATGGCGCCACAAACATCACGACATTGTCCGCATACAGGCTGATGTGTTGCGCTGAAGTGATGGTGCCAACCGGGTGTAACAACGCCTCTGTATCCAGCCACCGGATCATGTGGTTGAAGACCTCCATTGCCATGACCAACAGCATTGGTGATAGCGGATCGCCCTGCCTCAGCCCTCTAGCATGGCAAATTCTCTGACCCGGTTGACCATTGAGTAGAATCTTCGTGCTTGCCAAACTCAGGATGGCTGCTATCTAGTCCCTCCATCGCTGACTGAAACCAAGGTGCCACAGCAACTCTAAGAGGTATGCCCAAGAGATAGAGTCAAATGCTTTGGCGATATCTATTTTAAGCATGACACTTGGAGTGTGTCCTCGGTGCAGGGCCATGCAAACTAGTCGTACCACTCTAAAATTATCCTGAATGCATCGGCCCTTGATAATGCACTCTAATTCTTGGCCACTAGGCCATCCAACTCCTTTACCAGCCAATTTGCCAAGCACTTGGTGATGAGCTTACTAATGCTATGAATGAGGTTGATAGGACGGTAATCCTTGATCTCGTTTGGGTTATCTTTCTTCCTTAGCAGGACCATGTAGGCGTCATTCAAGTGGTGTAGGCTCCTTGTGTCCAAAGACCAGAAGGCGTGAAACATGTTCATGACGTCCACCTTGATGATATCCTAGGATTTCTTGTAGAACAATCCCGTGAACCCATCCGGCCCCGGTGCCTTATCATTTGGCAACTCCATGATGATCCCTTTGATCTCTTCCTCAAAAAAAATAGACTCCAGCTGCTGAAGCTCCAACAATGGCAGCCCAATTTCTTGCAAGTTCACCCTCCTGGTGCGCTCAAAGTCATTGCCCAGGATGGAACTAAAATGCTCAAACATCGCCTACGCCAAAGCCTCCGCAGAAACCAGCTTCATGCCCATCACCATAAAGGATTCAATTCTATTCTTGTGTCACCGATGGCACGCTTGGAGATGGAAAAATCGTGTGTTTGCATCTCCCTCCGCCAGGAAAGTAATCCTGGACCGCTGCCTTGTAATCATCCTAGCCAAGGACGCCAGACCCAGAATTCTGAGCTTAAGCCCGTTCCGCAGCTCATCTTCCCTTTGCGTGAGAGCACGACATTCCCTGGCCTCTTCCAGTCATAGAAGCACCTCCCGTGCCATTGGCAACTATAGGCGCACACTGCACACTTTAGAAGCACTCTAGCTCTGCAAAGCATGCGCAACCCCCCGCAACTTAACATCAATGACCCTACAATAGTCTACTCCTCCCACGGCTTCATCGGTAATCTCCCAGGCTGTTTGAACGACCTCCAAGAAGCCTAGTGTTTACACCCAAAAAGACTCAAATTGGAACCTTCGCTTGCCCCCCGTCACGGAGTCCAGAAGAAGCAAGAAGGGGCAATGATCAGAGCAGTCTGAGGAGAGGGCCTTCAACCAGTGATAAGGAAAGGCCAGGAGCCAATCAACCGATGCGAACGCCCGATCTAGCCTCTCCAAGGTCAGCACCTACTGTCCATTAGACTAAGTGTACCGACGCTTATCAAATCCAGCTCCTGGAGGTGTGAACCATCAATGAAAGAACAAAATTTCCTCATCTCTCTATGATTGAGCCTCTCATTATTCTTGTCATTAGCTCGGTAAATCATGTTGAAATCTCCACATATGAGCCACAGGCCTGGTGATCTGCTCGGAAGGCGCGAAGCTCATCCAGGAACGGTTGTGATCCAGCAAACTCTTGTGGCCCATACACCATTGTGATCCATCAAGACGATTGTGAGCATTCCCAGCACACTTTCGCAGACAGGGAGAAACGTCCCTTGATCACGTCCTGGATGGACCAGGAGGCTCTGCACCAGCCTAGCAAGATGCCACCCGACACACCAGCCACCGGGACAAAGTCATAATCGAACCCTGATCCCATAATTTTAGATGCAACAGAAGCCGACACAGCGCTCAGCTTGGTCTTCTGCAGGCACATCAGTGACGCCCTATGCTGAACCAAGCACTCATGCACAAGCCAAGCCCGGCCATTAAGTCCCCGCACATTCCAGATAAAGCATGATGGGTACATTAACATGGAAAACAATTGAGCTCCCAAAGTAAGGACATTAGTCCGTTCTAGAGCCACGATGGCTCATCCTCTAGGCCCAGCATGTTGAGGTTGAAGGCCACAGGGCTGAAACACCCACCAAGCAGCGTCTCCAGGTTGTTGTGGCATGAGCCCGATAATGGCAGATGAAAGGCCTCCTTGCACATCGCCACTGTGTCTGCACCCACCGTCAGAGATGGGGGCGGAGCCCCCCAATTTCTTGAGGAGAACCATCCTTGCTTGCATCATCATGTCCGCTTCTCTTAGAGTCGCAGCAATCCTAGCGCTTCGCTGAAATGACTGTGGCGGCGCCGGTGTACGGGGACGCCGAAGCCTTGGCTGGCCTCTAATGAGAGGACTCTCCAGAGGCAGACAAAGATGATCCTCCATTGTTGTGACCACGGCAGCAGGCGATAGCGGCGCGTCAGCCCCCACCACGCCGTGATCTAGATCGATCGGGGCCACCAGAGCCTCAGCCCCAATCCGGGGCAGTGGCAGTGGCTTCATTAGTGTCCATCTGAGACACTGGCTCATCCACCTGGTGTCCTGCACTGGCCACACGCCAGCAAGTGTTGGGCAACGCTGATGAACTTGCTCAGAATCCCCGTTTCACACACCACCCTTGACACCACCGGGGAGGGAGTTTGAAGCAGCAATGCCCGCTGGCAAGAAAGGCCCCCCGCTGCCAATCCATGGCCATGTTCCATACGCGGCAACGGTGGTGTACTCGGCAGCGGTGATGGCGCCCAGCAATCCTTGGCAAGAATGACAGAAGTGAGTAAGCCTGGACAAAAAACTCGAAACTCGCTAGCTCGCTCGATAATAGCTCGACTCGAGCTTGACTCATTTTATAATGAGCCAGCTCATTTTATAATAAGCGAGCTCATTTTATAATGAGCCAGCTTGAGCTGGCTCGTGAGCTACTCATTAGCTCGTACAAGCCACTCAAACTATGACTTGCTTTTGGTGTGTGCGTGTAAATATATAACCTACGAACCTAATCAGTCATCCACTCAAGTTGTTACTCATTTATTTTGCTTTGTTCTTAAATTCTGTATGGATGATGTGTAAACTTCATGTGTATGACTATCATGTACTCAAGGTTATGGTCGTAGTTGGCTGTCTGGACAAAAAACTAAAAAAACCATGGATAGAATTATGTTTACATGTATATATTTCCTTCGTTAAATTTACATGTATTTTGAGAAATTATGTTTTTATGGTTTGGCTCGCGAGCCAAACGAGCTGGTTAATGAGTCGAGCCGAGCTACTCTTCTAGCTCGTTAGTATAATGAGCCAAGCCCAGCCAAAATATTAACGAGCTGAGCTATAACGAGCTGAGCTGTAACGAGTCGAGGTTGCTCGATATCCAGGCTTAGAAGAGAGTGGGCACGAGACCTCGCCAACCAAGACCATAGCCAGCTCCCCACCACTTGAGAAATCTAATGGGTAGTCGTATGTTGGATGGTAGTTCATATGTTTGGGATCCATGGAGTCCGAGTCGTCGTCAGAGTTGTGGCGTGGGTAGGGCAATAGTCACCCTGGGCCCCCTCGCCATTCGCACCCTGCCCATCACCGTCACCATCATCATCATCTCAGTCATCATCTGCATCATTGTTGCCATCGGTGTCGTTGTCGCCGTCTCGTGCGCGGGTGCGCCACGAGACGCGTCCGCACCATGTAGTCCAAGCGGCGGCGTACAGCATTGTGCACCCAAGGTAGAATTGACTAGGGGATGAGGATGACCTTTTCCTACTCGATGTGAGATGGGTGCGTACATGAGGCCACCACGAAGAACTCCCTGTCGTCGTCCTCAGCCCGTCCCTGAGGTCGGTCAATTCAACATCCGCACAGCACCGCCCCAACACCGTTTGGGCGGTTGTGGTATTCCGAGCATGCGCCAGAACATTCCTCAGCGCCACTAGGACTGTATAATCGAAGACTCCATGCACGGCTGTGACCATTCTGGACCATGGCCGCTAGTGCAAGGGCATGTGTTGACCCTATGGGCGAGACGCCAGAACATGGTCATGGTCTTCGCAGCGACTGAAGCGGACAAGGAAATCTTCTGGTTTGTGCCTCCTGATGTCAACGTCTTTGCGACGAAACTCATAGTGGTTATATAAGGCCGCTTCAACCATAGGCGTAGAGACATATGGCCTTATGCCCCCAATGATCGCCACTAGCGCCAGCTCATTCAGCACGTCTTCCTCGCCTTGCAGCTCATGGGAGCGTGAGAGGACGACCATCGGGGCATGCTGACCAGCGCAACCACCGGGAGGCGCAGCCAACAGGACCGCTCCATCGGCAAGCGGCGGCTCGACACCAGCTAGTCGATCAGCCAGAGCAGGCAGCGGCGGGGGCGGTGGCGGAGGAAGCGGAGGGGGCAGAGGTGGGGTGGCACCCTCCGGCGGCCCCGCATGAGCAGGGTGGGGATCCGGCTGGTGACGGGCCGGGTGTCGACGCGTCAGGGGCGGTGGAGGTGGGGGCGGCGCCGCCGACTCCTGTGGTGATGGCGTGGAGGCAGACCTGCCAGAGATGGTATCCGCGAAGGCGGCACCGTGCCACCCAGGGCCATGTTGGTGGCATGAGCGTGGCCGCGCTACAACCCGCTGACCGGTCATCCTGGCACGCGAGGAGCGGGCACGCTTGGCACCCAGTCGAGCGTGTGGAGGTGGCATGCGACAAGCATGCGTCTGATGGCCCTCCTCCCTGCAGCGGAAGCACGTCGGTTTGTAGCAGCAGCGCGCCTTGACATGCCCCGAGAGGACGCACCGGAAGCACCGGCCATGCATGTCCGACGGGACGGGCCCGAGCCGGCGTTTCGTGGATCGAGGGCGGCCGAAGCACTTGCTTCTCACCTCAAAGAAGCCATCCTGGTCCGGCACACCTGTTGGCCTCGCCGGGTGTGCAGCCGGAGAAGCGCGGCGGACGGAGTTCGTGGATCTGCCAGAGGGCAGCGCTGGCGAGGCACACCGCCGAGGTGGGTCGAGTTCCGAGGTGCCTTCCGGGCGACCTACCGTCGACTGGTGTGCACGACGGGCAGCCTCCATGATGCCACCGGGGCGTCGTCGGTGCCGGTGGCGGCGGTGACGCCGACGTTTGCTTGGGATCAGCGGCTTCTTCCCCTTGCCCTCCACCCCCTTGCCCTCCACCGCCAGTGTCGGCTCCGACTCACACCGAGAAGCACTCCGAGTCACTGAGAGCAACACGCTCACCAGGACCACAGTTGAGCGTCTCCCAGAGCAGGCCCGGCGAACCCTTGAAGAACACCATCGGCGGCGGAACGTCCTCCCCGTCCAGATCTGCCCACCAGCAGGAGGAAGAGGCACCGGCCTCAGCAGCGCCACAGGCAAGGGTAGCCAGCAGGCGGCCCGGAGATGCGGCCTCCATAGCCTCAGCCACCTCCACTAGCCACGCGCGTGGCGAGAGAGGGGGGGGTCACCTTCCATGGCGACAGCAACTGGATCTGGATCTGAGCAGCCGCTGTGGAGAGCGGGCGGGAGGGGGGGGCGAGGGGAATGGGAGGAGAAGTGGGAGCACAAGGAGGGAAATGACGGGCCCTGCGAGTGTGTAGCGGCAGGGGAGGCCTAGCGGCGGCCCATCACCGGCGGCGGGGGGGAGTCGCCCTCTCAGTCGCCTCCGTCCTCTCAGCTTCCTTCTCCCTGACTACAGGGGCATGCCTCAGATTCTAGCTAAGCATGTTTCAGGCGACAATAGGACTGTAGAGTGGCAAATAGGTTCATCCTGTGTCGGACACCTGATCACTTCTGATCCTAATCCCTGTTTTAATCCAAATATAAATGAAAGTCCAAGTCACACAAAAAAAAATAAATAAAGTTAGTTGTGCCACGGCCCACGGGAGACCTATCAAACTCGTAAATGAAGGTCATCTGTAACTGCCAAACTAGGAAACAGACACAATATACCAAAGATTTTATAAGGGAAAGAAGCATATAGCGGCGGCGCCGGCGCCGCGTCTATGGAAGACCAAACGGCGACGCCACCTCTCTCTGGCTCCGGTTCGTCGTCGGCCGTCTACCCACGCTGGGTGATTCTCGAGCAAAGTTTTAAATCTCCGGCCGCCTGGCTGCAGAACGTGCCGCTCCCCACGGCCATCGCCATCACACTGGCCGCCGCCCCGCACCAGCAATGGGCTCCCGATCCAAGTCTTTCTCAGCCTCCAAGAACCTCCGGCGACGTCGGTCGTACGCGTCAAGTTTCCCGACGGTGTGCGCCCGAAGTATTGTATCCCTGTGGCGGCGCACGGCGGCTCCTTGCTCATCGAGGTCAAGATCGAACGAGGGTATGCAGAGTCCACGCTGGACTACTTCGTCTACAACGCCGGGGACGCCGCCGCGGATCCTCCGCGGCCGCCGTCGTTGTTGCTGCTCCCGCCATACTTTCTCAGTGAAAGTGAGGGCAGCGATCCCGTGAAAGGTGAGCTCAGTTACGGTTGCACCGGCATCCTGCGCCGCCGCCGGGATGAAGACGACGAGGTCGTTGTGGCGGAGCTCCAGATGGTGCCGGTGAACGAGGACGACACAGCAGGGCCGGAGGTGGCCGAGCTCTTGTTGTTCTCGTCCGCTGAGTGGAGCTTGAAGCATCCGCGGATCTGGTACGGTGACGAGGAATTTGTTGGGGAACTGCCTACAGATTGGAGCTGGAGCGCCACCAGCGCCCGTCGGCGACACGACACTCTGTTGGACCGACGATTACGACGCGAGAGGTATCCTGCTGTGCCGCGTCCTGGAAGAGACCCCCTGGCTACAGTACGTGCCGCTCCCCACGGTTCCCTCTCCTTGTTCCAGACAGAATGTTTGCGCCACGGGCGCCGGCGGTCACGGCGCGGTCAAGCTCGTCAACGTCTTACCCCGCTGCTGTTGCGCCGGCACCGGTGTCTGCTACTGCCAGCGTTCTCACCATGCCTACACCATCAAGACCTGGACGCTGAGGATGGACGATGACGACGGTATGGAGTGGGTGATGGACGGCATGGTCGATGCCACTGAGCTCGGGTGCCAAGATATCGACAAGGGTCTCCCCGCGTCCCACTCCGGTACCCGGTCGTGAGCTTGTACGAACCCCATGTCATCTGCTTCAATTTGTGCGAGAATCACCAGGTCAAATATGACGATATGGCTGCTAATGGTCGATATGAGGAGCAAGACAATACAATCAGTCTGGTGCCACCCAGATTGGTTCTCTGATGTATTAGCCAGTAATGTATCCTACTACTTGAATCCTTATCCAACTTGTAGTAGCGGCGATCATGGCACAACGACGGGCCAAAGCCCTACTGACAAGATATGGAAGAAAGGACAAGACGATAATGCCACAAATTCGATGCTGCAATCTCCTTGCAAATCGGCTGCGGAGCCTGCTGCGCAAGCATCATCTGATGAGATCCTAGCAGCAACTCGTCAGATACCTAGCTATGGATTGGACAATGGTGATATGCTGTAGGCGTTTCTCATTCTTAGTGGTGACACTGGCAGCCGGGTCAGATCTCTTTTAACACTACCAAAGAATTTGAGGAAGGATTGGTTGTTGTTGGAGATCAAGGCGGATGATGCTTATTGATCCATTGGTTCTACCTTTGTGTTCTTCTACGGTCTAATAACAAGTTGTGTGCCTTGGGAATCGTGAATTTCATGCTGTAATAAAATGCTTTTCTGAGTAAGGGTACAACACTGTGTGCTCTTTAAGATTCATTTTGGATTGTGCTGATTTAATTGATTAAGTTTTGGTCTTCGTTTTATTCTGCATCCAATTCTCTAGATCTGTTATTGAACTTGTATATGTAGTTGTTTGTATATATGTCTGGTTGAACAAGCTATAAACACCAATGACTGTCACTGACCGTGTTACAAGAGAGCAGAGCCACTTAAAAAATAGAGACATAAATGACATCACTCTCGATATTTGAACTGGTAGTGAGTTAGTGACAGGAAGCCATGATCAAAGCTTATCCAAAACCTAACTTCAAATAATTGACTATACCATGTAGACCAAAAGATAAAACGCTGCACACCATGATTTTACTAGCTCCTCCCTGATTTGTTTCTGTTTGCACACCACCATCAATCGGCTGCCAACTGCAGCTCGTAATCTGTTGGCACCTGGAAACACGAAGCCCATAGCGCAGAAAATATATGCTATTTAGCCTGCCGGTTTTTGATAATCGACGTTATATTTTGACTTAAATGTACCGTAGGTTCATAAACTTGTAGTGTTAGGCCAAATAGGTCCATCAACTAGAAAACCAAGTTTCTGATCTCTCAAACTTACGAATCCATTCACTCCAGGTCCAAAATCTAAAACAAGATTTTGCTGTTACCGTGGTCTGGGCCTGTGCTATTTATCAAAAATGCCCCCCAACATCCTCCCATCTCACACCTCTAGTCTTCTTCACCGAGCGTCCTGCAACGAACTCTCCGACGACGCTATCGTGGGTGGCAGGGGAGCTCCGCTCCGAAAAGCGCAGGCTCTACCCACCCCAACTCCTCAACTACATTGTGGGCCTGTGGGCTGCACTCGGCGACCAGCGCTTCTGCGAGCATGTGCGGGGAAGAGAGGGGCTCGACTGCGGAGCAGGCCAGGGCGCGGGACGGGCAACGCGGGGCCAAGAGCCCGTGGTGGCGAGGCCGCGCATTGGGCACGGGTGAATGTCGAAGGCGCCGATGGCGAGAGATGGAGCTCTCTGTCACCCGTGCTCGTGGTGGCAGAGCTTCCCTGCGCGCGTCGTGGCGCCCGGGCGGGGCTCCCCCAGGGCGCATGCCCGCCCCTGCTCCCGTCGGCGCGACGCCGCCCCTGCTTCCGCCGGTGAGCCGCCCCTTCCTCCACGACGCGTCCCTTCCTCCTCGCCGTGTCCCTGAGCCGGGGGCTCCGCCGACGGCATCCCGGCCCCAGCACCGTGATCCCACCACTGCACCACGCTGGCGCTAGAGTGTTAGACTCAGCTGGGGTAACTAGTGGAACCCAACATCTTTTGGCCAACCAGACGTATATACATGTTGTAAAAAAATCCAGACATATATACATACAACTATATACACAAAGTTAAATAACAGAACTAGAATTGGATGCAGAATCAAACGAAGGTAACCTTAATCAACCAACACTTCATCAATTAAACAAGTACGTACAATCCAAAATAAATCCTAGAGAACACACGTTGTTGTACCCTTACTCTCACAAAAGCATTATAGCATGAAATTGATGGTTCCCAACGCACACACAACTTGTTCTTAGACCATAGAATGCATACAAAGATAGATCCAATGGATCAATAAGAATCATCCGCCTTGATCTCCATCAGCAACCAGTCCTTCCTCAAATTCTTTGGTAGTCTTAAAAGAGATCTAACCCGGCTGCCATTGCCACCGCTAAGAAGGAGAACCGTCTTTAGCATATCATCATGGGCCAATCCATAGCTAGGTATCTCTTGAAACTCTGCCAGGATCTCAGATGCTTGTGCAGCAGGCTCCATTCTTGACCTTGTGGCGTCGTCATCTCTTCTCTTCTCCTCATTGTCCATCTCGCTAGTCAGGCTTTGGTCCATCGATGATGTACTGTCGCTGCTATAGGTTGGATAAGAAGGATTCAAGTAGTAGGATACATTACTGGATATCAGACCAAGTCCAGGCAACCCATCTGGGTGGCGTGACACTGATCGTATCGTCTTGCTCTTCATATCGACCATCAGTAGCCATAGCGTCTTGTCGCCACCGCGTTTGACACGGAAACTCTCGCACAATGAGAAGCAGATGGCATGAGGTTCGTACATGCTCACGACCGGGTACCCGAGCGGGACGCGTGGGAAGCCATTGTAGGCATCGAGCGACCAGAGCTCGGTGGCGTCGACCATGCCGTCCATCACCCACTCCATGGCGCCGCCGTCGTCCATCCTCAGCGTCCAGGTGTTGACGGTATAGGCGTGGTGAGACCGCTGGCAGTCGGAGGCACCGGCGCCGCCGCAACAGCAGCGGGGGTAGATGTTGATCAACCTGATGAGCGTGCCACCGCCAGCGCCGGCAGCCATGGCGCAAACTTTCCGGTCGAAGCAAGGAAAGGGAAGAACCGTGCTGAGCGGCACGTAATGCAGCCAGGGGCTCGGGCTCTCCTCCATCTCCATCACGTCGCAGAACAGGACGCCGCCGCCTCCGCCGTATACGTCGGCCCAGCATAGCTTCGTGTCGCCGACGGCGAAGACGCTGCTGGTGTTCCACTGTGAAGGCAGCTTTTCCCCAGGTTCATCGTCGTCACCGGACCAGATCCGCGGACGCTTCACGTTCCACACGCCGTAACAAGAACTCGGCCGCCACCTCCGTCCTTGCTGTGTCGTCCTTGCTCACCTCCACCATCTGGAGCTCCGCCACGAGGACCTCGCCGTCGTCCTCACCCTGGCGGCGGCGGCAGCGGCGCAGGATGCCGGTGCAATCTTGACGCAGCACTCGATTCACGGGACCGCTGCGCAAGCGGAGATACCTGCTGTCCACGGTTTCTTCTTCAGGGGGATAGTACGGCGGGAGCAGCTGCAACGACGGCGGCCGCGGGGTGTCGGCGGCGGCGGCGTCGCCCGCGTCGTAGACGAAGTAGTCAAGCGTGGAGTTGTCTGCGTGCATGACCTCGATGAGCAAGGAGCCGTCATGCGCAGCCATGGTGATACAGTACTTCGGGGACACATGGCGAGGAAGCTTGACACGCACGGCCGACGTCTCCGGGGGTTCTTGGAGGCTGAGGGAGACTTGGATCGGGTGCCCATGGCTGGTGCGAGCGGCGGCGATTGTCTTGGCGACCGCCTTGCGGCAAGAGGAGGCATCGACTTTGCAGTGCCGCTCGAGAATTACCCAGCGTGGGTAGGCGACCGACGACGAACCGGAGCCGGAGCGACGTCGCGCCGTTTGGACTTCCAAAGGCGCCGCCGCCGCCGCCGCCGCTACCGCTGGACGTTTCTGTTCCTGATATAATCATTTTTATTTTGCGAATTCCCTAATATAATCCTTGTGTGCTGTGTCTGTTTCCGAGTTAGGATGGTTTACGACTTTGACTAGGCGTGACAGAGAATATACAACAAACCATATTTAGTGCCGAGCATCTCTGAATGTTCCCAAAAGACATTCCCAATTTTTGACGTCAAAGACATTCCCAATTGGTCTAGGGAAGGACCTCTTCTTTTCCAGGGCCGCCTCCTCCCCTCGAAAGACTCAGCCGCCGCTGCCGCCACAGCTGTTTGGCCCCCGTTCCTCTCGCCTCCGGCCTTCTTGCTGGTGGTGAGAAGGAGCGCGGGTCTGTCGTTTTAGCCAATCTATTATTTTATTAGTTTTTTCTCCGTTTATTTTCTTTTTCACCATAATAATTTAGGTTAGGTTTTGGTTCCTCAATTAGATCGTCTGTCGGCAGTGGATCTACCTTTCCGGTTGCTGGTGGTGATACTAGCAACGTCGAATTTATGTTTAGTTCAACCTTCAGAAGATATATCCGATGTGCTTTCGGCGCCTTTTACTTCCTATAATGGTTGACCATATTGCGTCTCTCCTGTGGTCTCCATGTTCGTGGAGTCTTCTGTTGGTAGAGACTGGTTCTCGGGTCCAGATCTGGTGTACTTCCATGATCGCGATAGAATTTCCTAAAGAGTACGCCGCCGGACACGAGGAAGACGAAGTTTCAAGATCTAGTGGTGTATTTCAATGTAATTTTATTTTATATTGAGGTCTTAGTTGTAAAAGCGGTTTTGATTTAACGAAAACCAATTCCTTTCTAAAAAATAGATATTTCCAATTTAGGATTTTTGAAAAGATTGAAAAAATACCCTAACTCCTAACCTTTTGGCACTTGAAAAATAAGCTCATCGCACCGAAAGAAAAGTATGTGATGTAGTCATTGCCGCGCGACCGTGCCTAGACATGTACTCCTGTGTAAAAGGCCCTTGAAGGTCTCATGCTTAGACTCCGGAATCGAGTCAGCAAAGATGGACAGATAATCCTGTCTCGCTGTAGTGTCAACGAGCTGAGATGAATTAGCAAGCCTCCACTTGCCACGCCATCTTTGATAACCCATGTTTTTTTCCATTGTCTGACGATAGCGTCCTAAGCTTAAGTAGCTCCGGTATCTTCTCAATTTGTGATAGGAAATCAACAATAATGTTTACTTAGGAAAAGTTGGGAGTAGGAATACAAGATTGATGAGGACGTGCAGTGCCTTCGTGAGATCAAGCATGATATATGTGTCAAGGGAATTTAGAATTCAGGAGCTTATAAACTAGGCACATATCTAGGAATTGCTTCCTAGCCACGAGTTCAAAGAGTGTGGAGCCTACCCAGCCTTTGATGTGGATTAGCAATTGTGTATATGGTGTTTTTAATGGTAAATCAGAAAACTTGGGAACTGCACTTTAAGTGGAGCTGCTCATAGTAGAGTTGGTGGAGCTGTGCTACAAATACTACACACTACAGGGTTCGCTCTCTTTGCCGACTGCAATGCGCACTCGGCAAAGGCAGAATAGCAGTCGGCAATGGCTTTGCCGACTGCAATTCCACGTGGCAGTCGGCAAAGGGCTGTCGGCAAAGAAAACTTCGGCGAAGGCAGCTTTGCCGAATGCCGCGTGGCATGCAGTTGGCAAAGGCTTTGCCGAGTGCCACGTTGGCACTCGGCAAAGCCACGTGGCGCCGTCAGCCTGACGGGTGGCTTTGCCGAGTGCTGACGGCGTGGCACTCGGCAAAGAAAAAATTATTTTTTTTGAAAATTTCTTTGCCGAGTGCCGGCACTTGGCAAAGAAATTTTTTTTTAAAAAAAATTCTTTGCCGAGTGCTGACACCCGGCAAAGGAATGACCCCTTTACCGAGTGCCGGCACTCGGCAAAGAAATTTTTTTTTAAGAAAATTCTTTGCCGAGTGCTGACACTCGGCAAAGGCATGATCCCTTTGCCGAGTGCCACGCTGGCACTCGGTAAAGCTGGGGATTTTCCCCAGCTTTGCCGAGTGTCAGCACTCAGCAAAGCTGGCAAAATTTTTTCCCCTTTTTTTTTCCTGTTTTCTTGCATCCAAACATTGCAAAATCACAATTTATATCACAATTTCACCAGGACCACAAGTAGCACCATTTATGTCACAATTTTATCACATTTATCACCACCGTCACCATATATATCACAATAACACATATATCTCACAATAGCATCTCTTATCACCACCACAAGTCCATTACAACCATGAAACTCAACGCAACGAGTCGAACACCACAACTCGAGGTCCATCACATGAAGTTCAACACAACAAGTCTAGGTCCATCACGAAGAGAAGAAATACATGACAGAGACTTCGACGATACTCAAGTCCAGGAGCATAAGACAAGCGACAAGTACCTAGCTCGTCGCGCCGTCCCCGGAGCCGTCAGGTTGTCCGTCCCCAGAGCCCCCAAGGTTTTCTCATGGAACCCACCCTGGATCACGCGGCGCCGACTAGTACGGCCGCCCTCCGCCCACCGGCCACGAGTAAGGTGTAGGAGGGCCACGCGGAGGTGGATACGGTGGAGAAGGGCCACCCGGAGGTGGATACGGCATCATCTGAGGGCCGGCACCTCTAGGAGACGGGTTCGAACCCGCCGACTGTACCTGCACAAGTTAAAGGCCAAGTGATGTCATTAGTATCTGTAGGATGGACGCACAAGCTAAAGCAAGAGTCAACGTACTCACCGGGGTCCCAGCAGGAGTGACAGGAGCAGGCACAGGAAAAGACGGTGGAGGAGGCGGTGGAGCAAATAATTCAGGCGGTGGAGGCGGTCCGGGGATCTGTAGGGATTGGAAGTAGCCGGCAAAGCCCTGCCTTTGACTATTGTAGTGCTGCTGCATGGCTGTCAGGTGCTGCTGGTAAGCCATCTGTTGCGCATGCAACTGCGCCTGCATCTGCTTCTGCATCTGCGCCTGCATCTGCGCCATCTGCTCCTGCACCTGGGCCTGCAATATTACATCTGCAGTGTTGATTGTAAGTATAGGTGTGAAACAAGTGAACGACGAACGAAACCATACTTACCTGGAACTGCGACATGCTCGGCTGCCGAGACGCTATGGGGATGTCGGTGGAGCTCGTGGGCCTGGATCGAACCTGGCTCAGCGTGGGAGCATCGGACGGGTCGACGGCGCTGTGGGCCATGTAGTACCGGCCGTGCTGCTTCCCTGGTCCCAACCTCAGTAGGAGGTCTGTGTCCAGGGGCTCGGCGGTGGGGTCGAACGTCTCCCCGTAGCGCTGGCGAGCCGCGGCGGTGTACTCGGTCGCCTTCTCATAGGCGGTGGGGTTGCTGTACGCCTCGGGACCGTCCTCCGGGTTATAGACGTTGTCCGGCGCTGTTGCCTTGCCCTTGTGGGAGAGGAGGTACCCGGTGAACTGGTTGATTTCCTGCCCACCGTGCACCTGTGACTGCATTAAAAACAGAAACATGGTTACAAGTAATGATAATTGAGGGCTACAAAAAAGACATGAATGGATGCATACCCATCTTCTCATGTACGTTGGGAGGGGCTGGCTTCCTTGGTGGTGTGGCACCCCTCGCATCTGCAGGCGACGGCCCCGACGGTCGTTACGCCTCGCGTAGGCCTCGTCCGTTTGCCACATGCGCACAATCTCCTCCCAGTAGTCCCTGTGGTTGTCGCACCACCCCGGACAGAACTGCATGACATCAACTATTTGACATACGAGAAGATTAGTGTAATGTTTCACTGAACGAGTCTGAACGAATGTTTTCCTACTTAATTACATGCACGTATTGAGCGAAAGTGAGGTCGGTCTCCCTCGAGTTCATGATCTGGCGGATTTCGGGCTTCTTGATGGACTCTGTATGCACGTCGGCGTAGTAGTTGTGGATGGCCTGTATGCACGCCTCATGGTACAGGTCCTTGAGACGATCTTTGCAGACCGCCTCCTGCACTCGCGCCGCCTGGTCCGCTTTACCCTCCTCGCACGTGAAGAAGTCCTGCACACAGACACATCATGTAGCATTGCATTGTTTTAAGAAGTCTGACGAATGCGTACTATTTAGCAATGCGGTGCGATGAAAAACTCACCCAAAACTCCCTCTTTATCTTTGCCGCGAGGGTCTCGCCACCCACGTTGACGAGGTAGAAGTGAGCCCACCTCGTGGGCACCTTCAACTTGCCGTCCACGTTGACAAGGCCAGGGTAGTACTCCTTAATTAGGAGGCCCTGGATGCCATTGATATGGCGAGATTCACCTTCTCCGCTCACAAATACCCAGGTACTGTATGAGTCATTAAGAACAATTGTTAGTTTGCAGTTCGATTTTCAATATGTCATATGAACAAGTAGTGAAATCAATAATGGTTACTTACGTCTGGCCCACGGGTGTAATCACCGGGCGTCTGTTGAATTGCGGCCGCACCCTAGGAAGCTGCGTGGGCCCGCACGAGTACACCTTGGCCACGCCTGACGAAGTCAAAGCCGTCTGGCCTGGTGTGGGCACGGCGTCATCATCGTCGGCGCCGTCGGCGTCGTCGGCGTTGTCGTCGTCGTCATCGTCCTCATCGTCCGTCGTCGTCTCCTCGTGCAAGGACGAGAACGGCAGCCTCCTCGTCGCCTGGCGACGTCCGCTGTGGGGTTGCGACCCCCTACTGGACGACCCGCCCGCCAACGCCTCCTCCTCCTCCTCGTGATCATTGGCGGTCTCTTGCGGGGGGACCTGGTACGCCGAGCGTATGGCTCGATGCGGCCGCTGCCGCCGTCCGCCTGGCATTTTGCCGAGTGCCTGCAATGACAAAGAACAAAAGAGTTAGCATAAATAAATGACAAGTACTTGTAAAGAAACATAATAATAACAATATAGTATTACATGGCCTCGTAATTATCTCTGCGAACGGCAATATCGCGGGCGTGGAGTCGTCATCACTATCACTATCGTCGTCATCGCTATCCATATTGTCGAGCTCTCTTAAGTCATCACTGTCATCATCATCCTCATCACCTCCATAGTCATCATCATGTTCATCCTCCTGGACAACTCCATCGCGCTGCATCTGCCATCGCTCAAGCATTCTTAAGTCCTTGGCATCCTGCACCTCCTCACCCTCGTCCTCATCGATTTTGTTGTCTACTTCCATGCCTATGAGCGAACCAATGTCTATCTCCAAAGTACCTTCTAGCCCCTCAGGTTGATAGAACTCATCTTGGTTTGGGTCAAAGTCGTAATCATCGTCGTTTGGGAGAGGCGGTTTGCCGCGTGGTGACACCAAATGCACAAGGCTCCAACCCGCAAGCTTCTCATCTTTTTGGCACGCCCATGGGAGGTAACAAACTTGCGTGGCGTCTCGGTTGGCCACAATGTAGACATCGTCTCCTTTATAGCTAGAGTCTTGTCGAATCTCGACTTGCCCTATCGTAAGGTGTTGCCTCGTGACATCGGGATCGAACCAATGGCATTTGAATACCACCGGCTTGAAAGTCTCAGCACCCTTAAAGTTGAGCTCATATATCTCTTCGACTATGCCGTAGTAGTCCTTCTGATTCGTGCTGGCCGTACGAACTCCGCTACACATGGTTTTTAGGTTGGGTCGACTCTCCTCGTGCCTTCTCGTGCGAAAGCGATAGCCATTCACATCATAAACGGTGAATGATTTCACCCTACGGGAGAAGCCACGGCCCACCTGTTTCAATTCATCACTCATTTCTATATCCATTTGGGCCTGCAAGGGTGAGGACAGGTAGATCGTTACATTACTCGCTCCGGGGAGCAAAGTGGAATCACAAAGTCAGAAAGAGGTTAGTTGGTTGGTACCTTTGTACAGAACCAGGAGATGAAATCGGGCACACCGTGTCTAAGAAGATTGTCTTCTTCTTGCTCGGTAGGAGCCCTATTGCCTGTGCAGTATTGACTAATAAATTCCCTGAAAGAAGCAAGAGACTAGAGCATCGGATCATGATAGGTGGAGGATAGTGATGGCGTAGGTAACAACCTCATTGAGAACTTACTTCTGATAAGGAATCACTTCATCAAGGTTGAGCAACAATGTGAACATGATAGTGTGCCACTCCTGATGGGTCAACTGCTTGTTGGTACCTGCGCTTCCACTTCCGAGATCCCCTTGGAAAAGGCTGAGGGTCGATGAGTTCTCGTCGGCATTGTAACGAGGGGTTGGATTGTGCATGATGGGAAGATTCTCAGTATAGTACGCCTATGTGAAGGTCGACACCTCCTCCAGAACAGAGGCCTCTCCCATGGATGCCTCAATCTTGGCTTTATTTCGACACTTTTTTCGAAGAAGCTTTAGACACCTCTTGATTGGATAGCACCAACGGGCCTGCACGGGACCCCCCAACCGTGCCTCGCGCGGTAGGTGCAAAATCAGATGCTGCATCGACAGGAAGAAGCCGGGTGGAAATATCATCTCCAACTTGCAGAGCAATAGAGGTGCAGCCTTCTCTAGTTCAACACAAACATCCCGAGACTACTCCTTGGCACAAAGCTAGCGGAAGAAAAAGCTCAACTCTGCCACGACGCGCCACACTGGCTCTGGGAGGTATGCCCGGGTCATCGCAGGAAGGATCCGCTAAATCCATATGTGGAAGTCATGACTCTTCATTCCTAAGACTTTCATAGTCTGCAAGTTCACGCCCCTGCTCAAATTCACCGCATACCCATCAGGGAACTTTAACGTCTTGATCCACTACAGTACTTCCTTCCTATTGGCCCTTTTCAGGATGTAATCGGCCGGGCCCCTTTTCCATTTCTTGCTAGGCGCAGGGGTCTTCATCACCAGGTTTGGTCTATCATAAATCATCTCCAGGTCTAGTCTAGCCTTGACGTTGTCCTTCGACTTTTTACCAACGTCCATGAGTGTTGCCCAGAGTGCCTCGGCCACATTCTTTTCTGTGTGCATTACATCGATGTTGTGTGGAAGAAGAAGGTCTTTGAAGTAGGGGAGCCTAGTCAAGCCCGATATATGAGTCCACATGTGGTCCCGAGCATATCCCTTAAAACCACCTGTCTCCTCAACTTCGAGAGCCTGTACATCGGCAAGGACGGCGGCAGGGCTCTTAACCTGCGGAATGGGGCCGGTGACTTGAACACCTTTCGTGAAGTGCTTTACATCAAGCCTAAATTCATGGTTCTCAGGCAGGAATTGGCGATGCTTGTCGAAAGATGAATACTTCCCACCCTTGGCCAGCCAGGTGAACATCACATCTGCCTTGCATGTCGGGCAAGGGAACTTCCCGTGAACACACCACCCACTGAATAAGCCATACGCCAGGAAGTCATGCATTGAATACTGGTACCACACATGCATTCTGAAGTTCCTCTTTGTAGCTCAGTCGTACGTGAGTACCCCCTCTTCCCAAGCAAGTTGCAATTCATCCCACACCGGCTGCATGAACACACCCATATTGTCGCCCGGGTGTCCGGGTATTATCAGCGTCAAGATCACGTTCCTAGGTTCAAACATGACGCCGGGGGGGAGATTGAGGGGATCACAAACACGGGCCAACAAGTGTATGGGGCCGCCATCATTCCAAACGGGTTGAACCCATCTGTTGCCAGCGCTACGCGTACATTCCGAGCCTCCATAGCCTTGACAGGATTCATGTTATCGAAGTGATTCCATGCATCACCATCCGCCGGGTGTACCATCTTGTCAGGATGGTATCTTTTGCCATTCTTGTGCCACGTCATTTGTTTCGCGGACTCCTCTGTCATATACAGCCGTTGAAGCCTCGGTAGGAAAGGAAGGTGCCGTACGACCATCTCGGGGACCTTAGACTGTTTCATGCTGCCATCAGAGCCTTCTACCAACACAAACCTAGAGGCTTTGCACTTTGGACAGATTTTTGCTTCCTCGAGGTCTCCCCTAAACAGGACGCACCCCTTCAGACAAGCTTGGATCCCCTCATACGGCATCTTAAGCGCACGAAGGAGCTTCTGTGTAGCGTAGGTGTTTTTTGGCAGGACATGATCTGCCGGAAGCAGTGTGCCAACAATGCTCAACACGAGATCGAAGCCGTCTCGACTAATGCCCAGTTGTGACTTCAACCCTATTAGTTGTGAGACGGCATCCAGTTGCGTAACCCTTGTCTTCTCGTGAAGGGGCTTCTGTGCCGCCTCCATCATGTCGTAGAACGCCTTCGCGGTTTCCTCCGGATCTTCCTCCACATCCATTCCTTCGTCGAACCGTGCTTCGTGGAAGTCTGCCATCATGTCTGCCATCCCGGCATCGGCATCATACTCCTCGAGGACGGATCCGACCACCTCGTCCCTAATAGGATGGTGTTCACCATGGTGGCGCCAACGGCTATAGTTTGGAACGAATCCGTTCTTGAACAGATCTTTCCCCACCGCAACCTTTACTTTCCTTTTCTTGTTCTTGCACTGGCTGCAGGGACACGGCATCCGAATCGACCCTTTCGCAGCTGGGCCAAATGCTTGCTCCAGGAACTCATTCGTCCCCCTAATCCATTCATTGCTCTTACTTGCGAAGCCCGAGTACATCCACTCACGGTCACCCATGCTCTGTCATGCGGCAATGTTAACATGTGATAAAACCAGCAAGTGCATCTACAACGCGCTCCTACCATCTAATAGGTGAAGGATAGGTCCTAATCCCACCCGAGGATGCGCAGACGAGGTTACCTTCCATAATCCGCTCCCGTTCGAGACGGAATTTCGGCAGCACCTCCCCGCTGTTCTTCCTACACGTCCCGGCGGGGAGAGTGTGTATCCGGAAAACAACGGGGAGGTCCTGCCGAAACTCTGACTCGGATGGGAGCGGAACATGGAAGCTAACCTCGTCTACGCATCCTCGGGCTGTCCAAATAACGTGGACAATCCGAAACAGATACGGTTATACATATGCAAAGAACGCATACTTCCAACCGTATCCGTTTCGGACGGGAGACGCCTAACCAGGTAACAAACCTACGACTACATGTGACGGAAAGAGAGGTCATACCGCAGGTGCTGGTGAAGACAGGATAGCGGGGCAGTGCCCAGTCGTGCTCCTCCGGGTAGCTTCCAACGGGAGCCCTCCTAAAAAAGAAAAACAATTAGTGAGAATGAAAAATTTTGGCAGCACCTCCCCTGTACGGGGTTACCAAACCTGCAAGAAAAGATGGCACGATGGCCGACAACCACAGATACATGTCAGGCACGATGGCCAACAACTACACGGCACGATGGCTGACAACTACACGGGGAGGTCTCGATAACCTGCAAAAAGAGCGGCACGAAGGCCGACATCCACAAACAACGGCACGAAGGCCGACAATCACAACGGCATGCAGGCCGATGACTAGAGCGGCACGAAGGCTGACAAGCAGAGAAGGGTGATATACCTAGTCACGACACATGCGTTGACGGGGATGCGACACAGATAAGATGGTGGGGTGAAGGCCGGCGAACCTCTTCCCTCCTCCTCCTCCTCCTCCCCTCCCTTCTTCTCCTCCCCTTCCTCTTCTCCTTCTCCTTCTCTTCCGTCCTCCTCTCCTCCCTTCTCCTCCTCCCCTTCCTCTTCTCCTCCCCTTCCTCTTCTCCTTCTCCTCCTCTTCCCTCCTCCTCCTCCTCTCCTCCCTTCTTCTCCTCCCCTTCCTCTTCTCCTTCTCCCTCTCCTTCCTCCTCTTCTTCTTTTCCTCCTCCCTCCTTCTCCCTTCCCTTCCCTCCTTCTTCCCTTCCCTCCTTCCCTTCCCTCCTTCCCTTCCCTTTCCTGTCCGGGGCAGGCCGGGGCGGGCGGCCGGCGGTCGGCGGCGGTGGGCGCGGGGGCCGGCGGCGGCGGGCTGGCCGGGGTCCTC
>CM041636.1:35653192-36022387 GCA_023333625.1 Bothriochloa decipiens | reverse complement strand
GCCTAGATTCCCCAAGAACGGCAAGAACGGACGCCGGTGTTCTTCAGATTGATGCAACAAGAACAACGAAGATGAACTCCGACGGAAACAATATCTAATTTGATGGCAAAGGTAAGTAGCCATCAACGTATCAAATACGGATCCATTCTGTACCTTGGTTCGTGGAGGATACAAGATGCCGCAACTTCGATTGCAGCAAGTCGGCAACTACGACCATCGTGTCGCTCAGGTTGCAATCCGCCAGATCCGGCACAGGGGGAGTTTCCCCGTTAGTTATGTGCTCGGCCAAAAGACAGCGGCAGTGACCGCTCTCAGGCCGGCGGCGATGACACCGGCTGTAACATCTCTAAAATTCTCATTTTCTAAACTATATCAATGTTTGGTAGTGTTATATAGGCAACCATCTAATAATTGCACAAGTAGCACCTAATATTAGCATGAGCATTGTATTTAATTTATCAGAGCTTGATTTGCTTCTTATTTGATTTTATGTGATGCTCAATAAAATCAAATAACTTATTATCGCATGTATGTTTATATGTCGACTAACCATAGAGGTCGATCCACCACGATCTTGAGACCCTAGTGGACCTACCATGGTGTGTGTGCACCATGATCACTAACACAATTAACAAGGATCACTAGCATAGTTGGTTTAGTGCTTGGAAAGGAAATAGAAAAGAGAAATAAGAAATGGAGAAAAAGGAAAAGGCCAAAGCAGCCCAACAGCAGAAGCAGCCCAGCAATCCAGCAACCGCGTCGGCCTGCCTGCGCCCGCTCGCGGCCCATCCAGCCTGCTGCGCGCGCTGCCCACTCGGACCAGCAAGGCGACGGCCCTCGCCCGCTTGCACGCCGGCCTGCCCCGCACGCCCGCCTGCCGCCGCGGCCCAGCATGGCCTGCCACCTCGGCCTGCCGCCCGCACGCCCGCTCGCCCGCGCTACGGCCCAATTGGCCAACGGCCCAGCAAGGCCGCCGCACGCCCACGCCTGCCCGCTCGCTGCACCGCTGGCCCAGCAAGGCCGCTGCTGCCCCGCGCGCGCCCGCACGCCGCCACTGTGCCGCTGACACCCGGACCCCACCTGTCATAGCTCACCTTTTCCCTCTTTTGGCCGCCCGCCCGTCGTGTCCATCGGCCTACAAATGTCCATGGCCACGCGATGCCGTCCGCCTGCGCCCGTGACCCACCGCCGTGCTCCAGATGCCGTCAGTCCGCCTTGGCTGCGCGCGCAAAACCCTAACCCTAATGCGCGGCCGCGCTCAGCCGCTTGATGAGGATCTTCGATCCCCACCGTCCGCCGCTGGCCGCCGTGCATATAAAGGGAGGAGCACCGGGCCGCTAGGGTTCCCCCGTGCCCCGCAGCCGCCCGGACCGTGCCCGCACCACTCGTTGCAGAGGAGAAGAGGAGGAGCAAGGAGAGGAAGGAGGCGGGGTAGGAGCTGTCCGCCGGAGCCTGAGCTGCCGCCGCAGTTCGTGCCCAGGGAAGGAGCCAGAGCCGCCCTTCCACTACGCCACTAGCGCTGCGCTGCTTCTTCTTCGCCATGTGCACCACCTTTGCCCCCGAGCCACCACCGACGCGCCGCACAGGTGAGCGCACCTCGCTCGCATCCATGGTCGCTGCCCAGCTCACCGGCCGGGTTCCCACCTATCCTCTCCCTCTTTCTCCCCATTGACTCGAGGAACGCGATCGCCTAGTCCCAGAACGCCTATTTGACACGCTAGATGGAGTCGGCATGAGCCACAGTAAGGCTGGCACATTTGCCGACCTCGGTTCCCCCGGACTCCGTAGCTGGACCAACCGGACCAACCGCAGCCTGCCACGTAGCCTGCCACGCAGCCGCTCTTCCTACGGTCCAGGATGCACCGAGTCCATGGACCGGTCGACCGTGGACCCCGCCCACCTGAGATCCAGACCGCAACGTGGCACGACCAGAGCCCGACACGTGTCCGGGCCGGGCCGGCCCAACCCGGCCCAGATCTAGCCCTACCCAAACCCGCCGAGGCCCGGTCGGCGTTGACCGTTGACCGTCAACGTTGACCGTTGACCCGGGCCCACCTGTCAGTGACCGTTGACCGTGGGTCCCACCTGTCAGCCGCTGACCGAGTCCACCTAGTGCTGATGTCTGCATGACGTCAGCCCCACGCCACCTCTGCTGACCCGCGTGCCACATGGACCAATCAGAAGCCACCGCATGTGAGCCCCTGGTTAATCTGTCCTTTTCTTTTTCAGAAAATAGAATAAACTTCGGAAATTCATAACTAATTCATATGAACTCCGAAAAATATGAACCAAGTGTCCAAATTTCATAAAAATGAGCTCTACGTCATAGGCTTATGTATGAGTGTATTTAGAGTTATTGAATTTTGTTGATTCTTTGTGTTGACTCTATAGGAGCCGCTAACGCGGCTATTATGTCTCGTTTCAGAGGAGGAACAATTTGAGGAGGACGACTACAAGTACGAGGAGGAGCTCGGTGATGACTTCACAGGTGCCACACCCCACCCAACCTCGTAGATCCTATTACGCATGGCATAATATATAGTTGCTAGTGCTTTATTTGTGAATATCACCTGATGATAGGTTGCATGGTAGATTTGCTTGATGAGCCATTTTCTTGTCGCAACCTTACTCCTACACACCCGTTGATAGGCTAGACGCATGCTTATTTACTTATGATGCTTTACTTCTACTACACTTATATCTGTGTGATGTGATGCGTAGTGGAGAGTATGGTTATATGGTTAAGGCACGTGGTGCCACTTCACTCGGGGAGAGTGTTGCGTGCGTCTTGGGTGTGTGGTGAGGGTTGAGTCGATCGGACAGGATTCTACGACAAGCCATGTGGGCGAGTCTTGCCGGGGGATGTGTTCTGGGCATTCCCGTGTGAGGTGCTTGTGGCGGGCACATTGTGAGGTATATGGCGATCCCGGGGGTGAGAGCCTTTGTGGAGCGAGGCTCCAGGTAGATGGTGTTGTTGTAGCATGGACTGTTGTAGTCCCTATGAGAAGATAATCCTGTCTGATCCCCCTAGGACCTGATATCTCTTGAGGACCGGAACCTTAGGACTTACGTGCTCACCACTCGCTCTTGTATAGGCAGGAGACGGATGTCTGACTAGCTAGGACGGTGCCACTACTACTAGGTTGTTAGCAGATAGTGTCGGGAGGTACGGGCATAGAGACCCACACCCTCCTTAGATAACATAGTGACCTCAGGGGCCCAGTCCTATGTCTCACAGTCTCAGTGTGCCGCTGGTACCTAATCGGGATGTCCCAGTACTGAGTGGTAGGGTGGCATCGCACCGGTTAGAAAGCTGCTGAAATCAGCTTAGGCAGGGCACCGCTGATGATGGTGATCTTGTGGTTACGGGAGTACACGCTCTATAGAGTTTATGAATCTTTATATATAGTTCGCAGGCCACTGGTATGGCTTTTTCCTAAGACCCACGCTTCTCGAGGAGTCCTTTTATTCTCTCCCTGGTGTTATCCTTCCGGCTGTGAGCCGCTGAGACAGGTTCCGAGAGGGAGTTGGTCCTGTCAACTGAGTGCGAGAGGGTGAGATGTGTGTGATGGTGATAGAATGGGATGGGTTAAAACTTGATGAACTATATTATTTAATATTAGTCACTACTTGTATAGGAAACCACAGCCATATACTAGGTCTCTTGATTATATCCTTTGAATCCCACCAAATACTACATAGCAAAAGTAAAGCATAGGATGAAAGATGTGGCCAGTACAAACCATACTGAAAATTATTTGGCAGGTGAGCCTGACTACGACTATGATGATGAGGAGTAGACATCTCATTCCTACTCTCAGGATTCCTTTGAAGATTTATTGTACTTCCTTCTTCCGCAGCTATCCCAGACGCTGCAGCTACTCTGATGATTCCACCAGTGTGGCGACGAGCTATTTATGTAACCTCCAAATGTACTCTTTTGTTCGAAATATGAATTTCTGTATCAACTATTGTTGAATAATGTGATGGTTTAAGCTTCGAACTATTGTATTATTCGTCATTCTCTGTATTTTTTTTTGAAAAATTATGGATGTTTCAGCTGCTCGCATCAGGCCGCATCACCGGCGCTTGCCCGTGCCTGGCTGCTAGTGGCAGCACTCGCATGTGCCAGGGAGCGGCGGCGCCCGCCTGCGCCAGTTCGGCAGCAGCGGCGCACGCTTGCGACCTGCGACCGCACGCTTGCGACCTGCGACCGCACATGCCAAGCCGGTAGTGGCGGGGCCATACGCCATAGGCGGTGGCGCTCGCCCGCACCAGATCAGGCCCAAGCGGCACCGGCAGCGGCGGTGCTTGCCCACGCGCAGGCGCGGCACGGCGAGAGCGGCCGGTGGCCGGCGGCATCTCGTCCGAGAATCGAAGCAACTGGTCACCGACGGAGAGGAAACCGTCCTCGCGATGGTTGTTTCCGTGAAAATGATAAGGCTGTGCCGTTTTGCACAAAGCATTTTTTATGAATTACATAATAATTCAAGAAGATTATTATTGTATTTCAGTTTTATTTATATGTTAGCCCTCAGATATATTCTGTAATATATATTGAAGATGCTCGTTTTAGACTTGACGTCTAAATAAGTTGATCCACAAATATTTACCTTGTGTAAATAGGATTTTGTTTCTGAGACTAGTTCTTAGAAATTGCATCATGATATATTATTGTAGATAAATTTACTAGTTCTTAGAAATTGCATCATGATATATTATTGTAGATAAATTTACTATTGTCATGTTTAGATATGTTTTCTGTGTCTAAGATTTTGTGTTTGAGTCATGGACTCTAACAATATTAGTATGGTGAGTTTTTATTCCTATACCTAGTTTATTTTTGGACTAGAAAATTGTCCATATCTAAACATACAATAGTTTGCCTTTTTTTTGTTATTTGGCAATTAATTTTAGTTGCAACAAAATCAGATCCTCTTAATTACTTGATAGTTAATTAAGGATGGATTTAGGCCTAGGTTGGCCTAGTTCGGAAAAGCAAAATGGCAGTCACACCATTTTTGCTTGTGAGGCTAACATAAAGTGCATATTTTGCTTGGATCCTATCGGATTTTGCAATAATTATGCCACTCCCCAACTATAGCACTATGTGCTTGTTAAATTTAGTACAACAGTATGTTTATACCTGTGCTTTGTCAACCTTGTTAATTTGGTAATTTTTCGTAAATTGCATTTTAACAACGGTTGATTCTCTTAATTAAGTTTTTCTTAGTTAATGATGATTTATACAAAATTGTTATAATCATATCTTGGATATATTTGGGATCCTAACACAAGTGATGGAGTCCTAGGCATTGGCTGTGCTTAGTTCATCTTGAATTATTCGGCCTTGGGACCATGCCTATGGCGGTGAGTATTCACTCGTCATTCATAGGTCTACCTCATGTTTCTCTAAACTTGATGGTTACCTACTTTTGTGTTGTCCCAAATAAGTGTTTTGGAATTATACAGATGGTACACCTTTGTGGTGACTACCAACATTCATTATTAATTGCTACACACATGTGATAGAGACTTGGGCATTGTCTGTGGTATATTTATACGAATGTATCAGCCGAGAGACCGTGCTTATAGCAGCAATCTATTTGCCTACTACTAAGAGAGCTACTTTATGTTTCAAATATAGAGATTATTTATAATGTGTGCTCTAACATTAATAATGATTGGTCATGAGTTCTACACATCTTGTGATTACCTCTAATTGTTGTGAGGTTTATAGTTTTATTGACACCTCTAACAATCCAAAACAAAGTGAAAAGATATGGAACCCCCTAAATTTTGCATTTCATATCACAACATCACCATAGTGATTTTGAGTTTATCTTAGGTGTAAATTCATTAAATCAATGGTTTGTCACATGTTGTGGATATTGACATCAGAGGAGTCTGTTGAACTCGCTCTTGATTGCATAAATATCCCATATGGACAATGGACATTAACGTTAGTTTTATCCTATAGACTAATAGAAGAATTTAATGCCCTCAATTAGGGGTTCTTTATTACAGATCAAAGGAAATGCACATACTTTTATGGCATACTCTTCAGGAGTACTAAGAACAATACATAAACCCATATAGCTTGAGGCTAACTGTCGGCGTGAGGAACCTGGGGGTGTCCTAAGCCAACGAGTAATCGTATGTGTGTGTAACCCGTCCGGATGGGTGATGCAAGAAGAACACAGCGATTTATCCTGGTTCGGGCAAAGAAGGCCCTACGTCCAGCGGGGGGAGAAGATTTGTATTATCTTGCACCTAAGTGCTTGTACAGGGGCGAATACAAGCGAAGGAGAGAATTCGAGGGGGGGTCGAGTATAGAGCGAAAGAGTTATTCGGAGTCTAGGAGTCTGCCTAGGCGTGTGTTCGGTCGTTCGTGGGATCGTTGTCTGGAGTTGGTTCTCTTTTTTCCTATTGGGTATCCTGGCGTCCCCTTTTATAGGCTAAGGGGAGGCACAGGGGTACAGATGTCCTGGTTCGATGACGCGGTGGTGACGTCGCGGGTCGTGGTGGTCAACTCGAGACCTCTGTAGAGATGTGCGCTGAGCATGGCTTGTTCTGTAGCAGCGTGGCTCGGAGTTGACAGGCGTCCTTTGGAGACGTGTTGCTGACCGGCGAAAGACGCGATCCCCTGTAGAGGACGTGCGAGTTCCTGTTGGGGTCGCATCGGGAGTTGTTGGCGCAGCTTTTGGAGTCGATGTAGGTTGACCGGAGGGCGTCGATGCGTACTCGAGGCCTAGTCGAGGGGTAGCCTCGAGCGTAGTGGTTGAGCGGATAAGATTGAATTTAGGGAATCCGATGTCGGTTGTTTGTTGCGTAGCGCATCGAGGGGGGCCTCGAGCTGCCTAACAGCGTTGAGTACGGTGTAATAGTGCCGTGCAGACCGATGCACGTCCTCAGTATGGGCAGTAAAGCGGGATTCGACCGCTGTACGGACCACTGTGCGGACACTATAGCCATACGGTTTGACGAGGTTAGGTAGTTTTGTATTAAATGCGCTATCGAACGCACCTGGAGTTGGTGGATCGAGGGGGCTCGACCCTTGTCGTATCGAGGCGTCCGTCCCGCCGGGGCCTCGACACTTGACGCGGGGTCCCCTCTCGAGTGATCATCGGGTGGTGACGTCAGTGATTTGTCGAGGGTTGCGGCAGAAGCTAGGTACTCTGTTGTGGGCCGGCCCAATGTGTATTTGCCGATGGGCCCCAGTGGGTCGAGGATGTACGGTCTGGTCTTGCACGTGTTTTTTCGAGGGGCCCACGAGATTATTCTGAGGGTAAACTCGGGGTTCAACCGAAAACAAGGAAGGTTTAAGTTACCCCTTTTCTCGGTAACCGACAGTAGCCCCCGAGGCTTCGTGTAAGTGTTGATACTTACACGGAGGCTCAGTTGAATGGACTCGGAGTGTTGGTCGTATTCCGAAGGGTGCGCGCGAGCGCACCCTTCGGGTGTAGCCCCCGAGGCCTCGGGTGAGTAGAATACTCACCCGAGGTCTTTTTATTTTTCGTTTGGTCGATGCGTGCTTGAATGATCGAGCCCCCGGGTGGTTGGATCCTCTTTCGTCGAGGCCACCTGGTTGTGAGTCCGCTCCTTAGCTTCTTTTGTCGAAGCCAATCAGGTGCGAGCTCAACTTTTTCGTTCAACCCTCACGAACCCTTTTGATCGGGTAGAGGGGGGAGAAGAGTTGTGCTACCCATGCTCGGGCGAGCATCAACGTCTCAGGTGAGCTACTATCGGGAAATTCAAGTAAGAGCTTCGTGCCCCGTTCGATAGGGGTCGACTAGTGGCCCTGAGGCACTCTTATTTGAGCAAAACAGTGGGTCCCACGGATGCCAAACCCTTTCGATCGGGTCCGGTGGCTCGATGCCTCCCCTCGAGGGGATTCCGTCGTGGTCCCTTAGTTTTGCCTTGAATGTGTTCGAGGGGGCCTCAAGAATTTGTTCTCGAGCAAGGGACTCGCGTCGGCCCCCCTCGGTCACCCCTAACTCCGGTACTCGAGGGCGGCTTGCTGGCTATCATGCCGTGGGAGGGTCAGTCTCCCCCCGCGGTTCCCGAGCAATGACCTGCGGCAGGCGCGACCGTCGACGCGGAGGGTGCCGTAGCAGAGGCGGCGCGGCGGCGCTCCAAGGCGGAAACTTCGGGGTGGGGCTCGGAGCCTATCCGCGTCCACGACACCACGAGTCACGACGCTCCCTCGTGGGAGGTGGATGACCCCGCAGAGCTCGAGTGCTGGAGGGCCATCGAGGAGGAGCGTTCTTGCCTTCAGAGCTCGCTGAAGGCAATGTTTGGTCTTGTCAGCAACAACCTTCACCAGCGCCTCGGGGTAAGCGTCCTTCTTCGAAGTTATGGAACTCGGGGTATGTTTTCTTTGTCGATGATGTCCTTTGTTCTTCTTGCTCTTAGGATCTGAGAAAGCACTCGAACATCAAGTCCTATCTTATCCACGGCACCAAGGATAAGTGGAACCAGATCCCCGAGCTAGAAGCAGCGCTCGAGGCTGCCCGGGTCGAGGCCGCGAAGGCGAAGGAGGAGGCCGTTGCCGCTCGGAGTGAGCTTGAGAAGGCAAAGTCCGAGACCGCCTCGGCCCAAGAAGTGGCTGCCCGAGCCAAGGAGGCCGAGGCCAAGGCGAAGGAGGAAGCGAGGAGGGCCCTTGAGCAGGCAAGGTCCGAGGCCAGCGACGAGCTGGCAAGGGTTGGCGCAGCCCTCGAAGCGGTGCGGGAGGAGCTCGAGGTCTCGGTCTCCGAAAGCGCCAGGCTTTCCGAAGCCTGGCAAGAGCAAAGGCGGAATGCCATTTCGGCAGGCGAGGCCCTCGAAAAGCTCAAGGAGGAGAACGCGTCGATGGTCCATGCTGGTGAGGCGTTTGCGAACGAGTATCTCGTTCTGCAAGACACGCACACGAAGCTCGAGACCCATGTTGTCGGTGAGTCTTCCTTCTTCTCTCGAAGAGTTTTCTGCCTTGGTCTTCTTTCTTAAGCGTTACTGACTCCGTTTGTTTATTTTCAGCCTTGGAGGAGGAGCTGGACTAGGCTCATCGCGACCTCGGCCTGCTTCAGAAGTCGTACACGGCCGAGGTGAAGCTGACCGGCGAGCTCGGCAGTATGCTCGATATGGTCTGTGACAGCCTCGGCGTCCCTCGTCCCGAAACGGCCGCGGATGACGTCCATGGGGCCCCTCTCCTTGACCGGCTGTTCGAGCTCGGCCGCGTGGTTAAGGAGAAGGTGCGGGGCGCCCTTCATGTCGGCGTGAAGTGGGCGATGGCGGTCATCGGCTCCGGCTACATTTATGACATGGAGGTCGTGTCCCACGGCTTCGTTAGCGACCCTTCGAAGACTGATGAGGAGAATGAAGCCGTCTTCATGGGGTTGGTCGAGGCTGCCAAGGAGCCTGGTGGTCGTCTTGCGAGCCTCTTCGAGCGTGAGGTGCTTCCGCCTCCTGAGGATGATGGCCTGTGAGCCAAGCTTGGGCAAAGAGGCCTTTGTAAGAAATTTTGTAATCTTTTGTTCTCGAGGTCGCGAAGCCTCGAGCCAATGTACATTTATATTCGTACGTATATGTCTAAGTGTGCTCTAAGCCTTTTCTATCTCTACTGCCTGATCGGGTTTCTACTTTTATCGATTTCGTCACACGATCGTGCCCTTCGAAGGGGGGAGTGAGTGGAGGTGCCGTAGCCCTGGGGCGTTGGCGGTCTCCCGACCCGACATCCCTCGACCTTTTGGACCTTCTTGTGTCGTCTTCGACTTAGTATCAGCCCATATCGAGGCATATCGAGGAAGAGTGGACCTCGAAACTTAGAAAGTGTATGATTTTTAAGTCCTTTTCTTTCTCGCATTCCTGGTAACGTTTCTTACTTAGTGAATTCAACGCATGTTCGTGCCCCTTGTCGGGGAGCGAGTGGAGGTACCGTAGCCTTGGGGCATAGGTGGTCTCCTGGCTCGACAGCCCTCGATGCTTAGGACATTCGCATGGCGTTTTTGACTAAGTATTAGAACGTATCGAGGTGCGTGGGAGAAAACAGACTTTTTGAGTTTTTGAAAAATCGAGTTTTTTGGGGACTCCAGGGGGTTCCCCCCTTTATAGCCCCCGAGGGAGGTTCGACTCTGAGGGAGCAGAGTCGAGGCTACCTCTTACATGTATAAGGAAATTAAGCTTGTGATCAAAAGCATTCCGTTATGCGAAAATGTAAGAAGAAGGCATCGACTAGGGATAGAAGCGACGTAGCTAGTCGATGTTCCACGCGTTGTTGAAGATTTCGCCTTTGTCGTTAGCGAGCTTGTAGGTTTTGGGCTTCAACACCTCTGCTACGATGAAGGGGCCTTCCCACGGTGGAGTTAACATGTGCCGTCCCTTATTGCTCTGTCACCGTCGTAGGACGAGGTCGCCCACTCGAAGGTCCCTTATTGCGCACATGCTTGTCGTGGTAGCGTCGAAGCTTTTGCATGTATCTTGCGGAGTTGAGGAGGGCCATGTTTTGAGCTTCTTTGAGTTGGTCGATGGTGTTTGCGAGGGCTTCCTCGTTGCTTTGCTCGTTGTACGCCTTTAGTCGAGGGGAACCATACTCGAGGTCAGTGGGGAGGACGGCCTCAGACCCATAGACCAAGAAGAATGGGGTGAACCCCGTGGCTCGACTAGGTGTTGTCCTTAAGCTCCATAGGACCGAGGGCAGCTCGATGGCCCACTTCTTGCCGTGCTTGTTAAGGCGGTTGAAGATTCTCGGCTTGAGTCCCTACAAAATCATGCCATTGGCGCGCTCAACCTGGCCATTAGTTCGAGGATGAGCAACCGCGGACCAGTTCACGCGGATGTGATGGTGATCGCAGAATCGCAGAAATCCAAAAACTTCTTGCCAGTGAACTGTGTGCCGTTGTCAGTGATAATGACATTCGGGACCCCGAAGCGATAAATGATGTCGGTGAAGAATTCGACCGCCCGCTCGAAGCGGATATTGCCGATAGGCCGGGCCTCGATCCACTTGGTAAACTTGTCGATGGCAACGAGCAGGTGGGTGAAGCCTCCAGTTGTCCTTTTGAGGGGACCAACGAGGTCGAGCCCCCATACGGCGAACGGCCATGTAAGGGGAATCATTTGCAAAGCATGCGCAGGGAGGTGTGTCTGCTTGGCATAGAACTGGCAACCCTCACATGAGCGGACGAGGCTGATGGCGTCAGAGACAGCGATCAGCCAGTAAAATCCTTGTCGGAAAGCGTTCCCGACAAGGGTCCAGGGCGCAGCATGATGACCGCAAGCCCCGAGTGTAGGTCGTTGAGTAACCTTTTGCCTTCCTCGATGGTGATGCAACGCTGCAAAACTCCGGTCGGGCTCCGTCGATAGAGCTCCTTGTCTAGACCGAAGAGGACATAAGTTTTGGCCCTTCGTGCAATGCGTCGAGCCTCGTTCCGGTCGTCTGGCAGCTCCCCTTGAGTAAGGTATTCGAGGAAGGGCTTACGCCAATTGGCTTTGTCGCTTGCTCGAGGGGATGATACCTCGAGGTCCATGACCTCGGCCCCAGTCGAGGGGGTCGGGGTTGGTTGAGGCTCGACCCCGTTGGACGGATGCTCGTGTTCACCCATGAAGTCAACTGATGGCTTGTAGAGATCTTTTATGAAGACGTCGGGTGGCACGGTGCCTTGGGTTGACGCGATCTTTGCGAGCTCGTCCGCGGCCTCGTTGTAGCGTCGAGCAATATGGGTTAGTTCGAGGCTGTAGAATTTGTCTTCCAATTTGCGGACCTCTTGATAGTACGCTTCCATTTTAGGTTCGCGGTAGCTCGATGCCTTCATGACTTGATCGATGACTAACTGCGAGTCGCCCCAAGCTTGGAGGCGTCGAACCCCGAGCTCGATAGCGATGCGTAGTCCGGTCACGAGGGCCTTGTACTCCACGACGTTGTTCGAGGCTACAAAGTGGAGTCGAATTACGTAACGCATGTGAACCCCGAGGGGCGAGATGAAGAGCAGGCCCGAGCCCGCTCCCGTTTTCATCATCGATCCATCAAAGTACATGGTCCATAGCTCGGCCTGGATCTGTACGGGCGGTAGTTGAGCGTCGGTCCATTCGGCCATGAAATCTGCTAGCACCTGCGACTTGATGGCCTTTCGCGGTGCGAAAGTGAGGGTCTCGCCCATGAGCTCGATTGCCCACTTAGCGATTCTCCCTGTGACCTCTCGATTCTGGATTATCTCCCCGAGGGGGAAGGACGAGACCACGGTTATCGGGTGGCTTTGGAAGTAATGTTGGAGTTTGCGTCGCGTAAGGACTAGAGCGTACAACAGTTTCTGAATCTGAGGGTAGCGGGCCTTAGTCTTCGAGAGCACTTCACTGACAAAGTAGACTGGCCTTTGAACGGGCAGGGTGTGCCCTTCTTCTGCCCTCTCGACCACTATGGCCGCACTGACCACCTGGGTGGTTGCGGCGATATAGAGGAGGAGGGGCTCGGCCGGATGAGGAGGTACTAGGATCGGGGACGAAGCTAGCATAGACTTAAGCTTTGAGAGGGCTTCCTCGGCTTCGAGGGTCCATTCGAAGTGCTCCGATTTCTTTAGAAGGTGGTAGAGGGGCAACGCCTTTTCCCCGAGACAGGAGATGAAGCGGCTCAGGGCCGCCAGGCAACCTGTGACCCTCTGAACGCCTTTGAAGTCTCGAATGGGCCCCATCTTGATGATCGCCGAGATTTTCTCCGGGTTGGCCTCGATGCCGCGTTGAGAGACTATGTACCCTAAGAGCATGCCTTGGGGGATGCCGAAGACACACTTCTCAGGGTTCAGCTTGATGCTCTTCGCCCGGAGGCATTTGAACGCGGCATCGAGGTCAGAGACGAGATCCTCAACTTTTTTGGTCTTGACCACGATGTCGTCGACATAGGCCTCGACCGTCGAGCCGATGTGTTCTCCGAAAACGTGGAGCATGCACCGCTGGTACGTTGCACCGGCATTTCGAAGGCCGAAGGGCATAGTAATATAGCAGTACATGCCAAAGGGGGTGATGAAGGAAGTCGCGAGCTGGTCGGACTCCTTCATCCTGATCTGATGGTATCCGAAATAGGCATCGGGAAAGGAGAGGGTCTCACATCCCGCCGTCGAGTCAACGATTTGATCGATGCGTGGCAAGGGAAATGGAACTTTAGGACATGCTTTATTCAAGCCGGTGTAATCTACACACATCCTATATTTCCCATTTTTCTTTTTCACTATTACAGGGTTAGCTAACCACTCGGGATGGTGGATCTCCTTGATAAATCCAGCCGCCAAGAGCTTGTTGACTTCCTCCCCGATGATCCTGCGCTTCTCCTTGTCGAAGCGGCGCAGGCGTTGCTTCACCGGCTTAGACCCGGGGCGGATCTCCAAGGCGTGCTCGGCGACTTCCCTCAGTATGCCTGGCATATCCGAGGGACTCAACGCAAACATGTCGGCATTCGCGCGGAGAAAGTCGACGAGCACTGCTTCCTATTTGGCGTTGAGGGAGGTGCTGATGAGCAGCGCCTTTCCCTCGGAGCCACTCGGGTGGAGGGGGATCTTCTTCGTGTCCTCGGCAGGCTCGAAGCTGCCGGCATGTCGCTTGGGTTCAGGGATCTCATCGGCGAGGGCCTCGAGAGTGGCTGCAAGCATCGCCGTCTCCTCGAGGGCTTCTGCATGTTCGACGCACTCGACGTCACAGTCGTATGCGTGCTCGAAGGAGGGCCCGACGGTGATGATGCCGTTGGGGCCCGGCATCTTGAGCTTGAGATAAGTGTAGTTGGGAACTGCCATGAACTTGGCATAGCCCGGTCGCCCAATGATCGCATGGTATGTGCCTCGGAACGGGACTACCTCGAACGTGAGGGTCTCCTTTTGGAAGTTTGCGGGAGTATCGAAATACACCGGCAGGTCGATGCACCCAATGGGAATAGCCTTTTTGCCTGGCACGACGCCGTGGAAGCCCCCGGCACTGAGTTTCAGCTTTTCCCTTGGGATTCCGAGAAGGTCGTGGGTCTCGGAATAGATGATGTTGAGGCTGCTGCCTCTGTCCATCAAGACTTTGGAGAAGTGGGTGTTGACGATGACAGGGTCGACAACTAGCGGGTAGAGCCCCGGGTTCGGGACGTGCTTTGGATGGTCATCACGGTCGAACGTGATAGCCGTCTCGGACCAGTCCAAGAATCGAGGGGTGGCGACTTGAGTGGAGAATACCTCCCGACGCTCCCTCTTACGCTGTCGAGGGGTGAGCCGGGCGGTAGGTCCCCCGTAGATCATGTAGCAGTCATGGACCTCGGGGAACCCATCAACCTTGTCGTCATTCTTGTCGTCGGGTTCTTCCTTTTCCTCTTCCTTCCCTCAAACCACACCCCCAAAATGCCTTTTGAGCATCCGGCAATTTTCGAGGGTGTGGTTGGCCTGGCCCTTGTGATATGGGCACGGTTTCTTGAGCATCTCATCGAAGAGGCCCTTTTCGGGAGGGCCTCAAGGCTTCTTGCGCTTGACAGCCGCCACGAGGTCGTCGTCGGGGGCGTCTTTGCGCTTGCCTCGCGGGTTCTTCTTCTTCTTCTTGCCCCCTTTCTTGCCGCCCTGGTTCGAACCCTCGGGGTTGGCCGCCTTGGCTTGCGTCTAGCCTTTGCCACCGTCGAAGAAGGCACCGACGGCCTCTTCTCCGGCGGCGAAGTTGGCCACGATGTCCATCAATTCGTCGGCAGTCTTTGGGGGAGTACACCCGAGCTCCCGGACCAGTTCCTTGCAGGTGGTCCCGGCAATGAAAGCCAGGATCACCTCTTCATCGGTGACGTGGGGAAGCTCGGTGCGCTGCTTGGAGAAACGTCGAGTGAAGTCGCAGAGAGATTCCCCGAGCTTCTGTCTGCAGCCTCAGAGTTCCCACCTGTTGCCCAAACGCACATAGGTGCCCTTGAAGTTCCCCTAGAAAACCCTGACCAGGTCAGACCAGTCACAGATTTGGTTAGGGGGAAGCTCCTCGAGCCACCGTCGTGCGGTGTCGGAAAGAAAGAGTGGGAGTTGTCGAATGATGGCACTGTCATCGCGGGCCCCACCAAGCTGGCACGCCAGTTTGAAGTCGGCAAGCCAGAGCTCAGGCTTTGTCTCGCCGTCGTATTTGACGAGACTTGTCGGGGGTCTGAAGGGGCTAGGCAGCGGCGTGCTGCGAATCGCACGGCTGAAGACTCGAGGTCCCGGTGGATCCGGGGATCGACGTCGGTCCTCGTCACTATCATAGCGTCCGCCCTGATGAGCGCTGTAGCCTCGCGCCTCGGCGTCACCGCACTTGCGTCTGCGGTGTTCGTTGATGTCGTGACGCGCATCGCGGGGCTCGCGGTTGTCTCGAACGCGATCGTGGTCCGGGACCGCCCCCTTCGAGCGGGAGGAGTCTACCGGTTGGGTCAAGGCCTGCCTCTCATGTCGCGAGGGTTCATGGTGTTGCCCTGAGGCCGCACCTCGACGACTCGAGGCAGAGCTTTCGGCCTGTTGAATGGCGGCCACCTCGAGAAGGCCCTTGATCTCCTGTTGGACTCGTTGGGCTTCAGGATTCGAGGGGGCCGGCATGTTGCAGAGAAGCATGGTTGCTGCGACGACATTCTGGCTGGCTCGATTGAAGGCGGGACGTGCGACCGTATCTGCGCCCATAATCTGTCGCTGTACTTGCCGCGCTCGAGCCCGAGCTCCTCCGCCTGGGCGATTGCGATTGTCCTGCTCGAGGGTACGCTCGAGCTAGCGCAGTCGCTCTTGGTCTTCATCGAGCTTGGCTCGAAGCTCCCGGACCTGCACGAGCTGGGCGACGCGAGCGCCCTGCGAATCATACGGATCATTGGTCGCGGCAGGGGGCCTTTCCTCCTGTCCTGCCAGGAGGGGCCCACCTGTTGCAGCCGGTGGTGTGGACGTCTCTGCAGGATCACCGTCATTGTCGCCCGACGCGGCGACTATGTCGACGTGGAAATACTCTCGCGTGGGATCATAGTAGCTGGGGTCATAGTCGGAGTCGGAGTCAGAGTAGAGCGGGCAAGGCACGACGGTCCGCCCAAATTGTTCCACCTCCAGCCACCTTCGAAGAGCGCGAGGGCAAGCGCCACGTGGGCAAGGGTTAATCGGGCATTCGGGGGCCAGTACCGTACCTTCCGGCGCGCTGCTGTGCGCGAGGGGGGCCAGTCCATTCCATGTCCGCCCCGAAACCCGGGCGCACGATAGTGGAGTACGTCGAAGCAGCATTGTCGAGCCCAAATGGCAGTGCCGGTCAGGCGGCAAACTGCTCATGGGGCAAGAGAGCCGTAGACATGAAGGGAGCGTTTGCCTGGGGAGAAGCGTTCAACCCTGGCGAGCGTTGCCCCACGTCGGGCCTCACGCGTAGTCGCGGGAGCCTCCGGGCCAGAGAGCTCAAGTCATCCATCGAAGACGAAGAGGATGTGACGACCATGGTCGCACGGCGGCGCCGCCCACCCTGCGATCCACGTCTCTTTCTTGATGGGGAAGCGTGGTGGTGAGGGCGACGCGGGGCTCCTCGCGGAGTCCCTGAAGCGCCCCCGCTCGGGTGCCCGATTGAGAGCAGGACCATGTCATGGCTCGTGCCGAGCGACATGAACTCCAAACTCTCAAACCAGATCACCGAGCCGAAAGGGAGCGATGATACGAAGTCCGCCATCCAGACGAAGTGGTTTGACACACAGGTCCCCTACCTGGCGTGCCAACTGTCGGCGTGAGGAACCCGGGAGTGTCCTAAGCCAACGAGTAATCGTATGTGTGTGTAACCCGTCCGGATGGGTGATGCAAGAAGAACACAGCGATTTATCCTGGTTCGGGCAAAGAAGGCCCTACGTCAGCGGGGGAGAAGATTTGTATTATCTTGCACCTAAGTGCTTGTACAGGGGCGAATACAAGCGAAGGAGAGAATTCGAGGGGGGGTCGAGTACAGAGCGAAAGAGTTATTCGGAGTCTAGGAGTCTGCCTAGGCGTGTGTTCGGTCGTTCATGGGATCATTGTCTGGAGTTGGTTCTCTTTTTTCCTATTGGGTCTCCTGGTGTCCCCTTTTATAGGCTAAGGGGAGGCACAGGGGTACAGATGTCCTGGTTCGATGACGCGGTGGTGACGTCGCAGGTCGTGGTGGTCAACTCGAGGCCTCTGTAGAGACATGCGCTGAGCATGGCTTGTTCTGTAGCAGCGTGGCTCGGAGTTGACAGGCGTCCTTCGGAGACGTGGTTGCTGACCGGCGAAATACGCGATCCCCTGTAGAGGACGTGTGAGTTCCTGTTGGGGTCGCATCGGGAGTTGTTGGTGCAGCTTTTGGAGTCGATGTAGGTTGACCGGAGGGCATCGATGCGTACTCGAGGCCTAGTCGAGGGGTAGCCTTGAGCGTAGTGGTTGAGCGGATAAGATTGAATTTAGGGAATCTGATGTCGGTTGTTTGTCACGTAGCGCATCGACGGGGGCCTCGAGCTTCCTAACAGCGCTGAGTACGGCGTAATAGTGCCATGCAGACCGATGCACGTCCTCAGTATGGGCAGTAAAGCGGGATTCGACCGCTGTACGGACCACTGTGCGGACACTATAGCCATACGGTTTGACGAGGTTAGGTAATTTTGTATTAAATGTGCTATCGAACGCACCTGGAGTTGGTGGATCGAGGGGGGCTCGACCCTTGTCGTATCGAGGCGTCCGTCCCGCCGGGGCCTTGACACTTGACGCGGGGTCCCCTCTCGAGTGATCATCGGCTGGTGACGTCAGTGATTTGTCAAGGGTTGCGGCAGAAGCTAGGTACTCTGTTGTGGGCCGGCCCAATGTGTTTTTGCCGGTGGGCCCCAGTGGGTCGAGGATGTACGGTCTGGTCTTGCACGTGTTTTTTCGAGGGGCCCGCGAGATTATTCTGAGGGTAAACTCGGGGTTCAACCGAAAACAAGGAAGGTTTAAGTTACCCCTTTTCTCGGTAACCGACACTAACCATGAGTAGATCATGTCTCTAGTTTTCAAACTAGAAGACCGTATATGATCATATTGTTCATACAATTTGCTTCTAGCGGTAGAAGCAAAAGGCCTAATGTGTAAAATGAGTTATGAATTGTTGAACCCCACAATAACAGAATAATGTCATATAGGTGGTCGTGTTTAGTATATTGTTAACTATGTCATACTCTTATTTAAGATTGATCTATATCAAAGTCAATATAAGGGATAAAATAGTAGCTAAGATATAAGATTTGAAGTAAGTTTCAATCTTAATCTAAAGCTACTTAGGAGGTTGGTTTTGTTGGATCCTAAGGGGTCGCATAACAACAATCCTCCTTTTTCTCATAAGAGAACATCAAATACATAGACAACATGATCGTAGAATATACTTCAAATGACATATTTTGAGATTTGAAATAATCTCATGGTCCATTAATATTATTTAATAATGTCCATCGAAATATGTTGTAACACTTGTTGTCAATGCATAATTGTGAGTATCATATTGATGAATTTGATACTTGACAATATTTATGGATTTCTATGTATTAGACAAGGATTCTGTTGATTTCTCGTCGTATATAGATTGTACGGGAATCATTCCAAAGTGGAATGATATGTGCCTAGTGGACATTATTTGTACCACAATCTCTATAATCAAGGAAGAAAAATATTCTTGGTTCTTATGACAAGAAGAGGGAATAATTTGGTCATCACTGATACGATGTGATGATAGTTTGGCCTGTTTTGCCACTATCATTCTTCCTAAGGATACTGAGTTATAAGTTGAGGATATTTAACTATGTCCTAATTAAACTCATACCATACAAATTTATAGAGATATCCAAATGTGTTTTCATATGGAAACACAAAAAGACAATATTGGATATGGCATATAGTAATGAGATAACTCTCATTTTGATTGTATTATGCATATAACCATCCCCCTATTACATGTCGCGCATAAGAATTTTTCACATTGTTGATGCATTCAAGATTTAAAATGATCAACCTTACCATCCAAAGGGATGCGTGAAAAATTATTGATAATTCTTTTGGTCTGAATATTCCCATAGTGTGGATACAATAAGTGCCATAGGGATATAGATGTTAAGACCCTCTTATCTTTTTTTAGGAAAAACTGTGGAGTGTTGCTCCCCAATGCTTAAATTAATAAAAACAGAGAGTATAAAAGAAACAAAAATACAAGGTTAGCTGGAGGCTAACAAAAGGAGAAAAGGAAAAACTTACCTAGTCTACGAAGGAAAGGGGAGGGAAAAGACTATTTGTACAAAGCATGTTACAAAGAATCTACCCAATTAATAATTATAGAGTGGGAGTGGCTAGGTACTCTGAGGAAAAGACCCTCTTATCCTAAAATCAGATTGAATTTCTTAGATTCCTTGATCATATTCAAAAGAATATGGGTCTGATACAAAGATTGTATGGATAGTTCAGGCATTTCATAGTTGTAAAGATACATCTAAATGATGATCTAGAGTGTGGAAGTATCCACACTCAGCTATGCAATTGGTAGATATTGCCTCTTCTTATGAGAATTGTCCTGAACATTACTAAAGTTTTATGCCTACAATGACGATTGTAGGGTATAAGAATAGTTTAGTTACATATCCAAAAGGATAATTGGAATGTATGACTGTGACATTAAGGTCATAGCAAGACCATTGTTAGTTAATTTCTTTTACCAACTTCATGTTTAGGTCAGGTAGATTTACACACTCCTCACTTGTGATTAACTGCATATTCCCATATATGCATTTAGTAGGTAGGAATCCATGAAGATTTCCTATTTGTGTAAGATTTCTAGGCATTAGGGGGAGATTAGTACCATATATAATGCCCAAAAATAGAATGCGTAAAGCATTTTAAGCTTAGGATCATGTACTAAATGAGTTGAACATTGAGTTTAAAGAATTGTTGATTTGCATAATATTGCAAATAAACTGTCAAATGCATTTACTTATTACTAATCCATTGCCAGTTTGTGCCAGAAAGAGTGTAGTGGTACTAAGTAAAACCACTCAATTCCCAACTGTAAATAAGAGGGGGAGAAGTATGGCCATAAAGCAGGATTATTCATGCTAGCAATAGAAGGCTTTCCTTCTAAGAAAGTAAATGCAGGTCAACCTATATGGTTGGCAATACCTAGTGGGTAAATATTAGTTTTTATCTAGTGGACAGAAGTCATCCATAGACCTAGCTCAGAGATGCACCTAAATGTCGATGCTTGGATATCGGAAAGCCCTGACTCTCGTTTCGGGAAGTCATGATGAGTCATTCAGGGAATTTTGAGTTCTGATTGATAATTGGAGAATTATATCATACAAAGGCTACATGTGTCGACACATACTTCTCTGAATAAACTGTATACAATATTCTAAAGTCATCCAGTTAATAAGACCATGGCAGAGTGCTCACCAAGAAAGAGGTGTTTTGGGATGTGATGCCAACACCTCATGGTACCTTTACTGTCGGTGCAAAATGTTTTCATCCTAGATTGGAATGAGAACAATATGGTGGTGAGATATAAAGCAAGACTAGTAGCACAAGGGTTTACGCAAAGCCCATGCATTGATTTTCAATGCAAATCATCTCCATAGTAAATTATAAGTTTCTGATACTACCTTTTGATTGGCAGCACAAAAGCATCTATCTTTTGTAGTTGATAGATGTAGTGATCGCATATGATCACTTGATTTGGAGTATTGTGAAGCTTCCAGAAAGGAGTTCACATACGCAATCCTTATATATAAAATCGCAACATATATCGTGTATTGCATAAGTCAATATGTGGGTTTAAAAAGATAAGTCAAATTTGGTACAATCGACTTTGTGTGTATCCCTTGATCAATTATAGGGATACAAGATTGATTACACACAGTGTTCATTTCGAAGTCCTTGATTGGATTCCATAGTGTTATATGATTGTCAATACTCAGTGGTAATGGACACTTGTCGATAGGAAATTATAATCTAAAGACGGAGTTTGAGATGGGAGATACGGTTTAAACCAAAATTTCATTTTGCATTTAAGATTCAAGTATTTTCTCTTAGAATTTTGTACTAAAGCTATCTATATCCACATCATATTGAATGATTCAATATGAAGATATCCTATGGTTGTTCTACCTCACGATAGAGGAAGATTGTTTTATACCATAATGATTGAGACGAGATATTGGGACAACATATCTTGCAAAAGTTCTCGGCCGGATATTATTTTGCAATGATTTGCTATATAATAGCAGCGCTACTCCTACCAAATGTTGGTAGATTGAAGTTATGAATATCTCTTGATATTTCAAAATAGCACATGTGGTCTTGGTATAATCCATGATTCGATTAGGTGGATATAACAATTCTAGTTATTTATAAGATCCTTAAATTCCAGATCGCTGAAATAAGTTTTACATAACAATCATTCTGATATTGTATTCATAAGGCTGCACATGAATGTGAATAGCTTAACAGAATAGTATATCACATATGGAGGTTATGTGGTATTGATTCTATTGAATCAAAGGTCATTATCTATAAAAGGTAATGCAACTTGTGTTGTTTAGATAAAAGAGACAAGTTATACCTTACGCAATATTTTTGCATGATGTTTTTGTCCCATAGGTAACATAGGCATATGAACATTTGCAAACCATGTCTTGTGATATTCACAAGGTCCACCATACTCCACACTTCTTATGTGTTGAGTACATTGGTAAAAATTGAATTACTTTGAGGTTTGCAAGTATCAGGGGGAGAGTATCCCTGATTAATAATTTGATTATCAAGGGGAGAATCTCCCTTATTAATAACTTGTTGTAAATATCATATTGCACGCTTTTCTTTGTATGAGTTTTTTCCATCACGGGTTTCTCATATAAAAGTTTTTAATGAGGCAATATCAACACAAGGTTATGTCATATTATCCATTTTTTTCTATAGGGTTTTTGGTGGATGATATGGGACATAAGATACATTGTACTCTTTTCTTTATGTGAGTTTTTCCTTTTGAGGTTTCTCATTAAAGTTTTCCCCACTATGGTCAAGGTGTTTTTAGATTAAGGCTTTGAGTTTGTCTCAAAGGGTCTAATAACATTAGTGATTGTATATCATGGTTTTTCTCCTTGTTTTTTCCACTGGTTTTAAGGAGTTTTACCTGATATACTAGTATTACTTTGGTTTTTCCCACAGGGTTTTCCAAAGATTCATAATGAAGCATAATAGATGAACAGTGAAGACTACATGGAGCAAATTGATCAAGGGGGAGTGTTCAGAATTATTATTTAGCGATCAATTTGGGATTAATCCAAGGGGTGTCTTTTCACCCCTCTCTCTCTTTCACACTTGTAACCGCCCATATGGGCCCTGTATATATATGTACACCACTATTCAATGGAATAGACAATCATTGCTCACTTACTTTCTAACAGGGTGTTCATAGGGCCGCACGGGGTAGGTGATGCGGTGTCGGTGGGGATCTCGCATCAACGAGGATGGGCCACTGGCAGGGACTGCGTATGCAGGGATGGGCCACCGATGTGGCACACCGTTTGAGGGCGCACGATGCTGGTGAGGGTGTGTTGTGCGTGAGAACAAGATGACCGCGAGGGCACAACGACAACGGGAATCCGCATGGAGCATCTTTTTTTCAAGCGGACGCGGATGAGGGATAGGAACCGACACACCTGCAAGGATAGAAAGAAAAACGGGGGGTACTAATGTCTTTAGGCGGTGGAGAACAAAAATTTAGAGCACTTTAGGTCAAAATTTTGGTCTAATTCTCTAATGACCTTTCAATGGTGGGCTAAGGATTAGATCTAGTTTTAGCTCACCTTTTTGTACGTTTGGAACTAAATTTTCGTGACTAAAGTCTATAGACTGGGATCCAAATTAACAATGACTAAGTTTACCCTGCCCCCACCTTCTTGAACCACATGTGGGCGGAAACATCCATGCTGGCACTCCACATCAGCACTGGATTGTACTTCAAATATCTTTTGATACGTACGACATTGACATCGTGGTGATTTGATCATGTGCAAGAGAAAATGATGGTCAATGTATTATTCGTAAATGATATTCTTTTTTCTAAATCCCAATACGCGTACTAAAAACGAATGGAGGAGACACCATTAGTGGTGCTGTCTCTAGACATAAATCTAGCGACATTTGGCTATGGCGTGGCAATCTTGGACCCGATGACACATTTTGCTATTGACCGGGAGTATTCTTCTCCTTAGCTTATTGTCCATCGTTATTCTTTTCTATTTTCCTTTGTGACTTGACCTTTATTTTCTTTCTTGTCTACAACAAGTCAACTTAGTATATAGTCATAGTATACGGATCTTGCGTGGAAGCAGCAGGCAGAGTTCAGGACTCAGCACCTGCAACTGCCATCGCCGGATGCTTTTTGCAGCCGCCGACAAAGTGTAGTCGGCCTGCGGTTTCACACTAGCAAGTAGCAAAATGAGTATAGAGCTGGAAGCTACCTCGTGGACGCGGCCGGCGAACTCGGTCGGCCCTGCTCTGCATCTGCTGGTCCTGCTCGGCGTCTCTTCTCGACGCTCTGTCGCGCGGCTCATAGCCATCGCCCATCCGTACGTCCATGCTTGCTTTCTCACTTTGTTATTGAGCATTCATATGATCGAGATCCATGAACCAGATAGCTGCAATGCTCTCGCTCTCGACTTGCTCTGTTATAAAATACTTCGTGTTTGCAGGAGCAACAAACGCACAATTGCTTAGTGGGTCACCCACCTGGTGAACCCTGAGAAGACGCCTACGCCACAACCAGCACATCCAGCTGCGTCTTGTGACGGATTCTGCTGGCTGGCAGAGCCAGCTAGCTGCTGCCTTGGCTGCCTCTTCTTCCTGGCATCTCTTCAACAAGAATGAGACACACCGGAGCGGCTCTCATCGTAGCCCTTCCGTGATTGTAACCAAAGTTTGTTTTCCTCTCCACTCAGAATGAACTCAGAACCAGCCGGTGAAGTCATTATTTTTGTATCATTGCGTGTGGCTTCTTCACACAACGTTTTTCTCGAATACGCAAAAGACATGTGCATCTTTGTATTTAAGAAGAGTAGTTTTTATAACGGCACGCACGCGCCACCTTTGGGGATGTTTAAGATTTTACAATAAGCGCTTCCCCCTACATTAGCAAGAATGTTTTTTTAACACCATACTATATATATAATTTAAAAACATAGATTTTATCTTTGGGTATATATGTTTTTTCTTTTTCTTTTTTAAGAGAAAAACAGTAGAGGTTGCCCTCTACTGGACTTCATTAAAATAAAGAAAAGTAAAAAACAAAAGAGAGTGCAAGGTTTTAGGCGATTGTGGGACGAAATCCAATATTCGTGACAAAAAAAATATATGGACGACGCCACAGCGCGGCACACACAGACAAAAATGCCGACAAGCTAAAGTGGAGTCAAGCTTTTTAGTTTCTTTTTTTTTTTTTGAACGCAAGCTTTTTAGTTTCTTGTTACGCTCAGAGCAGTTTCACACGAGTGCGATGAGAGCTCAAAGCAACCGTGTGGACCCCTGATGGCGACGTAGACCTGGTCAAATTTGGGCGACAACAACAACATAAACTTAGGCATTCGAGCTGAACCGACATTGCCATATCCTGGGCGATCGAAGGCATTCCAAGACTCCAATCCCAACAACTCTCTTCTTCAGTTCTTCTCACCGTGCTTCTAAATTCAGTTCTTCAGTTCGTCCTCGTCCGGCCTCCCGGCCGTGGCGCTGCTCGTCTCCACCAGCAAAGAGGTGTCAGGTGTGGCACCTGGCTGCTAGTGTCCCGGAGATCCACCATGAGCAACGGTTAGTGATCTCTTTCTATAACGATGCATATCAATCACTCTCTCTCTCTCGATCGATCGACCGACCTGATAATTGTAAACTTGGGCTCCTGTAATTTGCTAATTTTGTTGCATCTTGTGATAAATCGAATGCACCTTCTCAATCGCACCCTTCGACTAAGCCATATATACACTCGTTTCCTTCTCTGCCCGCTCTTCAGGCAACTACTACGTTGGCCCCCCGGAGACCCCGGCACCGGCGGCGCCGGCAACGAAACAAGCACCTCAGGTCATCACCAGCGCTGCGCAACAAGCTCCTGGTCGTTAGTTGTCGATTCATCTGAGATCGACGCGCTCTAGCTCAGCTGTTGATCGGGGCCATCTGTCTGTGCCGCTTACTCTGTTGTGAAATTGAAAAGCATACGCGTGTTTTGCAGCAGCAACGCACAATTACTTCGTCGGTCCGCCAGTGAACCCTGAGAAGACGCAACGCACAATAGGATCGAGAGCTGTTGCAGCGGCGGAGCGTAGTCAACGGGTGAGAGGATTCAAGTCAACTGGACGGGAAGGAGCTTCATTCTGTACCTGCCTGAATTAGAACGAAAATACTGCGAGCATAAGCGTTCGTGGGTGTCTATTTTAAAAATATCTAATTAATATTTAGATATTTTTAAAAATATTAAAATTTTACACATCAATAGTAGCAAACTAGAAATACATTGTCCCAAAATTTGAGATTCAAACAACTTTTATAAAATTTCATATGAAAAAAATAAATTTCAGCTACTAGAGGATAAAATTTAGAATGGGTGAAATTTGTTTTTTTATATGAATATTTACAAAATTTGTTTGAATCTCAAACTTTGGGACAATGATCATCTTGTTTGGTACTATTGCTATGTAAAGTTTTAAAATTTTTTAAAACTTCTAAATATGAATATCACAGACACCTGCGGTCGTTTATACTCACATGGATGATTTTCAGCGCCTGAATTGCATTATTGTCCTATATGAAAGAGGTTGAAGTTAGAATTATTGAGGGTTCAATGAAACTACCAACTCCAACACGCTGCTTCCTATTTTCTTACAAGATGCACTGACTTTTTCTATAATAATAATGCTTTAGCTATCAATATACTCCCTCGTTCTAAATTGTAAGTCGCTTTGACTTTTTTGATAGATATATTTTGCTATATATTTAAATGTAATAATATGTCTAGATACATAGCAAAATGAATGTACCAAAAAAATGACTTATAATCTGAAATAGAGGGAGTACTACAATTTTCTTCGAAAAAAAAGCGATTTACAATTTGAAATAGAGGGAGTACTGCTTTTCTAGACTAATGCCTTTTGTGACTTAAATGCGGACTCTTCTTGATCATGCCAGTTAATCATGGACAAACTACCTGCATGGAAAGGATTACTGTAGTTGTTAGTCCCAACTAGTTGTTACTCAATTCTCAAAATAGAAAAAATAGTTGTTACTCAGCTGATTAAAAATTAATTAGCCAGTTATAAGTCACATATCTATTTGGATCCTTAATCACCAAATAATCTCCATACAAATTTGCAAATGGACCAAATGCTCCTTCACTCTTTCTCTCACCTTCTCATTCGATCTCCTACGCCCACACGGTATCTCTCAATCGCACGGATAGTGCGGTTCGAAGCAAGCGTGACATGGCTAGCTCGCACCAGAACAAACGAAGGCTGTCGCTAAGAGAGGACATGGTGGGAGAGGGTATTTTAGGTAATTTGTGCTCTATTCTTCTTTTGTTCCTATTTAGTTTGGTTTTTTGCGGACCAGTGAACTAACAACTAGTCGAGAATTTAGCTAAAAAATAACAAATCAATTAGTTCGTTAGTCTGGATCCTTAAAGACTAAACTTAGTTAGCTAGTTGTTAATCCAATGAATCCGGGCTGGGAGAGGAACTTGATGAGGGACAAGCTAAAATGATCCCCAATATATTGCCAAAAAGAAAACCATTGTGCTTCAAATTGGGACTCTACAAAAAATCTTCAATTAAATTAGTAAGCTTTGCCTATTTCAAGAAAATTGTTAAGAAAAAAGACCAGTAATGTTGGCCATATGCAAAATACACCGTGAGAAATCCAGAATCTTGTCGTGGCTGCAATATTTTGTCGCCAACGATGTGGCTAGTAGTACGTGGTCATCGTCCGTACGGAAAAGTTTTGTGACTATGCAAGAATATTTGTTTTCGAAATTGTACTAAAACTGTGTAAACCATGTGTACGATATCCCCGGTATACGGTTGGTTTGTCGGAGGTCAGCAATGCACCCCATAACAGCTGATATTTCTGCCGATGCAGTTGTCGCTGATGCCTTGTTGCGTTGTGTTGTGTCCATCCATCCAAGATTCTGCTGTCCAGACGTCTTTGCCATCTCAAATTCGCAACAGCAGAGCTACGCAGATTCCAATTCCACGGCGAGGCTGGGGGTGCAGTTGGATGATTACTTTCTGAGCCAAAGCTAGATAGTTGTCCCGGAGCTGAGTCATCGCCAGTCTGTCGGACTGTCTGTCCCTCTTTGAAAAGTCTCTCTGTCCCTCTTCTTGACTTGTAGCCGTCTCGGTCGTCTCGTCTCGTCTCGTCTCGTCTATCCTTCCTCGTGGCATTCTTGGCCGGCGGCTCGTCTTGCCAGTTGCTATCACCGGCGCCGGGAGAGGCTAGCTATTAGCGGGAAGAGGCCGCCGGCAGATCCGCCATGAGCAGCGACCAGCAGAGCGACGTTCCTGGTACTCTCTATCAAACTAGCTAGCTCTTCTATCATCAATGATTCTTCCGCTTCCGCGAGAGATGGATGAATGAAGAGATTTATTCAGTTTATTTATTTCCCTGCCCTGTCTTCAGTTCCTCCGGTGAAGATACAGAGAACTCTGTTTTCCTTAATCCTCTGTGGGTCGGTGCAGGAGGCTACTTCGTAGGCCGTCCAACCACCCCCGCCGCCGACAAGACGGAGGAACCACCGCACGGCGCCGCCGGCGAGCAGAACCCGGCGACCGCGCAAGCTACGAAGCCGCAGAGCACACCAAGCTTCTTGGCCAAATGGTAATCGGTTCTAATCTCTGAGTCGCACCGTATATACACAAGGAAGTTACCTAATTAGGCACCATATGTCGAGTTCATTAGTAGCAACTACCGACAGGTCAGCGGTTCTAAACGTCTAATCTGTTTCTTTCTTCTCTGTCTCCGGCCTGCACTGCAGCTGCCCGTGCCTCGTCGGCGGTGGAGCTGCAGAATAGACCAAGAACTATCTGCCTCCTGCTGCTCTGCTGGAGGCACCCAATGAATTGTGCACAGGAGGATTGGATTCAAATTTGGGATGAGGCTCCTATCTATATATCAAATGCATCTGAATTGCACCTTGTGCTCTGAAGCTGCTGCTTTTTCTCTTTTTTTTTTTTTGGCTCATTGTTCCACTTTTGATCATTTTTAGACACATTCTTGTGCATCCGTAACACTGCCTCGTAGTGCAAATTGATCCAACCAGCTGATTTATTTTCTTTTCCCCCCTCAAACGATACTTTCATTTCAAAAAGAATGTCAGTGTGTAATTGTGTATTATTATTACTTTGCTTGCGGTTATTTTGAAGCTGTATTAGTCATGAACCGCCATACCGTGTACAAATATATACATGCGCCAACTTAACTTTGAAGTTCTTTCAGGTGACTTGATCGTCTTGTACATATGTTGTGTTCAAACATCTAGATTTCACTTAAACATTTAACCTAATCAAAGCATAGACAAATCATAAAAGGAGTGTTTTTTCAAATAATCAAATATATTGCTACTGCATCCATGTAGCAAGAAAAGGTTGAATCTTATCAACTAAAAAACTGTTTATAGTAAGTGTAGGTTTTAGGAGTTCGAACACATCATTAAGAGTTTGAAGTTTGAACACGTCATAAAAGGGTACCTAGAGGTTATTGAACATTAGATGTTACTGGACCTATTAAAAGAAAAAAACGGTACTTGTAAAATATATATGAGGTAAAGGTCACAGGATTGTGTCCTTACACTTGCTGATATGGGAATCTGAATCTGTACTCATACCTGATCAGCGCAGATAAGACGCAAGTACTTGTTCCACCGCTGATGTGTTTGATAGATGCAATCTGGTAATCTAAACATAGAAGAGACAGGCAGCTGTTTCAAAATAGTGTATCCAGCTTGAATAAAGAACCTACCAACTGACATGTTACACAGTATATAGGCCCGTTTCGAACAGCTAAGGCTAATTGTTAGGTAATGTATTCTTACAGTTTGCTTAATGATATGTTTATGACTTCTTCATATGTGGTCTTAAGGGTTTTGATAGAATTTCAAACAAGCTTCAATGTTCAGAGAGTTTATAACAAAATTGTAGTGGTCGACCAAATCTACAAGTTTACCAGTTGACAAGGTTTTTTATTTGAATTCTTTTATGCCTCAAATATTTGTTTAAATTCATATATTTTAGTATTCAAATTTTTGAAAACTTCAAATAGTATTCGATAGAGACACATCTTACACCAAAGTTGTTGTGGTCAACAAGATTTTAAACTTTATAATTGGAACCTTTTTCTTTTTGAGTTCATTTCATAGGCAAAAATATTCAACACAAGATTACGAATGTTAATAAAAGAGATAACATCTGATATATACTTACAAATGAGTGTGTGTTAGTGGCAGGGAAGTGTTACTATTGACCAATAGGCCACATGACTGTCTTGAGAACTATATAATTTTTTTATTATTATTTTTGAAACCATTAATAGAGGTGGGCAGTGGGCTTAACATAGAGATGCGGTTTTCTTTTGATTTTTTTTAGTTTGTCTAGAACCCATTAACAGAGGTGGGCTTCATCGAGATGAGAGTTTTTACGTGTTCAAGACGCCAGAAGAGTGAATAACCATGGGGTTCGGAACCTCCCATCATTCAAGATTCTGACTTAGGATAGGATAGAATAGCTTATCCCTGATGGTTCAAGCAACGAACCAATAGCAACTGGCAGAGTGATATAATCAGGCAATGAACATGCATTAGAGGCAGTCGTCTTGCTCGCATCTGAAAATAAAAAAAAATGTCTGTAATTGCGAGAAAGGTGTGCACTAACACAAAACACAAATCCATCAACATATACATCACAAAATGTGCACTCGGTACCATATAGGGACATGCATGCACACGCTGAACGCACTATGTGCCTGTAAATAGGTGGACATCCATCTCAATTTGTACATCAGTAGTAATTGAAGTGTCCTTTAAAAACACTAAATTAACCAACAAACCTGAGAGCCAGAAAAAGTAGATGATGAGAATCTGAAAGAGAATGCAGTTGCAGACACAAGAAATGATTCCACCACTCTCCCAGAAATATAGAAGGAATGAACCGATAAAGAACAACTTAATTTGTAATACCTCGAGCAGAAGGTGCTGTTCCTGGAAGCAACCGTTGGTGGGAGTGAGTGGTAGGACCCGGTTGCACTGCACCCAACAAGGCATCGAACATCGTTGGCCCCTCCACTTGTACACAAAACGTGACGATGGCGACGGCACCAGCAGCACCCGGCCGGTTCGTGATGTGGCCCCTGGGCCCGTAGACTTTGCCAAGTCTTCCTAAACAATTCAGGATTTTCTTTTTCGCTTTTCCTATCTATCTTGGAGTGCAACGGAGCGATGGAGTGACGATGACAGATCCCGCCCTTGGATGATCATCCAAAGGTTTAGGACGTTGCAAGAAACGGAGGCTTTTACCTGTATATCCTTTAAAAAGTTTGCTGCTATCTTCGTGCCACTAAAAAGTTAAGTCACACTTGCATGCTCAAGTTGAACTTCGTTTTACCCCACACGCCACTCCGTCTACAACTGAGGCTAACGGTGTCAAATTGTCATAGAAAACGTCCAAAATACCCTCACGTGGGCCCACATCCATCCTCTTCTCAGTCTCTCACCTCCCACTCCATCTTCCCCACGCCCGTGGTACGGCACGTCGGGGCTGGCTGTCCCCCGTCCGTCCGTCCGCCCGGGAGTGGGAGGCCACTGTTGCCTCTCCCACGTCGAGCCATAGGCGCTCGTGCCGTTGCCGCCGCTGCCCATCGCTGGCTTTGCGGGCGCGCGCCTGACAGTGGGGCGGAGCAGGCCGCGCGGGCGCCCTACGCCGGCGGCGATGCTGGCAGCGCGGGCCCCGATGACGACGCCGGAGCAAGGCACCGAAGCTTCGAGCGCGCACGGGAGCCGTAGAAGCGGCGGCGCGAGCTCCTGCCTTGCCTCCACCGAGCGCGGGTGCGGCCCCGGCGAGGCTCCATGGCGGTGGAGGCGAGGCCCCACGGCGGCCCCGGCGAGGCCCCACGGCGGCCCCGGCGAGGCCCCACGGCGGCCCCGGCGAGGCCCCATGTAGCGGGCGACCGGGCTCATGAACTGGTCCGGCGGCGATGGACGTGCGCACGCGGTGGGGCAGAGCTGCCTCGCGCTAGCGCCGCCGCCATCTTCCCTCCATCTTCCCCACGGCAAAGGAAGAAGAAGAAGATGTGGGCCCCACCGAGCAGAGAAAAAGACGGAGAAGGGCACGATGGACATACACTTGCTCAGGCCCGCATGTAACCCAAAAGGCAGAAACTAAACAGAATGAGGACGGAGTGGTGCGTGGGGTAAAACGAAGTTCAAGTTGGACAGATATGTGTCAGCTAACTTTTTAGTGGCATGGAGGTAGTATCAACTTTTGTAAGGATATACAGGTAAAAGCCTCCAAAAAATGTTGGTTATTTTTCTTGTGCAATGCAAAGACTGTGTGTGTGTGCTGTGCTGTGCTGTGCTGTCTTATATGCATCTCCGGTCATGGTCTTCCCTCCCCATTGTCCGTCGTCGTCATGGTCCCCTGCCCTCGCCTCACGACACCGTGAGGGGCTCCACGACTCCAAGCGTGAGAGGAGGCCTTGCTAATAGGCAGCTCCCACGGCCGGCAAATTCGCGATTTGGATCAACTGCAGGTGCGTAGTAGTAAGTACATGCCTGCAACTCATGGATAGCGAGATTCAGCATCGCATGCCTGCCTTAATTTTGTTTGTTCTTCTTAATTCAAAGTCTGCAGAGACGACTCTGCTCTAGCACTGCTCGTTCACTCCCTAGCAAGTTCTCTAATGTAAAGTCTGCAACTCTGCCTATATATTACGGTCAACGTTAGTTCACCCTAGTATCTATCTCCGGTTTCAAGTTCAGTGTCGTTTCGAGTGACCCTGATTGCGAATAAACGGTAGTTTTCGTGCAATTAGGTTGACTAACTTCATTAACACCAGAGGTTCAGGTTCTGACTGAACTTCCCGTGAATTTGGACTTCGCCTGGTGGATTGGGTAGTCTCATCTCTCATGAACTGCTTACAGCCGGCATGAGAAGTAGACTACTAGACTTGAGGGGGTTCTTCCGTCGTTATCAGCTGACAGCGACACTGAACGGATGCCTACCTATGGTTGTGCTAATAAAGTTTTTTTTTATTATCTTCAATCATGTCCACTGGTTGTTGAACGAAGGGAGATTAAACAAGGTTGTACTTAGGCAATGCTTCTTGACAAAGAAACTATTCTGGTTTTAGAAAATTGTGACACATTTAGATAAGAGAGTTTCTAAAAAAAATCTTACGCCATTGAGAATCATGTCACTGTTAAAAGCAGTGGCGAATCTAGGATTTTAGGTCAGGGTATGCCTCCCAAAAATTTTATATATAATTCGGTAAATACATTTATCAATTCGATAAGAAGGCTTAGTTTTTATTTATAAATTAACTGGAAACCATATCCACTAAATACAATATAAATAGCTTCAAAGCCATATCAATAATTGAAATATATACATAATATAATACTAAATACTTATAATATTATTTTACTAATGATTTTATTCGACGCTTTCGAAGGAACATAAATGTTTTAATTATATCATCTTCATCAACTTCAAAGAAAAATATCTCGCTCAAATCATCCAAAAGACTACCAACTGCGTGACAGATCACATCAACTGCGTGATAGATGATTCCATAATTTTAGCGCTAAGTAGTTAGCAATTCAAGTACAGATAATTTTTTTTAAAAATCTGGAGAACATGAATCTCACCTTTAAAGTCTGAACGACTGAACCAAATCAGACGAGATCGCAATTCACAAGGATGAGTGGTCGGAGTGGATAGTTCTGATGTGATCCTCGTATTGCGTATTGGCGTTGGCGTCAGGCGTCGGCGTCGGCGTCGGCGATCCGCGATCGTCGACGGGCGGCTCGGCGTGACGACGTCGTCGTAAGGCACGGGCAGGCACACTGTGGAAGTCGAACCGTGCGGCCAGCGCTTGGGCACTGCCTCGAACACTCGATCGTGATCCAATTCATAGTAATCACAAGGCATGGGCCGTATTGGCATGGGCTGTAACACTCCTTTGCGCTCGGACGGACGGCGGCCTGCCTCTCACACCTGGCGCTCACGAATCACGATCACATCGAGTGTTTTTCTTTTTTTAATAAATATATGTATATGTAATATTGTTTACGTCAGAAAAACAGGGTATGCCGGGGCATACCCGGCATACCCTGTAGCTCCGCCACTTGTTAAAAGGCTTCTCTTTTTTATGTTTTAGAAAAAAGAGTTTCCTTGGGCCTCTGCGTCCCCACATGCATATCCAGTTTGTTACAATGTTTCTCAGCTAATCTACTAATAAATAGCGTTAATGCTAAAAAGTGCATACATACTTGTAGAAGGAATAAATCATAAGCATAATTTGTTGTAGCTTAAATCACATACATTTTTGTGCCATATACTTTTTTCTGCTCCATGTGTTTTGCACGCATCTACCGTTGATACATGTTTTTTAAACTATATTGTTTGAAATACTTTGATTTAGTTTTATCTTAATCTGAGCTTTTCTAACTTTTACCAGGTAACAACAGTAATGGATTTAATGCACCTAATCTGATGATGTAGTAATTTTTTTCTGGGATACGCAAAATGTTGGCTCATCTTTTATTATATTAAGATAGAGAAAAAGTGAAGGCGACGCACCACGAATGACGCATTAGGTAGAAAAAAATTTTAGCTTAGAAAAACCTAGCTAAAGTAACTCTAATTTAAAAGGGGCAGTGCTAAATTAAATTATTTTTAACAACAATTAAATTTTTTTAATTAATAACAAAAAATAAAACTAGTTAAATACCCATCGGTAGTGTTGTGTGGGAGTGCAGTGCACGCACCGACGGTCAGCTGTGGGCGGTGGCAGCCCGTCTGTGGGCCGAATCAGCCTCTTGTGCTCTTTGCTGGCCCACATGATGAGCATTCATCCCTCCCCAGCTCCCCACGCTCCTTGCCGTCCTCCTGCGTCATCCACTCATCCGGTGCCGCGCTGCGCCTGGTCGACCAAATGCGCCGCCGAGATCAATGGGGCTACGGATGCGCGCCGGCACGGCCAAGCGCGGCAGCGGCGCGCGCGTCGAATGGAAATGCATTTCTCATGCCCTAACCGCGTCTTACTCTTCTTATTACCACTGCACTTTTCGTTGCCTGCTCACCTCCTCCGTCCCCTTGTTTAATGCCTCAGGTTTGCCGGATTCATCCCCACGTTCCGCTCTGGGCTAAGGTTCCAGGCTTCCAGCAGGTGCGCATTGGCTTGTCAAACGAACCAACACTGCCCTATGTTTTATTCTTCCATCCACTGACCAGTGGTAGCCCGTATCCTTTTTTTTTTTTTTTGCATGAATTAGATAATTTTGATGGACATTAGGGGCCATGTTTCCAGCAATCCTACTGGCCTAGTCTTATGCTATCTGTCTGACACGTTGAGTTCATGTTCCTGATCGCATATCAACTGAGTCTAGGCACTAGGCAGGGAGCAATTTCAGGAAACCATAGCCCTGAATCTGAAACTAGCACGTACATCAATTAACATAATAGTCCTTCCATGGCTGTCCGGATCTGTTTATCTTTCAGAAAATTTGCATGCAAATAAACATATACAATATGTTACAATTGCAGATGTCTAGAAAATGGGGTAGCAACTGATCTTCTGTCCAAGTGTCCCGCGTCCTGCCGGTGGCTCTAAGATGGTTTTGCCTTGTTATGACCTGTTGGTTGCTCAATGTTTCATTTATACTGTATGCTGATAATTGCTACATGTCTTTTTATAGATAGATAGGTTATGTCTAAAAGAGTAAGTACATATTAGATTCCACTATTGTACCTCATCAGGAAAAGGGATGAGCGAAACATCTCTCTTCTATGCCAACTTATATTTGATGAGGTCCATTTAGCCATTTGGGAACTGCATCTGGTACTGATACATGTTACCTGCATGTGCAGTACATTATACTTTAAAGTTTCCTGTCATATAAGCTTTAAGTTTGGGCAACAAAAAATCCCATTTGCTGAAAAATAATGAGTCAGAGTAGAATCAACAAGAACATGTGGAATTGCTTTCTTTTTTTTAATCTACGAGCGACTGCATGAGTTCAGCTGTTATCTTCCAATTTATATTTGCTTAATCTACAGTTTGACCTGCTGTTTTTGTTGTTCAGCACAAACTCATGGCAGAAGCAGTCCTCCTTGCTGTCACTAAGATTGGTGACATTGTTTTAGATGAATATGCCAAGGCCATTATAAATAAGCTGTCTGAAAAAGTTCAAGCTCTGAAGGAACTCCCAAGGAAAGTGGATCAAATAGAGATGAAACTGATAATCATGAGCAAAGTTATACAGCAGATTGGCATGGTCTACCTTACAGATGAGCATGTCAAGAGCTGGATTGGGGAGGTCCGGAGGGTGGCTTACCATACTGAGGATGTAGTAGACAAATACTCATACCATCTTCTTCAACTAGAGGAAGAAGGGTTACTGAAGAAGTATTTCGTCAAGGGTACCCACTATGCCGTCATTTTCAGTGAAATTGCTGATGAGGTAGCTGAGATAGAAGGGGAGATTCAGCAAATCATTCAGTTGAAGGATCAGTTGTTGCAGCCATCCCAGCTTGTCCCTCACCATGACCAACTAGCTGAGATCGAAAGGCAGCGTTCCCAAGACAGGTTCTCAGAATTTGTCAAAAATGAAGATCTAGTAGGAATTGAAGAAAATAGAAAATTGCTGACTGGATGGATTTACTCAGAAGAGCAGGCTAGCACGGTGATAACAGTTTCTGGTATGGGTGGACTGGGAAAATCTACACTGGTTGCAAATATTTATGAACGTGAAAAGGTCAACTTCCTGGTACATGCTTGGATCTTTGTGTCACAGATTTACACAGTCGAGTCTCTGCTGAGAGAGATACTCTGGAAGATTGGGGATATTGAACCACAAGTGCAAATAGATATTAACAAAATGGATGTAGATGGCTTGAATGAAGAAATAAAGAGAAAACTCCAAAGCAGAAAATGCTTGATTGTATTGGATGATATTTGGGAGCAAGTATACGTCAAAATACATGATGTTTTCCAGACGCTCCAAGAAAGCCGCATCATCATTACAATATGAAAGGACCATGCTGGTGCTATTGTTTCCTTTGGCTACCATCTTGAGCTCCAACCGTTGTCTGGACCCGATGCATTTGAACTTTTCTGTAGAAAGGCTTTTCACAGCAAGAAGGACCACAAATGCCCCGAGGAGCTTCAGGAGATTGCTGATGAAATAGTGAAAAGGTGTCATGGCCTGCCGCTAGCAGTTGTTACAATCGGCAGCATGTTGTCATTAAGACCACAAATAAACATTTGGAATCACACATATAAACAGCTTCGGAGTGAGATGTCCACCAATGATCATGTCCGAGCAATCTTAAATCTAAGCTACCATGACCTGTCTGGAGACCTCAAAAACTGCTTCTTGTATTGCAGCTTGTTTCCTAAAGACTACTCCATGTCGCGCGAAACCCTTGTGTGGCTTTGGGTTGCAGAAGGTTTTGTTCTGAGTAAAGGAAATAATACACCAGAGGAGGTGGCTGAGGGAAATCTCATGGAACTGATCCACCGTAATATGCTTGAAGTTGTAGACTATGATGAGCTTGGCAGCGTTAGCACTTGCAAGATGCATGATATGATGCGGAACCTGGCAATTTGTGTTGCCGAAGAAGAGAAGTTCGGTTCTGCAAATGATTATGGCGAACTGATACAGGTGGACAAGAATGTTCGTCGCTTGTCAATATGTGGGTGGAATGTTAATGCCACACCTAAGGTTAAATTTCGTTGTCTTCGAACTCTTGTGGCTCAGGGAATAATTTCATTCTCCCCTGTCCTGGTATCCTCAGTTATGTCTCAATCAAGCTATTTGACAGTTCTTGAGCTGCAAGATTCTGAGATCACTGAGGTGCCAGCATTTATAGGAAATCTCTTTAACCTTCGGTATATTGGGTTAAGGCGCACCAAAGTCAAGTCACTCCCAGAGTCCATTGAGAAGCTCTTCAACCTCCACACTCTGGACATCAAACAAACCCAAATAGAGAAACTACCACGAGGAATTCTTAAGGTCAAGAAGCTAAGGCACCTTTTGGCTGACAGGTTTGCTGATGAGAAGCAGACAGAGTTCAGACATTTCATCGGAGTGCAAGCACCTAAAGGTCTGTTGAACCTGGAAGAACTACAGACTCTTGAGACAGTACAGGCAAGCAAAAACTTGGCTGAACAGCTGAAGAAACTGATGCAGCACAGAAGCATATGGATTGACAATGTTAGTGCTGAAGATTGTGCTAATCTTTTTGCGACCCTTTCGACAATGCCACTTCTTTCCAGCCTCCTAATATCTGCAAGAGATGTGAATGAGACACTCTGCCTCCAAGCCCTTGCGCCGGAATTTCCCAAGCTCTACAGACTAATTGTAAGGGGGCGTTTGGCTGATGAGACACTGGAATATCCAATATTTCGCAACCATGGGAAACATCTGAAATATGTAGCGCTTAGCTGGTGTCAGCTTGGTGAAGATCCATTGTGTGTCCTTGCTCCACACGTGCCAAACCTCGCCTATTTGAGCTTTGACAGAGTGAAGAGTGCAAGCACTTTGGTTCTTTCTACAGGTTGTTTTCCTCACCTGAAAACACTCGTCCTGAAGAAAATTCCTGATGTTAAGCAGCTGGAGATTGAACATGGTGCTCTTCCATGCATCGAAGGCCTGTACATTATGTCCCTACCGAAGCTGGATAAGGTCCCTCAAGGCATCGAATCTCTTCTATCCCTCAAGAGGCTTTGGCTTCTGAACCTGCATGCGGAGTTTAGAACTCAGTGGTTGACGAAAGGGATGGACCACAAGATGCAACATGTTCTAGAGATTCACATTAGTATATCCGTCCTGGACCACCTGGTACGTGAGAAAAGTGCAGAGCCAAGAGCTCTGCCACTAGCACTTCTAAAATCCATCACAAATGATTTCTCTGGTGATCAGAAAATTGGAAGTGGTGGAGTGGTTTACAAGGTACCATGCTCTGTTTGGATTATTGTTGGCCTCAAAGCTCGTGTTCACACTGACAATAATGCTGTTGTGATATTGCAGGGTGTGCTTGAAAGTGGAGAAATAGTCGCTGTGAAGAGGTTGCTTCAACAAAACGATATTGGTGGCCACCAATTCCAACGAAACATTGCTTCTCTATTCAGGTTGAAGCACATGAATATAGTTCGGTTTCTGGGGTACTGTTCTGATACACAAGGGACGATAGATCAATATGGTGGAAAATTCGTCATGGTGGAAGTATGTGAAAGGTTGCTCTGCTTTGAATACCTAAGTGGAGGGAACCTTGGTGGCTATATCGCTGGTAGGAGGATCGTGTGACATGTAACGTTCCATTCTGCTTAGGTTTACTTTTGTTGAAATGAAACAGTTAGTATCATGCACCTCACACACATAGCACAATTAGTAACCAAACATTGTTAAGACCAGGAATGGTTAATAGCCAAATTCTAATTATTTATCCATGTCTGACTTCTATAATTTGTTTATTTATTATTATGCGCCCATTACAGATGCTTCTCACGGACTTGATTGGAGACAGTGCTATAAAATAATCAAAGGAATTTGTCAGGGCTTACATTGTCTTCATCATCTAAACCATATTGTTCACTCAAATCTGAAGCCTTCCAACATATTGCTGGATGATGAAAATGTGCCAAAAATTTGTGATTTTGGATACTCGAGGCTCTTTGGTGAAGAAAATCGAAGCTTTGATTGCACAAAGAATTTTCTTCAGACAATGTAAGCAAGTTTGCATCTCAAGATGTTTTTTTTCCCTTCTTGAGCAAAGACTAACTATGTTGGTTTATGTTGACAAAATTAATCGCACAATACCAATTTTCATGCAGGGTATATGTGGCACCTGAAGTGCATAGTGGAGAGATCTCATTCAAGTCTGACATATATAGCCTTGGTGTTCTAATCATAGAGATATTGACGGGGCAGAAGGGATATTCTGCGGTAGAGAATGTAAGAACAACTAAAACATAATTCGACTATGCAAACATAAACCTTCTGCATATAAATATTTATGTCATCTATAAGTATCTTACCATTACTAACTAGAGACTCTGTTAAAAATAATACTCAAGATGTTCTAGTAAAGAAGCTAAATCCAAAAAATTATCACAATAACTAAACATCTAGTCTCTCATTTGGCTGAGTTTAATCATCATCATCAACAATAGCTATTAGATCAAGTTTGTTTATAAAAAGTACCCACAATTGTCAATAGGAAAAAAATAAAGTTACCCCAAAATTTTATCTCAGTTATCCACATGTGTCATTATGAATGATAATTCAAAATGACCTCATAAATTTGTATCTGAATTATCCACATATGCCATTGTGAAGGATGCTTTAAATAATCCCAAAATTTACATATAAGTGATCCACGTACGCCTTATGGAAGATAATCCAAACTAAACCTTAAATTCACATCCAAATTATACACATATGTCATTATGAAAATAATAATGTATAAAGTAACACCTTTAGTTTCTACCAAAATTATCCACCTATTCAATGTGGAGAATGTGAGTGTGAAAACTTAAGCAGTCTGATAAAAAATAATAACCCACATGTGTGAGACCTAGTCAAAAATAATAGAGGGCAATGCTACTGTACACATTTTACTTCCTAGGAGATAGTACCTCAAATGAATCTCAATCATTGATTTTCTAGATTTTTTGAATTAATAAATTAATTGATCTAAGAAAAGAAAAAGGAAACATTGTTAAATCACTTCATCACTGGAGACAAACACGGGCACACTGTCATCCCTTCCTTTTTCTGTGCATCATTCCCTTTGCCCTTTGCATTAAAAATACGTTACATGTTCAGTTAAATAGATACATGTATGAAAGAAATCAATGACCAACATATCAGTGAACTTTAGTGATCCAAAAATGTTACAAAATACTAACTTGATTAAAACTATTTCACATAATCGACTAGCTTTCTAGTAAAGTATATATTTTTTTGCAACACAATAAAGTATATAGTTGCTACGTATATTGAGCACGTAAAGTGACTCTGTAAAGTTTTGTATGCACAAAAAAATGACTATGTCAAGTTTTGTATGCACAAAAAATTTCTTGTACTTTGGACGTGCATGTTGGTTACTTATGCACATAAAATTCATGGTCCAGGTACTCACACATTCACTGCCTAATTAGACACATATGCAAGATTGTGCACGACGAGGAGACTGAGATATCCATCAAATCACACATGCATCAATCAAACTTAGACAAGATTTTTTATATCTTAAATATTCCTTATTTAGCTTTTTTAAATAAAATGAAAAATTCAATAATATATTACCTCCTAGGGAATAATAGATGATCGTAACCATCCGATTGGAACGAATGAACGACTCACACCATTTGGGGAGGCCTGAGAGGCGGTGGTTTACCCTGTGGCGGATGTCAGTGATTTGAGTCCGCTTATCTCCAGCCCTGAACCTATAGGATACAATCATATCACCAAAGGTTGCCAATTCGTCATTTCGATCTATGAGTTCGCATTCCTGGACATTGATAAGATCCTTCCATTTAGTAGCACCTTAGGATGGCATAGCCTTAACGTTAATGGCAAGATTCAGTAGTGGAAAGGCTTGCCGTGGATACCGGTACCCAATAATAGAAGGCTTGCGGTGGATACCGGTACCCAATAATAGAATGTTTGCTCACAAAAGTAAAGTGGCATGATCATAAATAGTACCATGTTGTTTTTTAGAAACTAAATAGTACCATGTTAGAGCACAATAAAAGTGGTCTAATTTGAGCACACAAGAACAAAAGTGACATGATCACAAGTAGTACCATGCACTAATGGCACGTTTTGAAATTCCACTGGTAGTTTTTGTGAACAGTCGTTGTGAAAAACCAATGGAACGGTGATATTCTATTCTACTGGCACATTACATTGTCTGACGTGGCAGCTGACGTAGGCGTGGGAGGCGGTGGAGACGGCGGCGGCAGCACTGGGCGCATGGCTGAGAGGCGGCGGCAGCACACGGCGTGGGTGTGGCGGCGTGCTAGGGCAGGGGAGAGGGAGAGAGAGAGCTGGAGAGCTTTAGGGTATAAGTCTTTTGACTATTCCTTTCTTAAAATTCAATGGTTACAAGGCCCCTTATATTTCTAGTCCAGGGAGACTTCTAAGCAAACTCTAAGAAACGCTAAGCAATCTCGGGAGATCCTTCTACTAATTGGATTATCCTTTTCCTAAACATCTAAATCTATTAGGACTCTATTTTAGCAACTTGATGATGTGGCGATGGAGATGATGGCGGGGCCCCCCACGCCGCTTTTGCCTAGGACAGGGTGTGAGGCCCACATAGGGCGGTGGCCTGGGCGCTTGCACCCCCCCAACGGGCCCTCGTTGGCCTGTTTATTCCGCTGAACTGTATTGGGCATGTGACAGTACTCCCCCTTCTCCACTTGGCACGTCCTCATGCCAAAATAGGGTGTGGGAGCCTACTGTTCCGGTGTTCCTCCTTAGTGTCGTTAGTTGGTTCGTTTATGACGTTGTTGCCGATGATCACAAAGTAGTAGGGGTAGGAGTCGAGGTGGTTAAAGACGTAGCAGTGTAAGGTTCCGCCTCCTCCAAAGCTGGTGTTGATGAAGAGGCGGGTGTCGTTCTTGGCGTTAAGGTGAAGTCATGGAGATGTTTGTTGGCGTCGAGGGTGTAGCCTAGTAAGAAGCCATACATGGTTGTTGTTGCTGTAGTGAAGACGAGCATGTCACCTAGAGTAAACTCACCGTTAGCTAGGATGTTCGATGAGAGTTGAGGCTCGTTGTAGCGGGGGGCCACTGTGGACGTTCACAATGTAGCCGAGGTCGTTGATGGAGATGATTGATGCTGATGGGAGGTTGACATCGTGCTGTAGTAACCATGTGTCAGCTTGGAAAGGTCGTGAGAGGACTGTCCGGTCCGTGCAGGTTTGAATAGCGATGCAGACGTTGTTGATGCGGAGCAGGTTGGCGTCCCAGGCTGTTGATCCTTGGCGTTGGTGCCATGGAGAAGAGGGGCGGGATTGCCATCTCCCAAGGGTGATGCTCAGTAGCAGCCACCTGGAATACACTGTCAAGGTCGCTGGGAATAGGCATACTTGGTGAAGCTTGTTGTAGAAGTAAACATAAAGGACGTGTGGCGATGGTGTCGATATAGGTGTTCGGGTGTTATCACATCGAGGAGGAACGAGGTCGTCACGCATGTGGCGGTTAGTGTATATGCAAGTTGGCTGCTTCGAAAATAGCACGTCTTTGGGCAAATACATAGACCAAAGATGAGTCACACTTATTTGATGACAAACTGTGTATCGAATATGTTGACGTTCTGGCACGTGTTGTAGCTTAAAGAGGGTGTCCGTCCCAGAGATTCATGGAGGTTGATTCATGGTTCCCTTGTGGAGCGATGTTGTCGAGGTTGGCGCTGTCAAGCGTGCCCTGATTATTAGAGGACGAATTGGGGGCACCAAGCCTGGTGCCTAGGTTGTCGTGGACGGTGGTTGCATTGGCCTCGGACTGGTTAGTAACCAGATGGTTGGTTGTGGTAGATGATGGTCTTCCTGCGCTGCCTGTGTTGACTGCGCGGGTGCTGGAGTAACCACAGGCTGTCCTAGAGCTCTTGGCATGGCAACAAGGACGACTGTAGTGCTGCTGGTGTCATGGACAAACTCCGGAGGGGCATCTCTAGTGTAGAGGCACCATGAAATCTGCTATTATTGGAGGGTGCAAAATTCTAGCCATGACATAGGTGTTACCTCTCGTCCCTGTTGAACGATCGTGCTGATGTTGAGGATCTCCTTGTGACGTGGATATTCATCGTTGCAGCGGTCGTCGTTCTCCTCAATCTCGGTGACGAGGTTGCTATGGAGATGGCTCCATCATCTTCGAGGCGAAGAACGGCGAGCACCAGGTACTCCATGGCGTGTACTTCACCCCGGCGTTGTGCAACTCGATCATGAGCCTCGGCCAACTCGATGAGGCGGGCTCCAAGGTGGAGATCGAGGATGGCGTTCTGAGGATTTGGGATCGGCGCAAGCGGCTCCTCATCATGGTTCGTCGCGGCGCCAACCGTCTCTACGCCCTCCACATCAACACGGCCAAGCCGCTTTGCCTCGTCGTGCGCAAGGAGGATGAGGCGTGGCACTGGCATGAGCTGTATGACTACATCCACTTCGACGCGCTTCACTAGATCTCTAAGAACGGCATGGCGCGGAGGGTGCCGGCGATCAACCATGTTGGCCAGTTCTGCGACACGTGTGTCACACCAAACACCGCCGCGCACCATTCCTGTATGAGGCCAAGTACGGAACCCCTGGAGCTTGCTCATGGCTATCTCTGTGGCCTTGTCTCGCCAGCGACTCCCGGTGGCAGGTGCTACTTCATGCTACTGGTTGACGATGCCACACGGTACATGTGGGTTGCTCACCAGCAAGGACAGCGCCGCAGACGCCTTCAAGCTCTAGCAGAGAAGAAGAGTGGGAAGAAGCTGCAGACTCTATGCACGGACAACGGGCTTGAGATCACCGTCACCGAGTTCGCGGCGTACTCGCAGAGGAGGGCATTCAGCATCACTACAGGGTGCCCTACATGCTGCAGCAGAATGACATTGTGGAGTGGAGGAACTAGACGGTCGTCGCCATCGCTCGCGTGCTGCTGAAGCAAAGGAACGTGCCAACGCACTTCTGAGGTGAAGCTAGCTGGGGCATCTGCGCACGTTTGGATGCGTGCCTTTGACCAAAGATCTGTCCCAGGCATATTCATCGGCTACGCCGACAGAGCCAAGGCGTACCGTGTACTCGACCCGGCGACTCAGCGTGTGCGTGTGTCGCGCGACGTCGTGTTCAACGAGAGCTGCGGGTGGGACAGGAGCAAGGATGGAGGCCGGGAAGCTCTTGCGGACGAGGAGGTCATTGTCGAGCATCTCTAGGAGGACGGAGCGGAGGGGACACGCACTGCTATGCCATCTTCCCTTGCTCCAAGCCCGGCCTCTGCTCTAGCCACTTCGCACTCGCCGTCTCCGATTCAGGGGGAGCAGCGGAGCCCAAAAGCAGAGCAGGATGGGACTCCTCTGCCCCAGCCATCTCCAATCCCAAGTGCTATCGAGGTGACACCAGTGGCAGCAACGACGTCGACCTCAGCCCCAATAGAGCTCGCCGCGCCACTTGAGGATGATGAGGATAGTCTGTTTGCGTTCTACAACGACGAGCCCCTCCACTACCACACAGTGACGAACATCATCGGCGATAGTTCTCCTCCGGGCTTGGCACCGCGGCTCTTCGCCCGGCTCCACCTCACGCACGCTGGCGAGCCAGTCAACCATGCGGAAGCCGAGGGCGATCCGGCATTTGAGGCGGCCATGAAGTAGGAGCTCGAGGCGGTCGAGAACAACTTGTGAGCTCGTGGACCTACCCGTCGGCCGTCGCTTGATTTCGCTGAAATGGGTCTTCAAGCTCAAGAAGGATGAGAAGGGGGTGGTGACCAAGCACAAGGCGAGGCTAGTGACGCGTGGGTTCATGCAGCAGGAGGGCATTGACTTCGAAGATGCTTTCGTGCCGGTGGTGAGGATGGAGTCCATGCGGGTTCTCCTCGCACTGGCGGCGTAGGAGGGCTGGAAGGTGCATCACATGGACGTGAAATCTGCCTTCCTTAACGGAGACCTTAAGGAGGAGGTGTACGTGCGGCAGCTGCTTGGTTTCGCCGTTGACGGAGAAGAGGGCAAGGTGTACCGCCTGCGCAAGGCGCTCTATGGGCTCAAGCAAGCGCCGCGCGCCTAGAACGCGAAGCTGGATCGCACAGTGAAGCAGATGGGGTTCGAGGTGGCGGTGGACCAGCGGGGCAGCGGGCACTCTATCCTACTGGCGGGCGTCTACGTCGACAATCTCATCATCACTGGTGCCAATTGGAGGGAAGTGGAAGAGTTGAAGGCTGAGATAAAGAAGAGGTTCGAGAGGAGCGACCTCGGCCTACTATCCTTCTACCTTGTCATCGAGGTCCACCAGGATGCCAAGGGCATCAATCTGCGCCAGGCTCACTACGCACAACGCGTCCTCGAGCTGGGGGACATGTTGGACACTGCAATGCAATCTAGCAGTCACCCCCATGGAAGAGAATCTGAAGCTCAGCCGCGAGAGTACGGCCGAGGAGGTGGATGCCACGAAGTACCGGCGCTCATCGGCAGCCTGTGGTATCTTGTGCACACTCGACTGGACCTCGTATTCGTCATCGGGTACCTCAGCCGCTTCATGGAGCGGCCCACGCAGGAGCATCAGCATGCCGCCAAGCGTGTTCTTCATTACATGGCCCCTGGACTTCGGGCTCCACTACAAAAGGGCACCTGACACCGCGCATTTCATCGACTACTGCGACAGCGATCTTGCCGGCGATGTCCACACAAGTAAGAGAACCGGTGGAACCATGTTTTTCCTAGGCAATAGCTTGGTCAGCTGGCAATTGATCAAGCAGAAGGTGATGACCATGTCAAGCTGCAAGGCAGAGTACATCACCACCACCACTGCAGCAACACAAGCACTCTGGCTGTCCAGGCTGCTCCTGGGCAGAAAGGTGGAAGTCGTGGAGCTAAGGGTGGACAAGCATATCCAGACTAAGTTCCATTTCATCAGGACTGTCTGGAAGATGGGAGCATCAAGGCCACCTACCTACCTGACCACCGACTAGTTGGCTAATATTCTCACCAAGTCACTAGGCAGATCCAAGTTCCAGGAGATGAGGGGGAGAATTGGCCTGAAGAAGATCAATTAGTGCTAGGCTTAAGGGGGATATTAATGGGTTAAGCTAGCACATGTATCGTACTTTTCTGCTTTTACCTTTATGCAATTAGAGTTGCCTTGGCTCTCAAGTTGATCATGAGAAGCCTTGGCTGTCAAGGAGTCTAGGGAGCATCTTGCTTTATGCAAGATTATGCTAAGTAGTTGGTAGAGGCCCTGCTCTATATAAGCAACAGCCATCCTCTTGGTATCCTAAGGCTTTTGCAACATTCAATTCAATCAAAGGCCATAGCAGGCAAACTTCCCTCTAGCAGTGTTACGAAGTCTATGAGTCCAACAACATCAATAAAAATTGTTTTTGTACTATTGATGTTAGAGAAAAGAAAAACTAGAGTTAATAATACAGAGGGTGATCACAAACGAGAAAATGTCTGATAAATAAAAGATGAAGTACGCCAATCATAAATAATGTCATCCATGAACACAAAAAAGTTGTGTTTTTTATTGGAAAAAAACTTCTTTAATCTTTCAAGCACACCGCATTGACGATGCCGGTATGAAGTCTTGATGATAAAATTAAGAAATACCATATCGTTTCAATGTAAAAAACATTATGTTTCAATCATCATAGGTTTATGCTGTCAAAGATGTTATGATTCAGCATACATTTTTATGAATCGGAATGGCAATTTATAACAACAACATAGCCTTTTGTTCCAAGCAAGTTGGGGTACATAGGCTAGAGATGAAACCCAAAAGAGACAAGGAATGAAGAACACATAAAGGGCACAAGACATATAGAGTTACAGTTCAGGCACGTTGATTGCTAATCTCCAAGCGCTTCTATCCATAGCTAAATCCTTGGAGATCTTCCACTCCTTAAGGTCTCTCTTAACCGACTCATCTCAAGTCATCTTAGGTCGACCTCTACTGCTCTTTACATTATCGACCTGCTTTAGAACCCCACTATGCACTGGCGCCTCAGGAGGTCTCCGTTGGACATGTCCAAACCATCTCAACCAATGTTGAATCAATTTCTCCTCAATTGGTGTTACCCCAATCCTATCCCGAATATCGTCGTTTCGGACACTATCCCTCATTCCCTAGTGTGCCCACAGAACCAACGCAACATACGCATCTCCGCTAAACTCAATTGCTGGACATGTCGTCTTTTTGTAGACCAACATTCAGCAACATATAACATCACTGTACTATAAAACTTACTACCTTTGAGCTTCTGAGGCACCCTTTTGTCACAAAGGACGCCAGGAGCTTGATGCCATTTGAACCAACTGGCTAAAAATTTTGTGCCTAACATCTTCATCAATGTCACCATCCTTTTATAGCATCGATCCTAAATACCGAAAAGTATCCTTGTTGACCGCCACTTGCCCATCGAGGCTAACGTCTCCCTCCTCATGCCTAATTGCGCTGAAATCGCACCTCATGTACTCGGTCTTGGTCCTACTAAGTCTAAATCCTTTCGACTCTGACGTGTGCAATAGAGCCAAACATTATTTGCCATTTAAACAATCAAACTTTATTGTACATGACTTATTGACAAACAAAAACAATCCATGTTTTATGATACCCATGTTGAGGACTTATTTTAACAATTCAAATGCACACTTTGCATGGTCGTACTCCCAAAAAGTAGTACGATCTCAAAAGTTGCTGTGTATGAACACATAAACTTATTTCAAAAGTTCACAACGACTTTCATTGAAATGGGTGTTGCGGTGCCCATTATTGATCGCATTGCAGATCAGCTACCTAGCTGGAAGGAAGGTTTATTGACAAGGGCTGGAAGGAGGGTTCTAGTACAATCTGTTCTCACTGGGATGCTCATTTACTTGGCTTTGGCCTTTGATTTTCCTCCATGGGCTATCAAAGTGGTAGATAAAATTCGGCGGGGTTTTCTTTGGAGAGGTCGTAAAGACGCGAATGGTGGGCATTGTCTTGTGGCCTAGGTCAAAGTTTGTCAACCACTGGAGCTTGGAGGTATGGGAATTTTAGACCTCAAGACTCTTGGCTGGGCTCTGCGTATGAGTTGGGTTTGGCTGCAAAAAACAGAGCCTCATCGTCCTTGGGCTGCCCTCCCATTACATGTGCTGGAGCAAGTGACAACCTTCTTCTCTGTAGCAGTTTGTTCTATTGTGGTGATGGTGCAAATACTCTCTTCTGGACAGATCGGTGGCTCCATGGGAAATGCATTGCAGACCTAGCCCCTCGCCTATTCGCAGCCATTCCCAAAAGAAGGGTCAAGCGATGCACTGTACGGGACGCCCTCACTAACCAGACTTGGATTTCAGACATCCAGGGAGCCCGCACAGTTGCTGTGATGGTGAAATATTTTCAATTATGGGATCTATTGATGAATTTTCAGCTGCAGCCGGAAGTTGAGGATAGACACATATGGAGGCTCTCCTCCAATGGACAATACTCGGCTAAGTCGGCATATGACGGATTCTTTTTGGGCTCTACCATTTTTGGACCAGGGGAAAGAATCTACAAATCTTGGGCGCCACCCAAATGTCGCTTCTTTATGTGGCTGGTTGCACACAAGAAGTGCTGGACGGCTGACCGCCTGGCACGACGTGGGTTGCCTCATCCAGAATCCTGTCCTCTCTGTGACCAAGAAGATGAGACTATTGACCATCTCCTTGTCCATTGTGTATTAGCGAGAGAATTTTGGTTCATTTTGTTTGGACAGGTCAGACTTCATACCATGTCCCCTCAGCCTTCTGAGCTTTCCTTCCATGATTGGTGAGAGAATGCTCGTAGTAGCACTACTGATGGGCTGATGAGGTAAGGAATTGATTCGCTTATTATTCTTGGAGCTTGGACCATATGGAACCATCGCAATGGATGTGTCTTTGATGGGGCAACTCCAAACTTAGTTGGTGCTCTAATCTTAGCTGGCGAGGAACGCCGCCGATGGTCGTTGGCAAGGGCTCGAGGGTTGTCCTTATAATCTGCCCTCCTCACTGGCAGTTAGAATGTTTTAGCTCAGTCTGTGTGTGTTTCTGTCTCCAGCGAGAATGTAATCCTTGAACATGTTTTGGGGCGTGAGTGTGTGTGTGGTGTGTGTTGTGTTGTTTGGGCTCTTGCCCTTTATTCTCTTCTTAATAGAATGAAGAACAGCTGTTCTGCATTTTCGAGAAAAAAAATCATTAACTTTTTTTTGAACGGAAAACACAGCAGGGGAAGCCCCCACTGTAGGATTTTATTTATTTTTTTAAGAAATAAACAGAAATCTGTACAAAGAGAGAGAAAAATACAACAAACCAAGCAGCCGGAGGGCTGAGATAGCCACAGCAGGAAGGGAACCACAGGTCCTAAGCCAGTGGGTCTAAGATAGAATATCTAAACAGAGGAGAAAAGCTGCACGTTTGTCATCTCTCATTCTAAAAGCTTGAAGTTTGGCCTCTTCATAGAAGAGGTCTTTCCAAGAAGAGAAAGAAGGCCGGCTTCTATAAAAAATGAAGTTGTTTCTCTGCTTCCAAATATGCCAAGCTGCAATGATGAAGGTCTCAATGAAGAAGGGATTTTGGTGCTGCTGTTTTGATTGTATCATCATTTGAAAAAAATTCACTATGAAGGTTCCAGTGGATTCCCAAGTGCTGCCAACATTTCTGACTGAAGGGGCAACTAAAAAACAGATGATGAGCAGTTTCCTCAATATTATTGTCACAGAGAACACAGTTGTAGTTGTTTTCCTCCAATTTTTATTTTTTCCTCTTAAGGATGTTTCTAGTATTTAGCCTATCCATGAGTAGAAGCTAGGAGAACACTCTGAGTTTGTTACAACACTTTGAGTTCCAAATCCAGAGGAATGGAGCAGGAGGCTGTAAGTTTTTGTAGGGTAGGTGGTAGAATCTAGATGATGTATAGTTGCTGGTCCCCCACAAGTAACTCCAAGAATCTCTAGTATTTTGCTCCACTTGAATTGTTTATATGTATTCCTGAAGATATTGATATTCATGATATGCTTGTTCAGACAAGGGAAGATGAAACTATGTCTGGAGGCTATTGTTTAATAGAAATTGTGATACAGAGATCTTCTTGTTCTTTGCAAAAGAGTAGAGCCTTGGAAACCTGATCTGCATGATATTATCATTCCATAGATCTGACCAAAAGAGAACCGTTGATCCATCTCCAATTTTGCAATTAGCAATCCCTCTAAAAAGGTCACAAAGCTTCAAGATGTCCCTCCACCAAAATGAGCCTCTATCAGTAGAGGCATGTGGGATGTCTCCATTAGAGTAGTGAGCATGCCAAATAAGTTTCACCCAAGAAATTTCCTTCTTATTATAGAACTTGTCTAGATGTTTAAGCAGAAGGGCAGAATTTTGACTCCTGAGGTTAATAATACCTAGGCCACCTTTATTTTTTGGTTTACAACACTTCGGCCAGGCCACTAGTGGCTTCATTTTGGCATTACTATCAGACCCTCTCCAAAGACAGTGCCTTCTGGCTCTTTCAATGTAATCAATGACTGAGACAGGTAGCTGTAAGGTACACATAGCATAGGTGGGAAGAGAAGAAATGATAGAATTAACAAGTTGCAATCTTCCGACATGAGATAGGAAATTTGAGGTGGCGGTAAGTCTTCTCTCCACTTTGTTCATGATGAATCCAAAATGCTCCACTCTTGGCTTAGTGGTGCCCAACGGTAGCCCAAGGTAGGTGAAAGGGAGAGTTTCCAACTTGCAACCAAAGACTCCAGCTAGCTGATGAGCTTTTTCAGCTGAGAGGTTTAAAGGGACCATACATGACTTCCTATAGTTAACTCTAAGACCAGTGGATTGAGCAAAGGATTCCAATAGACCCTTTAGAGTGAGGAGTTCTCTCTGGGAGGCCTTCATGATGAGGATGGTGTCATCAGCGTATTGGATAATGGGATATTGAGCATTTTCATACGATTGAATTGGGAGTTCAAAGACACCTTCTCTGTGACCTGTGTTGATGATACATTGGAGCAAATCAGCAGCCAACATGAATAGTAGGGGGGAAAGTGTCACCCTGTCAAACCCCCCGCTTGCAGTGAAGTGCTTGCCGGGCACTCCATTGAGCAGAATAGAAGAGGTTCCTGATATAAGAATTCTCTGAGTCCAATCACACCAAGTTTCATCAAATCCTAGCTGCCTCATCATATGAATAATTACATTATGCTCAATGGTGTCAAAAGCCTTTGTGAAGTCCAATTTAACAATGACTATTTCCTTCTTGGATTGCTGGCATTGATGAATGTACTCATAGGCCCAAGCCAGACAGTCTTGTATGGTTCTGCTTTTGATGAAACCATACTGGTTGGCATGAATGAGGGGTATAATTTTACCTTGCAACCTGTTAGCCAATAACTTTGTGAGGACTTTGAGAGCACAGTTGAGGAGGGAGATAGGTCTGAAATCATTGACAGTAGCAGGGTTGTTTGTCTTGGGGATCAGGGTAATGTGGGAAGTATTTATGGATTGCAGATCCAAGGAACCATTAAAGAAATCAAAGCGCAAGTTATAGAAGTCCTCTTTAACTATCTCCCAGCAACTTTTTAGGAAAAACCCATTAAAGTCATCTGGTCCTGGAGCTTTATCTGCAGGCATTTGCTTGATGACCAAATCAATGTCCTCGATGGTGAAAGGCCTAGACACGTCATTGAGGCTATCACTAATCTGAGCAAGCTGGGTTAAGTCAAAAAGCATGGTAGGGTTGGTGGTGCATCCCATCCTGTGATTGTACTCTTGAAGAAGCAAGGATGCCTTTTCACTGTGTTCGTAGACAGATCTGCCATCTTCAGTTTCAAGTGAGGTGATGGTGTTGAGCCTGTATCTTTCCGTAGCAGCAGCATGAAAAAAGTTTGTGCTTTCATCACCGAATTTAGTCCATTTGATAGTATATCTTTTTTTTCAGTATTCTTTTTGATGTTTGAGAAGCATGAGTATGTGATTCTTCAGGATTTTTCTAAAGTTGTATTCTTGAACAAACAACGGCCTTTGTTCTTCCAGTGAATCCAAGACTTCTAGTGTGGAGTTACAATTTTTTATCAAACTTTTGAGATTAGAGAGACTTTTACTCCACTTTTTTAAAGCAGCTCTTAAGAGTTTGAATTTGGCGGTGATTCTGGTTGCACTATTAGTAGCTGAGATGTTGGTGCTCCAAACAGACTTTACTAAGTCATAGAAGCCTTGATGCTCAACCTAAAAATTTTCAAACCTGAAAATCTGTGCTTTGGGGATAGAGGTGCCAATCTGAATCTTACAAGGGATATGGTCAGAAGTGGGTCTGGCCATAGGAAGGAGGAGAGTGTTTGGGAAATCAGAAGCTCAATTGGCAGTGGTAAAAACCCAATCAATTTGTTCAAGAAGGGGGACACTTTGCATGTTACTCCAAGTAAAATTCCTGCCTTTGAGTGGGATCTCCGTCAAACCCAGATTGCTAATAATTTGATTGAAGATCATTATGTCATTCATATTACCCCCATCTCTATTTCTATCAGATATAGATCTATAGAAGTTGCTGGGCGGGCAAGTAATAAAAGCTGTCTCCATTAAACAATGGAGGTAGGTGCTTCAGGGTGACCACCTACGTTAATAGACATGAACTGAGGTGGTTGCCGCCGGCCTAGGATTACTGAGAAATTTTATTGAAACCATAGGTATTTGGCAACACCTTGATTACATTGCTTTGTTACAAGCTCAAAGTTTCAGATAAAGCAATAAAACATGTCCACAGTAAAACATGTACAGTAAGCAATAAAATAGTTTTATGATTAAGAGACATATTTCCTCATTAGTTTCATTATATTTTTGGAGAATCCTTATGTTGTTACTTTGATGTCTGAATTGACTTGCATGATTTGTATGCTATGGCTACGTATGGATTACCACATGACTATTTAATTTACCATATGAAAGGATATTTCCAATTCCATCATATTAAAAGCAATTAATCATTGCCAATCGTAGATACTCGAAAGCTGGAGTACCAGATTGAGAACGCCACTTGGAAGCCAGAGTACCAGATTGAGAACACCACAAGAAGACAGATGGTTTGAACAAGCACGAGTATGCGCTGAGATTGGAATAAGGTGTTTGGATAGTAACCCTGCGAAGAGACCAGATACAAGGCATATAATTGAGGTGCTTGAGAGGGAAAATATGAACTTGAGACCACAGGTCAGTACAACAATGTTGATTTTCATTAAAAAAAAGTACACCCTCTTCATTCACATTTCACAGTAATATAGTGTGAGCTACAAGTGAATGCTTCTGTTATATATACCCTAGGTTAGAAATTAATAAGGAGTGAAAAATGCTTATTACTTCCGATTCTTGTTCTAAACCAGTTGTGTGAAACAAATAAAGGTTTACAAATTGGTTGGCATTAAGAGGTAGGAGTCAATTGCTTTCAACCTCAAGGGTGTCGCTAGCCTCTTTTACAAATTGCATTGTTTTTCAAAACTATTAGGCTATTTGAAAAAACTAAGGGTCTATTTGGCATGGCTCTGGATCTGGCTCTAGCAGTAGCTTTTGCGGTGGATCCATATCAAACACTTTAGGAGGAGAACCCATTTTCTAGTGAGTAGTAGTATGGAGCTGGAGCCAGAGCTTCTTTTGGATCTGAAGGAGGAGCTGCAATTTGTGACTCCTCCTCAAGTGTTGCACTTGTGGAGTCATGTGCCAAATAATCCTAAGTGATTTGGCTATTAATTATATAGGGATTGTGGAGGCCTTTAGGGGCAGCACTTCATAACACCTTACATAGTTCATGGCACCAACATATTGGTCTCTATCACATGTATCATTGAAATATAAATTCAAACTACATAAATAATTAAATAAACATTGTTACATATACTACATATGCATAAGATAGTTCAATCATCATTTGCAATAACTCAGCACATGAGATAGTCTCCACGATTTAATATTTTTAAAAGGCTGTACAATTATTTTTTTTCATAGGATGGGATTGGCCTTATCATTGCCTACAATAGATTTACCCCATATTAAGCACTCAATGGATATTGAGCAGAAATTTCAGCTTAATTTGAATCTCTTAGTTCAGATGTTTTAAAGTGTCAAACTGACCTTAGCTGATTTGGCATCAGTAGTTTTTTTCTTGTTTGAAATTTTATTTTACACTCTATTGGGATTTGGCAATATTACATTAGTAGTATTTCATAAACAAACATGCACTGTGACAATTCATTTGTACAGATTATGGAGCTTAACATTCTGGAAGGCATAGTAGCTGGAACTAAGGATCCGTGCCATCTAGATTTACTCCTCCTACAGAGCGTCACAGAAAATTTCTCTAAGAAAAACAGAATTGGTATTGGTGGTTGTGGAGATGTTTACAAGGTAAATTAAACTTTTCCTTTGCGTAAACACCTTATAGGTTCCTCACTGTGTAGTGTGTAGAAAACTTGATATAATGTGCTCGTCAGCATGCTCACAAGAGATTAAACAGGGCATCCTTCGAAATGGAGTCATTGCTGTGAAGAGGCTTTTCAATAGCCGGACAACTGAAAACAAGATGTTTCATCGGGAGGTTAACAATATGATCGCGATTAGTCACGAAAATATAGTACGGTTACTGGGTTATTGTTCTTTTACAGAAGAACGTGTGGTACAACTTGAAAGAAGAACTATTATGGCCGATATAAGGGAAAGGTTGCTCAGTTTTGAGTACATAAGCAATGGAAGCCTTGACAAACATCTTACAGGTATGACATTTACATAATGGCAGCGGCCATCCAATTCACTGTAGAAGATGGATATTTATATTGTAAGAACATCTCAAAGCAACAAAAGCAACCTGATACATATTGTCCTTGCTAATTTTATTTTCTCAAACACGCAGGAGAGCTGCGTATCATTATATTAATAGAAGAAAGAGTCATACATAGACCCAAAACCCCACACACATGCACACAATAATACAAGGGGAAGAAATAACCAGATAAAATAGAAAAGGTCGACCCTGCAGCGACAGCAACCCATCAGACTGCACCTCTAGCAGTGAGCAGGGAGAGTCCCTTGGCTCCTGCTAGGCGCCAACAGTAGGCTTCATCCCTTGGCAATCTGAGAGCCACATTCACGTTTGGCACAATACTATTAAAAACGGGCTCATTTCTATGCCGCCAAATGTTCCAGGCTCCCAAAATGATCAATTCAGCCCCTTCCTCACATCCCCGCTAGCAGCTACATCGAATTTTCTCCACCAATCATCAAAGGATTGATCAGAGGGCTGTGGAGCAAGTGCCGCGACTCCATAATGTGACAGTAGGGAGAACCAAAACTCTCTTGAGAACACAACCAATAAGAAGATGATGAATATTCTCGTCATGCTGGTCAAAGAGAAGGCACTGCTCTGGATGAGGAACACCCCTCCTTGCCAATCTGTCCGGCGTCCAACATCTGTTACGAGAAGCAAGCCACATAAAAAATCTGCATTTGGGTGGTGCCCAGGATTTCCAGATTCTCTCAAAAGGCTCAAAGGAGATTCCTCCCTGAAATAGAGCATCATAAGCGCTCCTTGCAGTATATTGCCCGGAAGAAGAAAACCTCCAGATATGCCTATCAGGAATATCCTTATTCAACTCGACCGAATTCACGACGTCCCAAAGGTCTAGATATTGAATCAAGGCTGCCATATCAATTTCTCCTTCAGGTATGTCCTCTACCCATTTCTCTTCAGTGAGGGTCTCCAACACAGTGCGCTTATTGAAACACCTCTTAGGGACCATTGCAGCAACAAAAGGTGTAATATCTTGGACTCCCTTGCCATTCAGCCATTTGTCCTTCCAAAAATATGTATTAGCCCCATTTCCCACTTCCGTTATCAAAGCAACAGAGATGAGGCTAGCCACCTCTTTTTTTTCCTCGAATATGCAGGAGGACTGCATATCATTGCATTTAGAGAAGGAGAGTTAGGCCAAAATAGCCATATACAGTATACAAACACACACACCCATCCAAACATGCCTACATCACTTTGCCCGTGAACACTGGGCAAATCTTATACAATATTATATTTTCGCCGAATACATGTAGTTCACGACCAACTAGACCAACTCCCAGCTATAGGACATGGGCCTAGAAGTGACCAAGGCGCCAAGACCTTTTGCACCAGCTAGTATCCAGAGTTTAGCTTCCTCATGTGCAAGAAAAAATGTTCTGTCCACTCTAGGGGTGATCCCATTGAATACCATATCATTTCTTGCTTTCCAAAGAGTCCATGCCCCTAAAACAACCAAGCTGTTGAAACCATCCAAATGCAGATTATTTTATGTGGCTAGCCACCTCTTTATTGACTTGGATAGGCAGATTAGCCCAAGGATTGTTGGGTGCACTCCGTTGTAGCCACGGCCATCTTGCTCTCAAAGCAATTCCCAAATATTTTTAATCTGCAATCCCGAGACCACCCAGGTCCTAGGCTCGGCATACTTTAGGCCAGGCAATGAGACAGTGATCCCCCTTTTGCCTCCTTTCATCCTTTCCATAGGAATGCCCGTCTGATCTTATCAATGACTTTGATAGCCCAATGAGGAAGATAAGTTGCCATAGCTACATAAGTCAGGATTCCAGTGAGTATAAATTGCACTTGAAGCACTCTGCCAGCACGTGTTATCAGACCAGCCTTCCATCTAGGTAGTTGATCAGCCACCCTGTCAATGATGGGTTGGACCTGCTCCTTAGTTAACCTTTTGATGGTCAATGGCGGTCCCAAATATTTGCAAGGAATATCCAGCACTTCACAAGGCAATAAATTCTGAATAAGAGCCATGTCTTCCTCGGCGCAATGGATAGGCAGCAGCACATTACTTTTTTGGACATTAGTCTTGAATAAGTGCAAAAGCTGTAAAGACAAATTAATATCAGCTGCTGGGGGGCAGAGAAAGAGGGCTACATCACCAGCATACAGGGAGATTCTATGTTGGATTGGTCTTTTGGATAAGGGTTGCAGCATCCCAACTTCTGAGGCTCTTGTGAACAGCCAATTTAAGACATCCATAACCAGAATAAAAGCATAGGAGACAGGGGTCTCCTTGTCTCAGACCCCTCCTGTGTTTTATGCTTTCTCCTGGAATGCCTTTAAGGAGTACCTAGGTGGATGAAGTTGCCAAGAGGCCACAGATTAAATCACACCTGCGAGGTCCAAATCCCAATTTTCTGAGAACCTCCAGAAGGAAACCCCAAGACACGGAGTTGAAAGCCTTGGTAATGTCAAGCTTCAAGAGAATCCTGGGTTGCTTTTGAGAATGTAAGAATTTAACCTTCTGCTGGACCATCATGAAGTTGTCCTCAATGGACCTTTTTTTAATGAAAGCACTCTGATTTGGGGTCACCATCTCGTCAAGCCGATCAGCAAGCCTATTTGCCAAGATTTTGGTCACTAGCCTCATCTCAGTCCCCAAAAAAACTTAATGTTCTAGGAATTCTTTTAAAAAAATATCTAATTTTTTTAATGTCTTAGCTCTTGGACAATAGATTGGGCTCATAACATCTTAAGATTGCAGTCTGAAGATCCCATACATTTCTTTTAACAAGAGGCATGTTCCTTAACTAGTATGATTCACCATCGATAAATAGGGGACACGTGTAACTTTTATTGAGCACTAATCCATCCTAAGAGTATCTTCAAGAGACATTCTAAATTCCACACTCCATAGCTTCATTTGGCTATCCAGTTCATACAGATTCCCTTTCCCATTTCTCTCTGTAGTTATTCTGAAGCTCTAGTATCTTTTTTTCAAACTCCTCAGTTCTGGAATCAAACTGTTTTATCATGCTTAGCAATTTATTCACTTTGTCAGAAAGCTCAGCAGAATATTTCTGTTCAGCTACGAGCAGTTCGCAAAGCAGTCTCTCCTGCGAAATCCAAGCAATAAACATCAGCTTATATACAGTGGAAGAGGACTGCAATTGAAAATCCAAGAGATTATGCAGAGGACCCTAGAAACAAGGTATCGGATGGAATATTGAATAAGTAGTGCTTGTTCTAGGGGCTGGCCGCTGCGTCTGTCCTGTTGTTGGGGGCCTCCTCTATTTCACCAGTGTGCTATATCCCTGTGTTTCCTAAGTAATGAGATTACTGAAGCAGAAAACAATCCAACATGAAAAGGGGGCGACTCCGGGCTCCCGCCGGCGAGGTCGCCGGTTCCTTCCGCCTCCGGCGGCCCTCGGGGCCTCGGATGCGTGGGGAATCGGAAGCTCTTCGTTCGGCGGTGTAGTATAGGTCCTAAATTGTCTAGGTCTAGGTCTTCGGCAACGGCGTCGAGGCGGCGGCGGCGGCGGCGCCATGAAGTAAAGGTCCCCCGTGCTCTTCCCCGTCTCGACAGCGCTTTCCTCCGGTGTCGACAACGAGCGCGTGGAGGTATGTTTAGGAGTCTGAGCTTGTCCCTGTTCTGCCATCTCGATGAGGTGGTGGATCTGCGGGTTCTTAGGAGTTGGTGGCCGGCGGCGCATCGATCTCAAGGTGCGTTTACTGGCTTTTGGTGTTCTTACGCGACTGGTGGAGCAGCTGTGGGTGCTGTGGAGTTGCGGCTGGTTGCAAGCTCGGATATGGGACCATGGAAACATGGGGCGTGTCCCCGGCTGAGGGACCCCAACAAGTGCTGCTCTTCTCGTCTTCACCGACGAGATAGTTGGTCTACTTGTTGTTCTTCTCGTCTTCACCGGCGGGATAGTTGGTCTTCTACGGCTTCTTCAAAGCTTTCAAGCGATTGTGTTTCCTCCGATCTATGGGTCCTGGTTTCTTCATCTAGCTGCACTTGGCGTCATCTTCTACGGCGTAGGTTTCCGGCGGCGGTGGTTGCCGGCAAGTCAGGCGAACAGGGGGCTTCCCAAGGGCTTCTACGTAATTCTTGTTTCTGCCAGGGGCTCCTATGCAAGTTTGGTTGGGTTAGCTGTGTTCTGTACTCGTTGCGTATGTGTACCAGTTTGTATGGTTTCTTGTATGGTGTATTTCTAGTTTAATACAGTCTGGTTTTATCAAAAAAAAATCAGCACATTCCAGCAGACTGTTTATATCTCTCTCTCCATGTTCCTATTGATCTACATTTTATAAGTATTCAAATTAACATGAACTGATATATTTTTCTTGGCATTACAGAATTAAATTGATACTCATAAGTCTAAATATTTTATAAAAATAGTTAACTTGAATAATTTTAATAAAAATATATTTGATTCTTGAGTTAAATCTAACTAAAATGGGTTCTCTGTTATTTATTTTATTGGAAAATGGACACTATTTTTAGAGCTTGATATAGTCACTTTTTGAATTTGTGAAAAGCAAGAAAGGACTGGAGTTCTTGAGCAAACCTCACATACACCAAGATAGTAAGGCATACTGGCCAGCCAAATTTTGCAACCTCACATATACCGTGATAGCGCGTCAAATGGAATGGCGATAACATTGGCTAGGCTGTTGGAGGCCGGTTTTCGTGTGCCTTGGCTAAAGAAAACAATAGTGAGTTAGATACCAACTCTCTTGGAGATTTTCTAAATATTCTAATTCAATTTGTTCAGGATGGTGGAACTATACGCCAAGTACATCAAACTAAACCAAGATCGGCACAACAGTGAAAAACAAATTAAAGAGCACAGATATGAGGGAAGAGAAACAAACAGATCCTGAGCCAACCAACTCCCTAATCACAACCAGATCTTCACGTGGTTTGAAGAAAACTTGACCAATAATTTATATACTAAAGTAATCGGGGTCAAATATGTACTCTTGGATTCTTTGCTTCCATATATGCGCTTCCGTCCCAAATTGTCGCTTTGGGTTCCGTGCCAGTTAAACATTCTTAACTTTAACTAAATTTATAAAAAAATATTAGAAATATTTGTTTCTCCAAATAAGTTTATTATAAAAGTAGATGCAATGATCTATATTATGTGCTGTAAATATTAATATTTTTAATATATATTTGGTCTAAATTTAAAGAGTTTGATTCCTTAGAAAATGAGAATGACACTTCTTTTAGGATGGCCAAACATTTAATTCGTCACATTTGACGAATAATATTGAGCAAACGTTTTGGTAATAAATATAGCAAACGTTTTGGTACATGCATTATTATCTGATCATTTTGATCTTCAAAACAACTCTTGATTCTTCATATAATTCTAAAGATGAATTGAGGGGACTCGAATGGCATACACGCTACGAAATTATTGTGGGGGTGTGCAAGGGTTTGCTTTATCTTCACAAGGAGAAGAATATCATCCACATGATCTCAAACCTGCTAATATACTACTGGATGATTGCATGATGCCCAAGATTACAGATTTTGGTCTATCTAGACTTGATAGTATTTCACAAACTACAACTACATCACGTCTTATATCACCGTAAGCCAATAATTCATTGTTTGTTTTTGACACTTACACTCTTATATGTTGCTCATGTGTTAGCAACTTAGCATTTCGTTACATGTTATCTTGCAGAGGATATTGTGCTCCAGAGTATAAGTTAGAAGGAATATCGACAAGCAAGTCAGATATATATAGTTTGGGAGTAATGATCACAGAGGTGGTGACAGGAAGTACAAAGGAGCCCGATCTTTATAAAGTAAGAGTGATTATGTCCACCCTTGCATATGGTCTCTTTTCATCATTATGCTCTAAGCTTTCAACTTCCTCCTGTCCCCAAATATAAGGGGTCCAAGAATTTGAAATTTGAGAAATATAAGAAGCTTTGGGTAGTGTTAAGGTGCCTGTAGGTGCTTTAGGGTGTTCGGACCATTAGCATCGATTAGTTAGCCCTATATAATGGGTCTCTTGAAGTATTGTTTGTGCAAAAATTCTCCTATTTTTTTAATATTGCTTACTAACAGTTGATACTTATCATTAATTGGTGGGAGAGTATTTGATCAATTGACTACCTGTTAGATGTTGCTGGGTTTCTGTGGCTAAAAGATACTAGTTATTACCTAGGTCTGTTTGAGGGTTTAATAAAAAACAATTCATATTTATAGTCAATCAAAGGCTATGTTGTTGTTGTTGTTGTGTTTATAGTCAATTAATAGCCAGCTAACAATTACTTTCTAAAATATATCTAAGATGACTATAAATATAGATCTGAATTATCTTGAATATGAATTATTTTTTAGCCTATGTATCTTCATTCCACGATTGGTTGTTATTTAAGCCTAAAGCTAGAAGTACCTAAGGAAAAAATTGTACAACTACTGTGTATAAATTTATTCATATACCCTTATAAGGTACTAAATAACATCCTAGCAGATATAATTGCCCCCAAACAAAATTGTACCATTACAAGGTAACATTAAAAATAACAAATTAGAATTATTAATGGTCGTGCACTAAAAAGTGTTTAGATGAATATTATTTTTCTATCTCCAATCGCAAGTGGTGCTTGAGCTAACCAGGTGTGACAATGCGGTATTCCATGTAAGACGAGGTATGTAGTTTAGGTGAATAAAAGTTCGAGGACTGGATTTCACTTTGACAGTTGACGAATGAAATTGAGCCTAAAATACAAATTTTGAGTACTGGAACGTTTATTTTAATAGTCTTGGGATGAAATTAACCCCAAAAGTAGCTCTACAAAGAGCTTAGGCCTTCTATGACTAATTGACTGTGGCATTTACAACCCTTTTTGTCAGGGTTTTCGGTCGGGGGCCTAACGTGGCGCTGACGTAGACGATGGGGGGCGTTGGTGTAAGGCGGTGGCGCGGTGGAGGAGGCGGCGGTTAGGGTTTTGGGAGGTGTTGGTGGTGGCATGCACAGTTGGCGGTGTTGACGGCGTAGGCGCAGGGCAGTGCTCGTCGGCGTGTGCACTAGGGTTTAGAGAGCTTGAGAGCGAGAGCTTTAGGGTAAAAGTCTTTCAACTATTCCTTTCTTAAAGATTTAACGGTTACAAGGACCTTTGTATTTATAGTCCTGGTAGACTTAGCTGCTAAGCAAGTTCTAACTTAACCGCTGAGCGATCTCAGGAGATCCTTATAGTAATTTGATTCTTCTTTTCTAAACAATCTCAATTCTTTCTAAATCTATTAGGACTCTATTTTGGCAACTTGATGACGATGACGGCAGCAGCCGCCGTGGCGGCACTCACGCCCACCCATCCGCGCACAACCCCTGGGGCGCGGCGCGAGGCCCGACTAGCGCAGCGGCGACGACGGCGCCTCCCTCTCGGGCCCTTTGTTGGCCCGTTTATTCCGGCATGGGAGTTATGCGTGTGACATTGCTCCCCCCTTCTCCACTCGGCACGTCCATGTGTCGAAGTAGCGCTTAAGAGCCTGCTGTTCCTAGGTGCCTTCTTATTATCATCGGCTGGTTCGTCGATGAGTTTGTTGCCAATGATCACAAAGCAGTAGTGGATGGCGTCGAAGTAGCCGAGGATGTAGAAGATCGAGGTTCCAACATCTCGTTCATGTTGATGTAGAGCTAGGTCGTGCCTGTTGGCGTCAAGGTGAGGTCGTGGAAGTAGTTGTCAATGTTGACGAGGATGTGGCCCGGGGTATGGCGGTACATGGTTGATGGTCCATTGTCAAGGACGTACGGCGAGAGTCGAGGTTGTTTGTAGCGGGGATCGATGTGGATGCTTGCAATGTAGGGTACCTCATGTCCGAGGTTGTTGGAGATGATTATGGTTGGCGACGTGGTGTCCTGGTCGTGCATTATAGCTCGATGAAGCTGTGTGAAGACAGTAGAGGGAGGATCGACGGGGTCGCTGAAGCAGCAGAGTTGGCGGTGTTGTCGTTGGGGAAGATGTAGCAATATTGTTGATGCCGATGAAGCGGAGTAAGTCGTCTGACGCTTGCTGAGTTCCCACGGCAGTGTTGGTGTCGAGGTCGAGGATGTCGAAGTCATGGAGACAGTTGGTGATGTTGAGGAAGACGTAGCTCGAAGAGTGGTGCTACATTATCGCTAGTGTTGTAACCAAGACGAGCTTTTTGTTGAGAATAAACTCACCATTAGGGAGGGTGTTCTGTGAGAGGAGTGGTTTGTAGTAACGCAGTGCAATGTGGATGCAATATTGATGCCAAGGGGTTGGTGTCCCAGGTGTTGGTGGCGGGGAAGAACGTGATCTCCTTGGTGTTGGAAACACGAACAATATCTACCATCCTAACCCTAAGGGGGTCGAGGAAGTCCATTTAGTTGATCTTGTCATCGGCGGTCATGGTGATGGTGGTGGCCATGGATGTCTAAGGATCAGATCTATCTCCGAATACCAATTGTTAGGGTTTTCAGTCGGGGACCTCATGTGGCGCTGACATAGACGATGGCGGCGGCATAGGGAGGTGGCACGGTGGTGGCGATGGCCTTGGTTTTGGGGCGGTGGTGGCAGTGGCGTGCGCGGTCGGCGGCGAGACCACGGCATGCGGTTTTGTGGCATGGGCGGCACAAGGCAGGGCGGCGGCGACGGCGCGTGCGCTAGGGTTTAGAGAGAGAGAAAGCTTGAGGGCTAGAGAGCTTTAGGGTAAAAGTATTTTGACTATTGCTTTCTTAAAGATTCAACGGTAACAAGGCCGCTTGTATTTATAATCCAGAGAGACTTAACTGCTAAGCAAAATCTAACTTAATCGCTAAGCAATCTCGGGAGATTCTTATAGTAATTGGATTCTCCTTTCCTAAACAATCTCAATTCTTTCTAAATCTATTAGGACTCTATTTTGGCAAGTTGATGACATGGCGATGATGACGGCGGCGACGGCGGCCGCGGTGGCACTCTCGCCTAGCCATGCGCGTGCAGCCCTTTGGCGTGACGCGAGGCCTGACTAGCGCAGCGGCGGCGATGGCGCTGCCCTCTTGGGCCCTTTGTTGCCCGTTTATTCCGGCATGGGAGTTATGCATGTGACACTTTTTTTCGTTGTACCCTTCTATTACACACTGGTGACAATATAGTTGTGGTCATAGAAGGTTGGTCATAATCCCCCTTCTATGACTAAATACCCAATTGTCATTAATCTTAGTGACAATTGCATGTTTGTCACTAGGTTATGATGATGTTATTCGTCACTATATTTGTCGTAATATATTCGTCACTAGATTCGTCACTATATATGGCACATGATGTGGCAAATGTAGTATGATAAAAATAATTGTCACAGAAATGAATTTGGCCTAGTTATAGCATGGGCTGGTTTTACAATTATAATTTGAACTAGCTGGAACCCTGCGCAAATGCGTGGTCTAGCAAGTTGTAACACATAAGTTTACTATTAAAAACAACACAATACATAAATGTTAGTATTGGTAAATATTGGCAGCTTTGGCACTTAATCACCTTGTACAATGTTTTCATCATAAAATATAACGTGGCTAATTCACAAAAAAAATACAATAATGAGGTTGTTCCAAACTTAAAAGACTTCTTTAATTTTTGGTCATGCCTAGCCAATCTCTACTATTTTCGAAGTAACAAAACATCTGGCAAACCGAAGGCACTGTAGGAGCAAAGGATAAGGCATCAGGATGAAACAGTGAGCACGTAAAAATTAAAATGGGAATAGGGGGATGACAAAACTATGCAACCTACAGTAAAAATGCAAGTTTTTTTATTGGCAATGTACATGGAAATCAAAAGAGATGTTTTGTTGCAGTTGGGTAAGCTCATATATCTAACTACTCTAGTCGAGCTGTACTGAGCATGACTCGAACAATTAAGAATGACAAATAGATCAATGGTGGACAGGAAATGTGACGATGGACTATACGTACAAAAGTTATCTAAAGAGCAGGATGATAGATCAGATTGGTCAAATAAATTCTATGTTGTACAGATTGTGAATATAAAATTTGTAGCACACCATTGAATTTGCTTGGTAGAGATAATTAGATGAGTCTAGAAGGAAACACGAAGTGAAGCATGTGAATATGCGTACATTGTTGAAAAGATTTAGGAAACTTTTTTTTCATGAGCTAAAAGTACTAAGTTGAAATGGGCATTAATATATTGAAAGTAATACTCAGATGGTAAATTATGTGTAAGTATGTTTAGGTAGAAGTAGGCGGCTATGTATCTATGCTATATTACCTGAAACAAACTGGTGTGCTGTATAGCGCTGAAAATGTTAGCATACACCACATTATGAGTTTGGGTTTCATAGTTCATAACCAGGGGAGCTGTTTTCAATGAGCATATATGACCCTGCAGGTCATATTTTGCAACCGGGCCCTGATGGATTTACTGGAAAGTTTTATAAAACTTGCTGGGCAGTGATTAAGGACGACATCATTGCTGCCTTGCATGCTGTCTGGGGAACAAATTTCAGAAACCTTTGGATTCTAAATTCAGCATACATTACTTTAATCCCAAAGAAGACAGAGGCGGATCAGGTGAAGGATTTCAGGCCCATTAGTCTGGTTCACAGTTTCGCTAAGTTGGTGACTAAAATTCTTGCAAACAGACTGGCAAGTCACCTTGATCAGATGGTCTCTCCCAATCAAAGTGCTTTTATTAAAAAACGGTTCATACAGGATAACTTTATGTTGGTCCAGCAGACTACGAGATTTTTGCACCCCCAAAAGCAGCCCAGATTACTACTTAAGCTGGACATTACTAAGGCTTTTGATTCCGTATCTTGGCCATTACTTCTGGAGGTTCTAGAAAAAATGAGCTTTGGCTCCAAATGGCGTGACATTCTGTCCGGCCTTCTAGCATCCTCTTCCACTCAGGTATTGCTTAATGGAATCCCTGGGGATGTCATCCAACATAGAAGAGGACTTCGTCAAGGGGATCCCCTCTCTCCGATGCTTTTTATTCTGGTCATGGATGTTTTAAATTGGATGATTACAAGAGCAGCTGAGGCAGGGTTGCTGCAGCCCCTATCTAGAAGGCCAATTCAGCGTAGAATTTCTCTCTACGCAGATGATGTGGCCCTCTTTCTCAGACCGGTTGCAGAGGACATCTCTTTGACTCTAAGCATGCTCCAACTTTTTGGGGATGCGTCGGGGCTCAGGACCAATGTTCAGAAGAGTAGTGTGATGCCAATTCAGTGTTCAGAGGATGATATGGCTGTGATACGGAGCCTACTACTGTGTGAAATCATGAATTTTCCATGCAAGTATTTGGGTTTGCCCTTGACTCTCAGGAAATTAACAAAGCAACAATTCCAGCCAATAATTGACAGAATCGCGGATCAATTACCGGGTTGGAAGGCAGACTTGATGACCCACGAGAGCCTCATCTGGCGATGCTCAAGCGTGTCATGCGGTATGTCAAGGGCACCCTGTCCACCGGGCTTCACATCAGCACAGGTAGCATCACCAGCTTGACTGCCTACTCTGATGCCGATTGGGCTAGTTGTCTAGACTCTCGGCGTTCCACTTCAGGTTACTGTGTCTTCCTCGGCGACAACTTAGTCTCTTGGTCCTCCAAACGACAAACTACGGTTTCTCGTTCGAGTGCAGAGGCTGAGTATCGTGCTGTTGCGCACACTGTTGCTGAGACTTGTTGGCTTCGTCAGCTACTTCAGGAGCTCCACGCACCCATATCTTTGGCAACGATCGTCTACTGCGACAATGTTAGTGCTGTCTACATGACCACCAATCTAATTCATCATCGTCGCACGAAGCATATTGAGATAGATATTCACTTCGTCCGTGAGAAGGTTGCTTTGGGACAGGTTCGGGTGCTTCATATTCCATCGTCTCATCAGTTCGCGGACATTATGACCAAAGGGTTACCTGTACAGTTATTCACTGACTTTAGGTCCAGTCTTTGTGTTCATGACACTCCCGCTTAGACTGAGGGAGGGTGTTAGAGTATAATTATAACAGCCCATATTGGGCTTACGGCCCATTGGCCTTGTACTCCTAGTCTGACTTGTATTAGTACCACATTGTAACTTGTACATGTATTGCAAGCCTTCTAGACTATATATATGAAAGGTCACCCCCCCTATTGGATGTGCGGTGTTTCTCTACAAATATGTCTTGACAGCCATGCTAATCTACCTAGCAATGGCAATTGACTTGCCTCCCTGGGCAATTAAGGCCATTGATAAAATCAGAAGAGGGTTCGTGTGGAGAGGACGAAAAGAAGCAAAAGGTGGACATTGCCTCATCGCATGGCCCAAGGTTTGTCGAGCAAAGGAATTAGGTGGGCTTGGAATCTCTGATCTGAAATCTCAGTGTTGCACTAAGAGTGAGATGGCCATGGCTAAAAAAGTCTGAACCTAATAAGCCCTGGGCATATTTGCCACTGCATGTTAACAAGGATGCTGAATGTCTCCTCTCTCTTGCCGTTACTACTGAAATTGGTGATGGCGCCAATACCCTCTTTTGGAAGGATAAATGGTTGGCTGGTAAGAGCATTCAGGATCTTGCACCCAATCTATATGCTCTTGTGCCAAAAAGAAAGGCAAGCAGACGTACAGTACTGACTGAGCTTGATGAGATGAAATGGACAGATGATATCCAGGGGGAAATACCGGTGCAAACTTTAATGGAATATTTTGAGTTATGGGATATGCTAGAGGATATAACTTTACAGGAAGGGATCCCTGATAGGCATATTTGGAGGCTTTCTGCCTCAGGTAAATATACTGCTAAATCAGCCTATGATGCACTTTTTGAGGGAGCCCTTAGTTTTGCCCCATATGAGCGCATCTGGAAATCTTGGGCACCCCCTAAGTGTCATTTCTTCATGTGACTGGTTGCTCACAATCGATGCTGGATAGCAGACAGGTTGGCTCGAAGAGGTCTTCCTCACCCGGACCGTTGTCTGCTATGCGACCAGGAAGAAGAGAACATCCAGCACCTTCTGATTAGGTGTGTTTTCGCAAGCCAATTCTGGTATGTCATCCTACAAAGCATCAGGTTGGCTGCCCTAACACCGCAGCCACATGTTTCCTCCTTTGATGATTGGTGGGATAAGGCGGTCTTGACATTAAGCGAAGATGCACGAAAGGGAATGAATTCCCTCATTATCCTTGGAGCCTGGACCATCTGGAAGCATCGAAACGATTGTGTCTTCAACGGAGCTACCCCCAAATTGTCTACAGCGTTGAACCTTGCTCGGGAGGAAGCCCATCTTTGGTCTATTGCTGGTGCTAAGGGACTGTCCCCAGCAATTAGTTCTTGATGGTGTTTAGAGGGTCTTTGGTCATGTTTTTCATCTTAATCACAGGTGATTAGGTCCAGTCAGTAAAGGGAGGTGTGTGGGTATTGTTTTTGTGTGTGTGTGTGTTTTCATGTGTGGGTGTCTGTATGACTCTTTTTCCTTCTATTAATATAATGATACGCAGCTCTCCTACGTATTCGAGAAAAAAATATTTTGCAACCCTGCCAAAAAAAAAGATGTAGACAAAAAAAATCAGGCTAAATGAAAGGATCACATGAATGTGGTGCTGGGAGTGGTGGCAGCTGTTTGATAACTACAAGTGCACTTTCGAAATAATCATCAATGCAAGGTGATTGCAACTGTTTAATATAACTAGCTTATATTTGAATCTGCTTAAATTTTTATACGGTGAGAGGTAGCTTATAGCACTTCATAAGCTCAGTGGTAGAATAGTTTAAAATATACTATATGCTGAGCTAAAGCAGAGTTGTTTGAATTAGTTAAAGCAATGCAACTTATTTTAGAAATAGCCGTAGTGGTTGTGCTCGCTATTTTCACCGGTACATTCAAGCTTTAATGATAAGTAGTACTTACTTTTCATTTAGGATATTAATGTTTATACAAAAACTTGAAACATTAGTATTTCTTCTCATATTTCCTACTTATTGTGGTCAATTTTTTTTCTTCGGTTCCAAATATTGGAAAATGACTACCACTGTTGCATGCATGTATACGATAAATTTTGGCACCACTGTAACAATTATTGCGTGGAAATTTCAATGGACTTTCTAGGCTGTTTATCATCAACAATTCAATTCCCAGTCACAGGAATTAGAATGCTTTGACCTATTCCAGACGGCTGTTACTATAAATACCCAAAGTTGTCTCTCGGCTTTATTCTTATTTCCTAACCTGATAACAAAATCTTCGTGTTATTGGCCTTAACTACTTTGGTAGCAATCTAATATGTAGGCTTTTGTGAAATGACAGATACTTAGAAGATGGAGGCACAGATGGATTAGATCATCAAAACATACACCCTTGGATTATCGACAAGTGACAAAATGCCTCGTGCTCGCCCAAAGGTCCATGCACATTGACCCGACAGACAGGCCAGACATACTATACATAATGAGTGAGCTGAATGCAATAAATATGATGAATGACAAGTTTCAGGTAAGAGGCTCATCGAATTTGAAGGATAACCATTGGTGGCAAGCTATGGTGACACATTTTTATGTATTGCAGGTTATCCCCCCGTTGGAGGACATGCTTGGGATTGAGCCGCTGGAAATACGCTTCCCCTTTAAATTTGACCCGCAGATATCACAATCCATAGAGCTGACCAACGATACAGATGGTTACATTGCCTTCACGACAAAAGCAAGGTCACACCGTTTCTGTATAAAGCCAGACAAGGGTATTGTCCCAGCAGGATCCAAGTGCAGTGTCACCATAACAATCCAAGCACAAATCAATGCACTGCCAAATAATCACTACAAGGAGGAGATCACCGTGATGAGCACCAGAGTAGATGAAGATCTTGCTGCTATGGATATAACTGGAGACATGTTCATTGGAACAAAGGGTACTGTGGTTGATGACGTGACTGTGATTGTTGTTTTTGACGAACCACAATGGTCTGATGAGGAATCCTGAAAGGATGTTCAAGATTTGAAGTGACTTATGTCATGGAAAAATATTTCTGAGTATCATGAGTGGCAAAATCAGTTTCTTCTCTCTTTCACTCTGTAGATTTGGATATTTCAAACACTTTAATAAATATAGCAAGAAATTTAAGTTTACAAAGTTCCAGTCGGGCCTGAAAGGATGTGGTTTGCCGTGACTTCTGTCTTGTGAAAATATTCTTGAGTTATAAAGTATATATACAGTCTGCAGGCAGTAGAATCATGTTGTGAAGCGTACATTAGTCTCCAAGTGAAGGCTTTGACCAACAGGGCAGCATGGTATTTTATCCATATTGACAAACAACTGCACAAGTTTTTACTTCTAGCTCCACCCCTCCATTTGAACTTGAAAAAAAATACTAATTACTATGTGGTACTTGTGGAAAGCAAGGAACGATAATCGTTTCCATAGAAAGGTTTGACTCCTTGGCAGGTTCACCACGCAGTGGCAGCTCAAATTGTCGACTATACGCCCTACTCATAGCAACAGGATCACGACCTTGGAGGACATCAAGCTGCACCTCCCACGGGCAACCACTCCACACACCAAGGTAATGACATTGCAGGTGGAAGAGGACCCTCAACAACTGGTGCATGGAGGTATGATGCACACCGGCCTGGCGATACCTCTGCGCTGCTGAATATCTCTACTACGCCATCCCATGCCGATCCAGCCATGGAACAAACTCAGGGACCAGCCTGAGCCAAGGTATAAACGCTACTAATGCAGGTTGCTTGGAACCAAACTCCAACCAGAACCGGGCGACAAGGAGCCACCACAACATACTGAACACTTGGGGCCAAGGTACAAATTGCTCTGTTGCAGATTTTGGGCTGTCTGAACCCCAGACGCTGGCCTATCCAAACCCAGTGATGCACAGGTACACTATCCACCAACCGGCACTGCTCTGTGGAATCCGATGTTATGTATGATGCTTCCACTCCACCAGACAGCCCAGGGTCCTCAAGCAGCTGGTCTTTGTGTATTCTTCATCAATACCCAAGTTCAGCTGGCTCAGACAGTCTACATAAGGCTTATATTATAGGTGTGCATTCGGTGCTCATGGCAGAGGCCACGGCGTTAGCGCTTGCAGCAACTGTCAGTGACGGACTCAATTTCAACGACAGCAACTACTTATCGGATTGCCCGGAGTTGGTTCATTTCCTCAACGCTGCAGACTAGTCCAATCCACCGGACTGGAAGATCAAATACTTCACTCAGATTTTTACAAAATCTCTCAAGAAGAAGGGCTTCACACGTCTACAAGATTAGTATATGGCTATTAGCAACTGTTGATAACTTAGCCAAGCAGGCATATTTTGTATCTCACTTGACCGTAACTTCCTATGAGCGTGTCTGGCTGTCTGCTCCAACTTTAGTCATGTCAGTCCGTGCCCAATGTTGGATACACTGCAATCTGTAGGTCTTGACTCTAAGCATCATTGTAGCTAGATGCTACTGAAATAAATTTGTTTGTTGTCAAAAAAAAGGTTGACTTTGTAATATTGGATGGCTAAGTGCATAACTTATGCATATACTGGAATAATCAAAAAGAACTTTAGTCAGAAAGATCTTTCTGCCAAGAATTAATAAACGAACAATAACAGGCTTTGCTTTCTTGATTACTTATTTAAACACAACGATATTTGTTTAAAAATATGTATTTAAACCCAACTTTTTCTCCCTCTTTTTTTTTTAAAAAAGAAATTGCATACCAGTACCATGGTGTCAACTACTTTTATGAGGCGGGCTTAACACAGAAGATTTTTCTTTTTTCTATAAACCATTAACAGAGGCGGACTTCGCATGGATACAATAATTTTTAGGTATTCAAGACACCATAACAGGCAATCTGAATTGGGACTCGGGACAGAACAACCTATCTGTGCTGGCTGAAGCCAAACTGATGGTTGAAGTCACGAACTGACAGTGGTATAGTGATTGACTAGAAAGGCGCGCGGCTTTGCCGCGCATGGCCATTGGACTTTTTCCTGTTGTAGTTAGGTATATAAATATGAATAATGCTAGCTATCTAAATTATTATTTGTATAATGTATTAGTGTTTATTTTTGTGTTATTTAAAAATTATTATTTATGGATGATTGTACATATTAATCGTGAAGTTTAATTTTTCAAATCCCATAAAAATCGATCGTAAACTCCTTAAATCTATTTATTAGTTGAGCATGGAATAATTATTTTTTGAAATATTTCATTCTTAAAGAGGTTATAAATATCATAAGTATTCATGAAATAAATTTTATAATATTTGGATTAATATTTTAATGTGTAGGAATCATGGAAGCTTCATTTATTAATTAAAAGAGACTATTCTAAATATTTTTAATTTTATTTATTTTTCCAAATTTCATATTTTGTATACATAGAGTGCATCATGGAGAGTCTTCTAAAAAATTTTCATGATTTTAGGAGCTTTGATTATTTTGTATGAAATAAAAAAATCAGCGTATTATAGAATTTTATAAAAGATAAAAAGAAAAGGCCATTTGGGCTAAAAGTGGCCAGGCCGGCCTATCAAGCTGGTGGCAGGCCAGCCCATCCATTTGGTTGGACGGCGTGTCACATTTTGAAAAAGCTGGAGGGTGGTTTTGTAAGATTTTCTATGAGAGGATGAAGGACGATGGGTCGTATTTCGATAAAGTCTGAGGGTGTTTTTGCAAAATGGCCAGTGGACACCCGATCTGGGCCGTCCGTCCGCCCGATCGGACGACCGAAAATTGTTGTCGACGTGGCCACTCTCCCTGGGCCTCTTTTGGTGCAGCTATCGTAATAAGAGAATTTTATAAAAGATAAAAAAAGAAAAGGCCATTTGGGTTGAAAGTGGCCAGGCCGACCCATCAAGCTGGTGGTAGGCCGGCCCATACATTTAGTTGGATGGCGTGTCACATTTTGAAAAAGTTGAAGGGTGGTTTTGCAAGATTTTCTATGAGAGGATGAAGGACGACGGGTCGTATTTCGATAAAGTCTGAGGGTGCTTTTGTAAAATAGCCGGTGGACACCCGATCTAGGCCGTCCGTCCGCCTGATCGGACAGCCGAGAATTGCTGTCGATGTGGCCACTCTCCCTGGGCCTCTTTTGGTGCACCTATCGTAATAAGAGATTTACATAAACGGATATGCCGATCACCATTAACGGTTACCATTCATTAGAGGCAGTCGGCTTGCTCATATTTGAGAATAGAAAACGTCCGTCTCTAATAATATTCTCCGTGGTAGTGTTGCCTCCATTATTGTCGATCGTTTAGTTTCTTGTGATTGTGAGAAAGGCGTGGACTAATGCAAAACACAACCTAGCTATCAACATTGACATCACAAAATGTGCACTCCATATCACAAACATAGGGACATGCATGCACACGGTGAACGCACTCTGTCTGTAAATGGGTGGAGATCTCAATTTGTACATCAGTAATAAAACTCCTATTTCCACAACTTAGTTTTTTTTTTGAACTTTTCCACAACTTAGTTACCTTACCTCCCAAGAGGAGTGGCTGTCAAAAGGCACCAAGGAACCAAATACTCTATGCAATATAATGATATCAAACTGCTTGCTTAGTGTCAGTGAATATTACAGCCACAGAATATGCCTACTGCGTACCTGGCAAGCACTCTTACCATAATATAGCTTTTATATTAAGAAGCGGGCACAGTCCATAAAAAAGAAACTATGTCTTTAAATTTGTCGGTGTTCTGACCCTCGAGGGGTTAACACCAACGAGTAATATTTGTAATCGCGTGCTCCCTTAATCCGGTGGGTGATGCAAGAAGGACACGGCGATTTATCCTGGTTCGGGCAAAGAAGGCCTACGTCCAGCGGGGGGAGGATAGTTCGTGTTATCTTGCACCGAAGTGCTAGTACAGGGGAAAATACAAGCAGGTGTGAGGAGCGTGAGGTGGGGCTTGGGCGTTCGGACGCCTAGCTCTCGACCTTACACTGGCTCACGGTGTCGTTCTGTAATCTAAAGACCTAGCCTTTCTCTGCTCTAGATCCTCTTGTCCCTCCTTTCTAACGTCCTGGCGCCTCCTTTTATAGGTGAAGGAGGGGCACAGGAGTACATATATTTAGAGTTCGCATGGCCGGTGACGCATGGCGTTGAGGCCGATCACGTCGGTGCTGCTGTAGTGATGTACGTCAGTATGGGAGGCCCTGCAGCCGTCGCGTCGGGAGTTGTTGAAGTGCAGCCCGGAGTCGTTGGAGTCCCGCTCGAGGGTTCGTCCGATGAAGTCGAGGGGCGGCGGTCGAGGACTTGGCTTGAGTCGAGGGGGTCGAGTCGAAGGGATCGAGCCTCACCGGATAAGGTCGAATCTCGGGAAATGCGGGAAACGCGCTGATTCATACGTCTCGAGGGGGTGCTGGACGGGGCACAATGCTCAGCATGGCGCAACAGCGAAGTACGATCCGCGGGATTCCGGGGCATGGGCGATAAAAGCAAGATTTGACCGCCACTCCCACAACTGTTACCGTAACTGTGGCCATACGGTAGGGCGGGAGTAGGTAAAACGCATTAAATGTGTCCGGATCCGTCCGGGAGAGCCGGTAGCCGAGGGGTGCACTGTCCTCGAGGGCCACCCATTCGTGCGAACGAAGTTCCGTCCTTGAGGGCAGGCTCGTTCGCCGGGCGAAGTTCCGTCCTCGAGGGGTCGCCCGAATTGTACCCTCGAGTGTACAGTCCCAGTCCGTTCGGTAGCCCCTCGAGCAGGCTTTGGCTTTGGGCCGCCGTAGTCTGTTCGTGGGTCAACCCAGTATGCTTTAGCCTGCGGGTCTTCGAACGTTATTCATGGGAGGTCACTGGAGGGTTTGTGTTGCTGATTTTGCAGGGTTCAGTCCGGTAAACCAAGGGTTTGGGGTACCCATTTCCTGGGTAACGACAGTAGCCCCGAGCCCCTGCGAGAGTGATGGCACTCGGGCAGGGGGTCAAGAATTGGAAACGGGACGTGATTCGGATCTTTCCGTGGGGGGCGCGTGAGCGACCCCCGCAGGGGTAGCCCTCGAGGCCTCGTAGGAGTCGAAAGACTCCTGTAAGGGCTTCATTTGACAGGTCGAGGGGTGCTTGTCTAGTTGGTACAGGCCTGAACTGGAGTCGCAGCGTTTTACAGAGGGGTGCGTCGGGACGCCGAGCCCCCGGGGGATTTTCGACCCTCTTTCGTCGAGGGGTGCCGGGCACAGTCGAGCTCCCGAGCCTCATGCGGCTGGGGCGTTGCCGGCCTTGGCATTCATCTCACGAGTCCTTTCGGTCGGACGTGAGGCGAGAAGCGTCGGACTACCCTCGATAGGGCAAGCCGCGAAGTTCTCAGTGAGCTGGTAGCAGGAAAATCCAAGTGAGAGCCCGTTCCTCGTTCGATGGAGGTCGGCTGGTGGCACGAAGGTGGTCTCATTAGAGCAAAACGCATGGTCTCACGGATACTGATTCCATTCGATAGGTCTCGGCGGCTCGACGCCTCCCTTCGGGGGGATTCCATAAAGTCCATAGCATTTTGCCTTGGATGTGTCCAAAGGGGTCTCGAGAGTTTGTTCTCGAGCAAGGCCTCGTGTTGGCTCCCCCTTGGTCACCCCTGACTCGGGTGCTCGAGGGCGGCTGTCGAACCCTGATTGTGGGGCCAGCCTTCGCTCCCTCGAGGCTTAGGGCCGGAGCCCGATTTTTTTGGTGCTCAAGGGTGGCCATTGAGCCCTCACTCGAGGACCGGCCTTCGCTCCCTCGAGACTTCAAGGTGAGGCCGGAGCCCGCTTACCTTCTCCTGGAAGAGTTCATCGATAAGTGACGCTTATTTTTCTTTCCGTTAGACGCGCCTTTTGAGGAGGAAGCTAAAATGATGCGGCAGTGGAGATCATGGTGGGCCTGAGCAACGGCTCTTTGTTAGAGATGTGACGCGTGTATCAGGTCGAGGGGGGGAACGGTCAGGTAAGTGCATTAATTGCGGGAAGTTACCTTTTCCCTACCCGTTGCTCTTCCCGGGTATAAAAACGAAGGGGGACAGGCGCTGTTCGCCCCCACCTTTGCCATTCTCCCAAATTCCTGCTTTCCTGTGCGCGTGAGGGTAGAAACTTAGAGCAGCAAGTCACGATTGGGAACCTTCCTGGTCGTCCGTCTGCCAAGGAGATTCGTGCTGTTGTTGCCGCCGCCGCACCCACCGAGCAGATCTATGCTGCTGCTACTGCCATGGCCCCCATCCTCCAGCCCACCGAACCCTGGCGCCCGTCGACCGTGACGCGGCAAAGGCTGAACGAGCTGGTGGGAGAAGGACTTCTCCGCCCCGTCACCGATCCGAATCGCCCGGAGTGGATTGCACCACCGAGGAGCCACCAAGAGCCGAGCCCGCCGTAGGGCTATGTGGCGAGCTTCCTCAAATATCATCGGCATGGGTTCGGCGTACCCCCGAGCGAGTTCATGCGGGGATTGACGAACTTCTACGGCGTCGAGCTCTAGCATTTCTCCCCCAACGCCATCTCCAACGCCGCCATCTTCGCGGCCGTCTGCGAGGGCTACCTCGGGATGGCGCCACATTGGGAGCTGTGGCTCCACCTTTACAAGGGGGAGTGGTTCACCTCCCCGGTGGCACCAGGAGTAAGGCGAATCGTCAGAGCGGGGTGCCTCAACTTTGTGTTGAAGACCGGGAGGTCGGAGGAGCCACGCGAGTATATCCCCACCGGGTTGATGTCCAACCACTCCTGGTGGGACGAGCAATGGTTCTACCTTCGTAACGACGGAGGCTATCTCCCGCTGTACACCGGGTGGCTTATCACCGAGCGTCCATACAACTGGCCGCATGGTGTCGCGGGAGATCTTCAGCGTCGACTTCGTCCCCTCGTCGCCGCGATGAAGACCCTTCGAGAGGCGGGCCTGATGGCGGGTGTAGTCTCGGCCTTCCACAGTCGACGGGTGCTCCCTCTGATGGAGCGCCCGCTGCGGTTGGATGAGATGCTCCCCTCGGCGGCGCCCGAGGTTCTCGAGAGGTGCCGAATGTCCGGCAAGAAGCCATCCACCGCAGAAGTCATCGCGCGGGTAAAGGGGATGGTCGCGGGCTCGTTCAGGGCGGAAGACGTCAACCGCCTCCCCATGCGACCGGAGGAGGGTTGCCTCGACCTGGTGAGTGCCCCGACCAGTGCCTTTTGCGTTTTCATTCCGCCCCCTTCTCTCGTCCCTGTGACTAAACATTTTTGTGTAGGGGAGAATCGACTACCGGAGATCAAGGCCCCCGCTGAGGGAGGACGCTCCCGACCGTCAGGTAAGATGCTTCACCGCCCAGCAAGAAAAGCGGTGTAAGGATGAAGAGAAGAAGAAGGCCAAGAAGCTCCGGGAGCGCGAAAGGCTTGCGAGGCGCCGCGCTGAGTAGAGGCGCGACGGGCTCCCGGAGGAGGAGTCTTCCTCGTCCGAGGGAGATGAAGATGATGCTGACGATGACAGCGATGACGTTGAGGGGGTGGCATGGCGTCTCGACCACATCTTGTCGGGTTCCTCCCATGCTGATCGCCCCTTTGTGCAGGAGGAGGCGGTGGAGGAGCGCGCTCCCCAGCCGGTGGCGTCAGCCTCGGAGCGCCGGCGTGGGAAGAGGTGGGCCGACGCCTTGACTCGAGGGGGTTCACCCCCCTCCCGTCGTACTCGAGGCGGGACCCCACCCACTTCGACCCGGGAAGCCCGGTCCCGGTCGTCGGCATAGGCGGACCAGAGCCGTGATTAGGAGGTCCCGTCAGAGCAGGGAGGCGCGGCGACCCCACCGATGGCCTCGAGCAGCCTCAGCCCCGGGAAGAGCTCGGCTTTAGGAGGGGTCTCGAGATCTGCTGGCGGTTCAAAGGGGACGCGAAGGGCCTCTATCCCCTTCGGGTAAGTATTCTTAATTCCATTATTTTTTTCGTTGCATCCTCATTGTGCAGTTTAATAAGCTTTTTGCCGTCCTCTTCTCATCCAGGCCCAAGCGCCGAATCGAGGAGGCATCTCTTGCGCCGGCTAAGCGGCTCAAGGTGGACGCAGCTGCGAAGATGGAGGCCCCAGTCACAGGTGCGACGTCGAGGTCCTTGGCTCCGTGGGAAGCCAAGTGGTTGTCCTCAGCCCTCGGGGCTATGGCGCGCGGTAGGTTGACGGGTTCCGCTCTTGCTGCAGGGTCGAGCGTCTCGGGGGCCACGATGGGTGGCGACTTTGAGCCAGGGAGGACGCAAGAGGGAGGGAGCGCCTCCTTGACGTTGTCGTTCGTGGTCCTCGAGCTCGACCCGGCGCCAAGGGGCGGAGCCCCGACGCCGGGAGCTTCCGCTCCTAGCCGACCGGAGGCCTCGATCCCCGCACCTAAGGCGGGAGCCCCCGAGGGCCACGAGCCGAGAGAGGGGGTAGCCGTCGTCGACCTCGAGGGTGAGGAGACCACAGCCCTTCCCCCCTTGACGGGAGAGCGGAGACCCTGGCCGGCGAGGCTACGCGAGCTCGAGGCCCAGAGGAAGCAGGAGCAGGGGGCCCTGCAAGAAGCAGAGCTGCCGTGGCCGCAGCAGGAGGGGGAGAAGGAGCCGCTGGAGCAGTAGGAAGAGGAGGAGGAAACTGGGGGCCAGCCCCAGCATCAGCAGGCGGAGCAGACGCCGCCGGGGGCACGGCGCCGCTGGACCCGCCGGCGCAGCAGCCGCCTGAGACGTCGGGGGCAGAGGGGACTTCAGGACTGTCCAAACAATGGGTGTCCGTGATCACCCTAGATGAGCTGATGGCCGAAGAAGAAACGGCGTCGAAGGCGTCGATGGTCCTGCGGCTGCTGGGGGTGCAGTCGGAGGAGGTCTTGGTGCCGAACCCACCGGAAGATGCGTCGATGGTGGACTTGCCGGTGCCACAGGCCGTGGCATTGGGGGAAGCAACGGCCTTGACACCTCCGCTACCTCTGAAGGCGCCAGAAGCAACGTCGAGCCAGCCGCTGCAACCGTCGACGGAGCAGCCGGAGGAGACGGCGGCTTCTGGCTCGCCGAGGAGGTCGACTTCCAACCTCGGGCTGAGGGATGTCGGCGCTGTGTCGGAGTTCCGCACCTCGACGGAGTTGGCCGTGCATTACGGTGTTCCATGCGATGTGGTGGACGAGATCGAGTCCTTGGCATGTACCAAGGTCAAGACGGTCGTTCCACATTGGGGCAAGGAGCGCATCGTACTCCGGGAACTTGGCGACTCCAGTGCTCTGGGGATCAAGATGGATGACCCAGCGGAAGTCAAGTGCTGGGAGGACGCTGAGTGGTCTCGGGCATGGCTGCAGCACTTGCTGAAGCTGGGCGTCGAGCTCGCCGAAGGCCTCGACCAGAACCTCGCGGTGAGTCCCCGTGTAGACCATATGCAGTTTTTTGAGTTCTTTCATGTGAAATACCTTAACCCTCGATTTCCTGTCCCCAGGAAGTGCGGAGGCGTTCCTACTCCAAGTCAGACTTCCTCCATGAAACGCACAACAGCCGGGAGGAAGTGCTTCACCAACTCGAAGCCGGTCGCTCTGCGCAGGGCAGGGTGGCCGAGATCGAGGAGGAGCTGAAGCGGACCAGGGAGGAGGCCGCCAAAGCCAAAGAGGAGGCTGCCCGGGTGAAGGAGGACACCGAAGCTGCTCGAGGGGAAGCCGCCCACCTCAAGGAGGAGCTCAAGCGTGCCAGGGAGGAGGCTAAGCGGCCAAGGCCGAAGCGGGGAGGGACAAGGGCGAGAGCATCCGAGCCCAGGAGCGCGTCGAGCTACTCGTGGGGGAGGCTCAAAGCTCTGTGGAGCGCATCCGCTCGCTCGAGGCCAGTCTCGCTGAAGTCTCCACGGCGCGCAACACCCTCTCGGCCTTGGCCCAGGAGGAGAAGAACCGGGCCGCTAGCCTGGAAACCCAGCTCGGGGTGATGAAGGCTACCCTCCAAATGAAGGAGCAGGCCATCATCTTGGCTGGTGGCGCCCTCGAGACCCTCCGCTGCGATAAGACGGAGGTGACTCGGGCCTTCAAGGAGGCCCAGCGGGAGCGAGACGAGGCCCGGGGGGAGCACGACGAGTGCCGGTGAGTTCCTTGAAGGGCCTTTGTTCTTTTTTCTTCCCGTATGGTTTGTCTAATTCTTGTTTTATGTTTCAGGCCTCGAGTCCGAGCTGCTTGCCACCCAAACCGCCACCAAGGCGCTGCAGGAGAGCCTCGCGGTGGAGGGGGCGCTTCTTGGCCGGCTCTGGGTTGCCCTCGACAGGCTCTGCGCCTCCTGGGAGGTCGGGCCCGTTGAGGTTGCTGAAGAAGACATCCCGGGTGCCAGGCTCATCGACCGGATCTACTACCTCGACGCCACCCTTCGTGATCACGTGCGGGAGGCGCTTCACACCGGCGTGAAGCGGGCGCTAGCAGTGGTCTCCTCCGACTTCGTCTTCGACATGAACATGGTCGCCCAAGGCTTCGTTCCTGATATCTCGAAGACTGACACCGAGAACGAGGAGCGATGCCGAGGGCTCATCAATGATGCCGAGAGGCCAGGGGGAGCGCTAGCGAAGTTGTTCGAGGACGAAGTCCTCCCCCCCCCCCCGCGGATGAAGGGTACAGCGTCGAGGAGGGCGGCGACGGAGCGGGCCTGTAGGGCAAGGCTAGGTGAAGTTGCCCATGTAATAAGTTAGTTTTTTGTAACTTGTATTCAATGTGGCTTCGAAAGCCTTTTTGAATATGAATGCATCTATCGTAATGCAATTTGTCGTTTTACTTTCGAGCCTTCTTTGCTTTCTTTCACCTAGACTTTGCTTTTTTGACTAAGTTTTCGACGCATGCTCGTATCCTTCGAGGGGGGAGTGAGTGGAGGTACTGTAGCCCGGAGGCGTAGGAGAGCTCCCGGCTCGATAGCCCTCGACCCTCTAGGGAGTTCGAGGCGTGAGAAAGAAGAGGCGCTCGAGTTCTGATCGCCTGACTTTTGCTTTTCAACTAAGTGTTTGACGCAGGCTCGTATCCCTTGAGGGGGGAGCGAGTGGAGGTTTCATAGCCCGGGGGCGTAGGAGAGCTCCGGCTCGACAGCCCTCGACCCCTAGGGAGTTCGAGGCGTTTTCAACTTAGTTGCGAAGCGAAAGGAGACGCTAAAAAAAAATCATTCGTATTTTTAGGAACTTTGGGGGTTCCCCCCTGTTAGCCCCCGAGGGAGGCTCGACTCTGGCAAGACAGTGTCGAGGCTACCTCTCGCATGTTCAATAACAAGTTTGAACTTATAATCGAGAGTACTCCTTATATTTGCCATGCGAGAATGTACAAAATATGCGAGAATGTACGAGGGCATTAGTGCCCTAAGGGTAGAAACGACGTAGCTATTCGATGTTCCATGCGTTGGTGAGGATTTCGCCTTTGTCGTTAGCAAGCTTGTACGTCCCGAGCTTTAGCACCTCAGCTACGGCGTATGGGCCTTCTCATGGCGGGGTCAGCTTGTGACTTCCTTTGTTGCTCTGTCGTCGACGTAGGATGAGGTCTCCAACTTGGAAGCCCCTCGAGCGTACGTGCTTGTCGTGGTAGCGTCGAAGTTTCTGCTGATACCTCGCAGAGTGAATTAGTGCCATGTCTCGAGCCTCCTTGAGCTAGTCGACGGCATTTGCGAGGGCTTCTTCGTTGCTTTGCTCATTGTACGCCTTTAGTCGAGGGGAACCATACTCGAGGTCAGTGGGGAGGACGGCCTCAGACCCATAGACCAAGAAGAATGGGGTGAATCCCGTGGCTCGACTAGGTGTTGTCCTTAAGCTCCATAGGACCGAAGGCAGCTCCGCGACCCATTTTTTTCCGTGCTTGCTGAGGCGGTTGAGGATCCTTGGCTTGAGGCCCTGCAAGATCATGCCATTGGCGCGCTCGACCTGGCCGTTAGTTTGAGGGTGTGCAACCGCGGACCAATTCACACGGATGTGATGGCGATCACAGAAATCCAAGAACTTCTTACCGGTGAACGGTGTGCCGTTGTCAGTGATGATGACGTTCGGGACCCCGAAGCGATGGATAATGTCACTGAAGAATTCGACCGCCAGTTCAGAGCGGATGTTGCTGATAGGCCGGGCCTCGATCCACTTGGTAAACTTATCGATAGCAACGAGCAGGTATGTGTACCCTTTGGTTGTCCTCTTCAGAGGCCCCACAAGATCGAGCCCCCAGACCGTGAACGGCCAGGTGATGGGGATCGTTTGTAGGGCGTGAGCTGGGAGATGCGTCTGCTTGGCGTAAAATTGACACCCTTTGCACGAGCGGACAATGTTTGTGGCGTCGAAAACGGTGGTCGGCTAGCAGAAACCCTGTCGGAAGGCATTGCCTACGAGGGTCCTTGGCGCTGCGTGATGGCCGCAGGCCCCCGAGTGTATGTCCTCGAGGAGCCTCCTGCCTTCTTCGATAGTAATGCAGTGATGAAGAATGCCTGAGGGGCTTCGCCTGTAGAGTTCCTTGCCATCACCGTAGATGACGTAGGACTTGGCCCGTCACACGATTCGGTGAGCTTCGGTCCGGTCTTCCGGAAGCTCTCCCCGAGTGAGGCAGTCGAGTAAAGGGGCTCGCCAATCCGATGGCAGGCTCGATGGAGGAGTCCCCTGGATCTCCATAACCTAGGCCCCTATCGAGGGGGCCCCAGTTGAGGTCGTGAGGTGGAGCTTCGAGGACGTAGTGCAAGCCCCCGAGCCCAAATCGATGGAGGGCTCGAAGAGGTCCCTCGAGAATACGTCTGGAGGGACGGTACCTCGAGTCGATGCGATTTTTGCAAGCTCATCCGCGGCTTCGTTGTATCGTCGAGCAATATGGCTAAGCTCGAGGCCGTGGAACTTGTCTTCTAACTTACGCACTTCGTTGCAGTAGGCTTCCATCTTGGCGTCGTGGCAGCTCAAGGCCTTCATCACTTGGTCGATAATTAGTTGCGAGTCGCCTCAAACGTCAAGGCGTCGAACCCCGAGTTCAAGGGCGACTCGTAATCCAGTGATGAGTGCTTCGTACTCCGTGACGTTATTAGAAGCGACAAAGTGGATGCGAATGACATAGCGCATGTGGACTCCGAGGGGTGAGATGAAGAGCAAGCCCGCGCCTGCTCCTGTCTTCATGAGCGACCCGTCGAAGTACATTGTCCACAGCTCGGCTTGGATTTGAACTAGCGGCAACTGGGTGTTGGTCCACTCAGCGACGAAATCCGCCAGCACTTGAGACTTGATGGCCTTTCGTGGTGCGTAGGTGATGGTCTCGCCCATGAGCTCGACCGACCACTTAGCAATCCTTCCAGTGGCCTCCCGGTTATGGATGATCTCCCCCAAGGGGAACGAAGATACCACGGTAACCGGGTGGTTGAGGAAGTAGTGCTGGAGCTTGCGACGTGTAAGGACGATGGTGTAGAGCAGCTTCTGCACCTGTGGGTAGCGGATTTTTGTTTCCAAAAGCACTTCGTTGACGAAGTAAACTGGCCGCTGGATGGGCAAGGCGTGCCCTTCCTCTTGCCTCTCAACCACTATGGCCGCGCTGACCACCTGAGTGGTTGTGGCAACATAGAGGAGGAGGGGCTCGGGCGGTTCAGTCGACGTCGCTGGTCGAGGAGGGACGAGAATCGGGGTGGATGTCAGCATGCCTTTGAGTTCGTTGAGAGCCTCCTCAGCTTCCGCGGTCCATGTGAATCGCTCGGATTTTTTCAAGAGGCGGTACAGAGGCATGGCCTTCTCCCCTAAACGTGAGATGAAATGGCTGAGGGCCACGAGGCAGCCTGTGACCTTCTGCACGCCCTTGAGATCCCGAATCGGCCCCATTCGTATGATGGCCGCCACCTTCTCGGGTTGGCCTCGATCTCGCACTGGGAGACGATGTATCCGAGGAGCATGCCCCGAGGCACTCCGAAGACACATTTCTCGGGGTTGAGTTTTATGTTTTTGGCTCGAAGGCACTCGAACGCGATTTCGTGGTCATGGATGAGGTCGTCCACTTTTCTGGACTTGACTACGATATCATCAACATAGGCCTCGACCGTGTCGCCTATGTGTTCGCCGAAGACGTGGAGCATGCACCGCTGATAGGTCGCCCCAGCGTTTCGAAGGCCGAAGGGCATGGTGATGAAGGAAGTCGCGAGCTAGTCGGACTCTTTCATCTTTGTCGATACCCTAGAAACGGGTACTCCAAACCCCTGGTTTACCGAACTAAACCCCGTAAAATCAGCAACACTAACTCCCCAATAATCCCCCGCGCTAAACGTACGAAGGCCCGCAGGCTGAGACGTATCGGACTGACCCACGAACGGATGACAACGGCCCAAAACTAAAGCCTGCCCGAGAGGTTACCGGACGGACTAGTACTGTACACCCGAAAGGCTACCGAACGGACTGGTACTGTACATGCGAGGATACAACACGAGCCGACCCCTCGAGGATGGAACTTCGCCCGGCGAACGAGCCGACCCCTCGAGGACGGAACTTCGCCCGGCGAATGAGCCGGCCCTCGAGGACGGAACTTTGCCCGGCGAACGAGCCGGCCCTCGAGGACGGAACTTCGCCCGGCGAACGAGCCAGCCCTCGAGGACGGAACTTCGCCCGGCGAACGAGCCAGCCCTCGAGGACGGAACTTCACCCGGGCGAATGGGCGGTCCTCGGGGACGGTGCACCCCTCGGCTACCGACTCTCCCGTACGAATCCGGGCGCATTTAATGCAATCTATCTACCCCTGTCTGACCATATGGCCACAGTTACGGTAATAGTTGCAGGCGTGGCAGTCAAATCTGCGTTTACCGCCCATGCCCCGGAATTCTGCGGATCGTACCATGCTGTAGCACCATACTGAGCACTGTGCCACGTCCAGCACCACCTCGAGACGTATAAACCAGCACGTTTCCCGCATTTTCCGGGGTTCGGCCTTATCCGGTGAGGTTCGACCTCCTCGGCACGACCCCCCTCGACTCCAGCCAAGACCCTCGACCGTCGCCCCTCGACTTCATCAATGAACCCTCGAGCGGAACTTCAACAACTCCCGACGCGACGGCTGCAGGGCCTCCCATACCGACGTACATCACTACAGCAGCACCGACGTGATCGGCCTCAACGTCATACATCATCCGCCATGCGAACTCGAATCACATGTACCCCTGTGCCCCTCCTTCATCTATAAAAGGAGGCGCCAGGACGTTAGAAAAGAGGACCGGACCTGAACGGGAGGATCTAGAGCATAGCTAAGGCTTTAGATCACAGAACGACACCGTGAGCTTGTGTAAGGTCGAGAGCTAGGCGTCCGACCGCCAAAGCCCCACCTCACACTCCTCACATCTGCTTGTATTTTCCCCTGTACTAGCACTTCAGTGCAAGATAACATGAACTATCCTCCCCCCGCTGGACGTAGGGCCTTCTTTGCCCGAACCAGGATAAATCATTGTGTCCTTCTTGCATCACCCACCGGATTAGGGAGCACGCAATTACAAATATTACTCGTTGGCGTTAACCCCTCGAGGGTCAAAACACCGACAATCTTGATTTGGTGGTAGCCCGAATAAGCATCGAGGATTTCACATCCCGCGGTAGAGTCAACAATTTGATCAATGCGTGGTAAAGGAAACGGAACTTTGGGACATGCTTTGTTTAAACTAGTATAGTCAATACACATCCGCATTTTTCCATTCTTTTTCTTAACTAGCACGGGATTAGCTAACCATTCGGGGTGATGGACCTCCTTGATGAATCCAGCCGCCAAAAGCTTGTGCGCCTCCTCGCCGATGACCCTGCGCTTCACCTCGTCGAAGCGACGCAGGCGTTGCTTCACCGGTCTGGACCCGGCCCGGATTTCCAAGGCGTGCTCGGCGACTTCCCTCGGTATGCCCGGCATATCCGAAGGACTCCACGCAAACATATCGGCGTTCGCGTGCAGAAAGTCGACGAGCACGGCTTCCTATTTGCCCTCGAGGTCGGCACTGATCGTTAGCACCTTCTTGCCGGGGCAGCTCGGGTCGAGGGGGACTTTCTTGGTGTCTTGTGCCGGCTCAAAGTTGCCGGCGTGTCGCTTGGGATCTGGCACCTCGTCGGCGAGGTGCTCGAGGGTCGCGGCTATCATGGCATTTTGCTCGACGGCTTCTCCATACTCAACGCATTCGACATCGCAGTCGTATGCGTGCTCGTAAGAGGAGGCAACGGTGATGATGCCCTTGGGTCCTGGCATCTTGAGCTTGAGGTAGGTGTAGTTCGGGATCGCCATGAACTGCGCGTAGCCCGGTCGGCCGATGATAATGTGATACGTTCCGTGAAACCCGACCACTTCGAAGGTGAGGGTCTCCTTCCTGAAGTTGGCGGGGGTGCCAAAGCAGACAGGAAGGTCGATACGGCCGACGGGAATGGCCTTCTTCCCTGGCACGACGCCATGAAATCCCCCGGCGCTGGGTCAGAGTTGGCACCTCTTGACTCCCAGGAGGTCGAGGGTCTCGAGGTAGATGACGTTCAGGCTGCAGCCGCCGTCCATGAGGACCTTCGAGAGGTGGGTATTTATGATGATTGGGTCGACGACGAGCAGATAGGCCCCGGGGTTGGGGACACGATCCGGATGGTCATCGCGGTCGAACGTGATGGGCGCGTCAGACCAGTCGAGGTAGTGAGGTGTCGCGACTCGGACGGAGAAGACTTCTCGATGCTCCCTCTTACGCTGTTGAGGCATGAGCTGGGTCGAGGGGCCCCCGTAGATCATGTAGCAGTCATAGACTTCGGGGAATTTTCCGTCTTCCCCATTGTCTCCCTCACCGCCGCCTTGGTCTTTCTTGTCGTCACCTTTCTTCACGCCCACTTGCTCGAAGTGCTTTTGAAGCATGCGGCAGTCCTTGAGCTTGTGCTTTGCCTCGTCCTTGTGATAAGGGCAAGGCTCCTCGAGCATTTTGTCAAAGATGGCGCCCTCGGGGGGACCTCGAGGTCTTTTGCGTTCGGTTGCTGCGACGAGATCATCTTCTGCAGCCTCACGCTTGCCTTGCTGATTTTTCTTCTTCTTGTTGTTTCTCTTCGGCCCTTTGCTCGAGCCTCCGGCGTCGTCGGCTGCCGGCGTCTTTCCCTTGTCCTTCCCGTCGCTGAAGAAGGCGCCGACCGCCTCTTCGCCGGTCGCGTAGTTGGCGACCACATTCATGAGCTCGTCGACGGTGTCAGGGCGGTTACGCCCCAACTCACGAACTAGGTCCTTGAAGGTTGTACCCGCAATGAATGCTAGAATGATGACGAGGTCGAAGATGTGGGGTAGTTCGGTGCGGAGCTTGGAGAATCGTCGAGCAAAGTCACGGAGAGACTCCCCTGGTTTCTGCTTGCAGTTGCGCAATTCCCAGGAGTTCCCGGGACGCACATAGGTACCTTTGAAGTTCCCCTTGAAGATCCAGACAAGGTCGATCCAGCCGCGAATCTGGTCAGGGGGAAGCTCCTCGAGCCACCTACGCGCGGTGTCAGACAGGAACAGGGGAAGGTGACGTATGATGGCGTGATCGTCACGTGCCCCGCCCGCCTGACAAGCCAGCCGAAAGTCGGCTAGCCAGAGCTCGAGATTGGTTTCGTCGTTGTATTTGACGATGCTCGTGGGGGGTCGAAACTTGTCGGGCAGCTGGGCGCAGCGGATCGTCCTGCTGAAGACTCGGGGACCTGGTGGCTCCGGGGCCCGTCGGTCCTCGTCGCTGTCGTAACGCCCTCCGCGATGGGCGCTGTACCCTCAATCCTCGGCATCCCCGTACTTGCGTCTGCGGTTCTTGACAATGTCGAGGCGCGCGTCGTGGGGAGCGCGGTCGTCGTTGATACGTTCTCGGGCCGGCTTCCTCTTCGGTCGGGGGGCCGCCCCCTGATCGACCAAGCTCTCCCTTTCGGGCTGGGAGGGCTCGACCTGAGGTTCGGAGGCTGCCCCTCGACGCCTCGAGGCTGAGCTCTCGGCTTGCTGAACAGCAGCTACTTGGAGGAGGTCCTCGACCTCGCGTTGTATCCGCCGAGCTTGCGAGTTGGATGGCGCGGGCATATTGCGAAGGAGCATAGCCGCCGTGACAATGTTTTGGCTCGCTCGGGGGTAACGGTTGGTGGGTTGCTCGGGTGCCCCTGCCTCGTTGATCTGCCGGTTGACCTCTCGGGCCCTGGCTCAAGCTCTACCGCCGGGCGGTCGCCGTTCTTGCTCGAGGGTTAGCTCGAGCAGGCACAATCGTTCCTGCTCGTCGACGAGCTTCGCCTGCAACTCCTGAATTTGCGCCAACTGTGCGTCCTGCTCGCCAGGACGGGGGCACGCCTCTTGGGGTGCATCTGGTTGTTGGTCCTCTACTCTGGGGAGAGCACCTCCCACCGTAGCGGTAGCTGCCGCGGCCGCTGGATCGATGGTGTCTTGATCGGAGTCGACGTCGTCATCGATGTGGAGGCACTCGCGGGTAGGATCCCAATGATTAGAGTCAGAGTCGGGGTCGCCGCAGCAAAAAACGGGGAATTGTCCCCGCGCCTCCTCCTGCAGCTGCCGTCAAAGTGTGCCGACGGTGTAACTCCGGGGGCCGGGCGCTCTCACGAAGGCCAAGCCCTCGGAGGCTGGTGTGACAGTCTCCATGTCCGTCATTGCACGGAGAAGGGCACCTGGGTGGTCCTTTAACGTGCTCATGTTGGAGTGGGTCGCTGTCGAGATCGTCGTCGTGGCATTGTTGAAGTCGAACGAAGGCCGCCGATGACGCTCTAACAGCTCGTGCGGGAGCGGGCTCGATCGAGCGGGGACTTCGTCGCGCTTCCTCGACAAGCGTACTGCGAAGGTGGAGTCGGGGTTGTGGTGGGGTCCTGCCAGTACCTCTGAACTCGGGTCAGACAATCCCTCAACAAGGGGTTCCTCATCTCCGGTCAGGGGCGAAGAGAAATCGGCGGGAACCATCCTCGACTCAGGTTGATGGCGATGACGGTGTCGATCGTGCCTCCTTCTGGATGTGGAAGCATGGTGGTGAGACCGGCGAGTGGCCCCCCATGCTCGTGGGGGTGTACCGCGACCTTCGTTCGGGTCACTGATCGAGAGCAAGGTCATGTCATAGCCCTGGCCGACTGTCATGAACTCCAGGCTCCCAAACCAGATCACCGTAGCGCACGAAAGTGGTGAAACAAAGTCGCCCATCCGGAAAAATGGCGGGAAATCATTAGTGACACGCGGCTCCCCTACCTGGCGCGTCAACTGTCGGTGTTCTGACCCTCGAGGGGTTAACACCAACGAGTAATATTTGTAATCGCGTGCTCCCTTAATCCTATAGGTGATGCAAGAAGGACACGGCGATTTATCCTGGTTCGGACAAAGAAGGCCCTACGTCCAGCGGGGGGAGGATAGTTCGTGTTATCTTGCACCGAAGTGCTAGTACAGGGGAAAATACAAGCAGGTGTGAGGAGCGTGAGGTGGGGCTTGGGCGTTCGGACGCCTAGCTCTCGACCTTACACTGGCTCACGGTGTCGTTCTGTGATCTAAAGACCTAGCCTTTCTCTGCTCTAGATCCTCTCGTCCCTCCTTTCTAACGTCCTGGCGCCTCCTTTTATAGATGAAGGAGGGGCACAGGAGTACATATATTTAGAGTTCGCATGGCCGGTGACGCATGGCGTTGAGGCCGATCACGTCGGTGCTGCTGTAGTGATGTACGTCGGTTTGGGAGGCCCTGCAGCCGTCGCGTCGGGAGTTGTTGAAGTGCAACCCAGAGTCGTTGGAGTCCCGCTCGAGGGTTCGTCCGATGAAGTCGAGGGGCCGCAGTCGAGGACTTGGCTTGAGTCGAGGGGGTCGAGTCGAAGGGATCGAGCCTCACCGGATAAGGTCGAATCCCGGGAAATGCGGGAAACGCGCTGATTCATACGTCTCGAGGGGGTGCTGGACGGGGCACAATGCTCGGCATGGCGCAACAGCGAAGTACGATCCGCAGGATTCCGAGGCATGGGCGGTAAAAGCAAGATTTGACCGCCACTCCCACAACTGTTACCGTAACTGTGGCCATACGGTTAGGCGGGAGTAGGTAAAACGTATTAAATGTGCCCGGATCCGTACGGGAGAGCCGGTAGCCGAGGGGTGCACTGTCCTCGAGGGCCGCCCATTCGTGCGAACGAAGTTCTGTCCTCGAGGACAGGCTCGTTCGCAGGGCGAAGTTCCGTCCTCGAGGGCAGGCTCGTTCGCCGGGCGAAGTTCCATCCTCGAGGGGTCGCCCGAATTGTACCCTCGAGTGTACAGTCCCAGTCCGTTCGGTAGCCCCTCGAGCAGGCTTTGGCTTTGGGCCGTCGTAGTCCGTTCATGGGTCAACCCAGTATGCTTTAGCCTGCGGGCCTTCGAACGTTATTCGTGGGAGGTCACTGGAGGGTTTGTGTTGCTGATTTTATGGGGTTCAGTCCGGTAAATCAAGGGTTTGGGGTACCCATTTCCTGGGTAACGACAAAATTGTATTAAACTTTGCCTTATAATAAGAGGAATTTTAGAAATTGAGTTCTTATAAAACACCGATGCAATCGAATTGAAGAGTCCTTTCACAAAGACCAACAGACACTAATAATAAATTAAAACCAGCAAACCAGAGCCAGAAAAGTAGGCGATGAAAAATCTGAAAGAGAATATACATACAAACAGGAGATATATAAGTATGAACATCAATACATACACACAAAATAGTTCCACCACTCTCGCAAGAAGATAAAGGAGTGAAAATGAACCCATAAGAACAACCAATTGATTAATTTTTAGTAATCAAATCAAACCACCAGAGCACATCCTTATTATGGGTTGTTCCTGAAAGCAACGGTTGGCATGAGTGGTGGGACCCACAAGGCCACAACAAGGCATCCATCCAACATCATTGGCCCACACAAAACGTGACGACGGCGACTGCAGCAACCCGGTTGATGTGTCCCCTGGCCCCGTAGACTTTGCCAAGTCTTCCTAAACAAAATCATTTTTTTTAAAGCTTACGGAATGGGAGTTGGGTGTCCCAGAAATTAAAAACAAAGAAGTACAGAGTGCGCAATGCAAAAGGCTCTATCGGTGCTGTGCTGTCTTATAGGCGCCTCCAAGTCACGGTCTTCCTTGCTTCCCTTCCCTGCTTCCCATGGTCCGTCGTCGTCCCCCACCCTCGCCTCACCACACCATCACCAGTGAGGAGCTCCGACGAGTCCAAGCGTGAGAGGAGGAGGCCTTGCTAAATGCTAACAGCTCTCACGGCCGGCGAATCTGCTGCCATCAACTGCAGGTGCGTCGTTCGTGTACTTCTTGCCAGCAACTCATGCCTTAATTTGTTTCTTGTTTTCTTAATTGGTCACGGCTTCAACGGTTCGTCTCTGCAGACTCTTCTGCTCTAGCACCGTTCATCGTTCAGTCGCTAGCTAGTCATCTAATGCAAAGCCTGCAACTCTGCATATCTCCGGTTCAGGTTCCTCAGGTAGCTTTTGACCTTGATTGCAAATAGACGGCAGCTGACCGACTTAATTAACACCAGATGTTCAGGTTCCGACTACTCTTGAGTCCAGCGCTGCCTTACAGTACCTTTCTGCTACTTGATTCTTCTTCAAGTAAATCCTAATTAAACTTCCCGTGAATTTGGTCTTCGCCTGGTGGATTGGGTAGTCTCATCTCGATCTCATGAACTGCTTACAGCCGGCCTGGCATGAGAAGTAGCCTACTAGACTTGAGGGGGTTCTTCCGTAATCCGTCGTTATCAGCTGACAGCGACACTGAACGGATGGCTAACTATGCTTGTGCTAATGAAGTTTTTTATTATCTTCAATCATGTCCACTGCTGGTTGAAATAAAGGGAGCTAAATCACGGATGCACTTGGGCACCGGTTCAAGACAAATTTTTTTCCCTATATATTTAGTATTTATTTTTTAAAAAAATAAAAATATTTCAGTTTAGAAAATTATCATGTCACATTAGATTTTTTTTTTGAGAAAATTATGACACTTAGATTTTCTAAAAAAATACACTATTGAGAATCCTATGATGATCCAACACTGCCATATGCTTTATTCTTCCACGGACCATTGAGAATAGTTTTCCTTTTTTTAAATCGAAAGAAAAATTCTAAAAAAATCTTACACCATTGAGAATCCCATGATTAGCAGCTCTGGGCTGTGGCAGCCCATCTGTGGGCCGAATCAGACTCTCGTGCTCTTTGCTGGCCCATATGATGAGCATCCTTCATTGCAGTCCATCCCTCCGACCCTCCCCGCACCCTACTGGCCCACTCTTGCGGTCCTACTCTACTCTTGCGTCATCCACTCATCCGGTGCCCGCCTGTTCGACGAAATGCGCCGCCGAGACTGGCTACGGCTGCGCGCCGGCACGGCCGCACGGCCAAGCGCGGCAGCGGCGCATGCGTCGAAGGGACATGGATACATGATAGCGGAGAGCCGGAGGGAGAGCCGGAGTGCATACATTTCTCATGCCCCCTGGTGACACCGAACGTAATCCGGACCAACATACCACGAGGGCTTTAGACGCCCGCGTCGTCACAGATCGAAGAACGCAGCAGGTAACCAACACCTTTCGCGGTGAAGAGCGGTGAGGTTTACGAGCAAACCACCAAAAGAATAACCAACGTACCTGCGTGACGAAGTACGGCTAGTTTTCAAGCAAACTAGCAAAGGAACCGGTGAAGTTCTTGCCCGGGAGGGACCCCGTTAGGGCAAGGATGCCGCCGGGCTGCCTTAGGTCGGCCAGCAAGCCTGGATCGAGAGATGAACAGCATGTACAAGGTTAAAGAGAGAAATTAGGATAAAAGAGGAGATAGATTGGTTTTGTGTCGATTGTTGTTGGATGGGCACCTCAATCGCCCATGGACCTTAAATATACGAGGTGGAGGTGGTCCTATCCCTCAAGGAGTCGAAACCCCTTCCAAAACGCGTCAAAACGCAGCAAAAATCATCCTGGACCCGTACAATAGGCTAAACCGACTCCTGGGTCGGCTAGGCCGGCCTGGAGACCTGTTGTCGGCCTAGAAACAGTGAACGTCGGCTTAGCCGACTGGGTGACTCGGCTAAGCCGACTGACAGATGGAAATTTCGGGTAAAATCTTCTAAAAATCATAATTAATTCATGCAGACTCCAAATAAGACAAACCATATATGTTTTTCGATCAGCTCGACGATGGAAACACAATGGTGAGGTCAATTCTTGCATTTGAGGAAAATGTTCCAGTCTGCTTAGCCGACCTAGAGGGCCGGCCTAGCCGCCTCTGGCTGATGCAATCCCTAAAAAGTGGTTTTTCTTATCCAAGCACCAAATGCAATGATCTGAGGGTATTCTCTAGCCTTTTTATGATATAAACATGATAATAATCTTCATAATGCTCTCTGGACAATTTTGGATGTCAACGCCCCCTTAACCGCGTCTTACTCTTACCTCTGCACTTTTCGCTGCTTGTTCAGTGTTCACCTCCCCTTGTTTATTGCCGCAGGTTTGCCGGATTCATCACCTCGTCCCGCTTCACTCTGGGCTAAGGTTCCAGGCTTCCAGCAGGTGCGCACTGGCTCGTCAAACGAGCCAACACTGCTTTAATCTTCCACTGACCACAGTGGTAGCCCGTATCCCTGTTTCTTGCGGATGCAAATGAGATGATTTTGATGAGGACATTAGGGACCATGTTCTCAGCAATTCTATTGGGCTAGTTTTATGCTCTCTGCCAGACACGTCGAGTACATTTTCCTGATTGTATATCAACTGAGTCTAGGCACTAGGCAGGTGGCAACTTCAGGAAGCCAGTCGCCCTGAATCTGATGGTCCTTCCATGGTTGCCCGGATCTGTTTATCTTTCAGAAAATTTGCAAGAATATAAACATATATGATGTTACAATTGCGGATGTCTAGAAAATGGGGTAGCAACTGGATCTTCTGTCCAAGTGTCCTGCATCCTGCCAGTGTCTCTTTAGATGGTTTTGCCTTGTTATGATCCGTTGGTTGCACAGTGTTTCATTTATTATGCTATATATGCTTATAATTGCTACATGTCCTTCTATAGATAGATAGATTATATATAAAAGAGTCAGTACATATTATATTCCACTATTTTAATTACCTCTTCAGAAAAATGAGCGAAACATCTCTCTTCTATGCCAAATTATATTTGATGAGGTCCATTTAGCCATTTGGGAATTGCACATGGTACTGATACATGTTACCTACATGTGCAATACACTGCTTTAAAGTCTCCTGTTATGTGATTTAAGTTTTGCCAACACAGAACCCCATTTTCTGAAAAATAATGAGGCAGAGTAGAATTAACAAGAACAGGTGGAATTGTTTTCTTTGTTTTTTTTAACCTACATGACTGCATGAGTTCAGCTGGTATCTTGCAATTTAAATTTGCTTTACCTACAATATGACCTGCTGTCTTTGTTGTTCAGCACAAACTCATGGCGGAAGCAGTGCTCCTTGCTGTCACAAAGATTCGTGACATTGTTTTAGATGAATCTGTCAAGGCCATTATACATAAGCTGTCTGAAAAAGTTCAAGCTCTGAAGGAACTCCCACAGAAAGTGGATCAAATAGGGACAGAACTGAAAATCATGAGCAAAGTTATAAAGCAGATTGGCACAGTCTACCTTACAGATGAGCTTGTCAAGAGCTGGATTGGGGAGGTCCGGAGGGTGGCTTACCGTGTTGAGGATGTAGTAGACAAATACTCATACCATCTTCTTCAACTAGAGGAAGAAGGGTTCCTGAAGAAGTTTTTCGTCAAGGGTACCCACTATGCCGTTGTTTTCAGTGAAATTGCTGATGAGGTAGCTGAGATAGAAGGGGAGATTCAGCGAGTTATTCAGTTGAAGGATCAGTGGTTGCAGCCATCCCAGCTTGTTCCTCACCATGACCAACTCGCTGAGATCGAAAGACAGCGTTCCCAAGACAGCTTCCCAGAATTTGTCAAAGATGAAGATCTAGTAGGAATTGAAGAAAATAGAAAACTGCTGACTGGATGGATTTACTCAGAAGAGCAGGATAGCACGGTGATAACAGTTTCTGGTATGGGTGGACTGGGAAAATCTACACTGGTTACAAATATTTATGAACGTGAAAAGGTCAACTTCCCGGTGCATGCTTGGATCGTCGTGTCACAGATCTACACAGTCGAGTCTCTGTTGAGAAAGCTACTATGGAAGATTGGGCATATGGAACCACCAGTGCCAAAAGAGATTGACAAAATGGATGTGCATGACTTGAAGGAAGAAATAAAGAGAAAACTCCAAAATAGAAAATGCTTGATTGTATTGGATGATGTTTGGGAGCAAGAAGTATACACCAAAATACGTGATGCTTTTGAGACGCTCCAAGGAAGCCGCATCATCATTACAACACGAAAGGACCATGTTGGTGCTGTTGCTTCATTTGGCTACCATCTTGAGCTGCAACCGTTGTGTGGGCCTGATGCATTTGAACTTTTCTGTAGAAGGGCTTTTCACAGCAAGAAGGACCACAAATGCCCCGAGGAGCTTCAGCAGATTGCTGGTGAAATAGTGAAAAGGTGTCATGGCCTGCCACTTGCAGTTGTTACAATCGGCAGCATGTTGTCATCAAGACCACAAATAAATATTTGGAATCAAACATACAACCAGCTTCGGAGTGAGTTGTCAACCAATGATCATGTCCGAGCAATCTTAAATCTAAGCTACCATGACCTATCTGGAGACCTCAGAAATTGCTTCTTGTATTGCAGCTTGTTTCCTGAAGACTACCCAATGTCACGCGAAACCCTTGTGCGGCTTTGGGTTGCAGAAGGTTTTGTTCCGAGTAAAGAAAAGAATACACCTGAGGAGGTGGCTGAGGGAAATCTCATGGAACTGATCCACCGTAATATGCTTGAAGTTGTAGACTATGATGAGCTTGGCAGGGTTAGCACTTGCAAGATGCATGATATCATGCGGGACCTGGCAATTTGTGTTGCCAAGGAAGAGAAGTTTGGTTCTGCGAACGATTATGGTGAACTGATACAGGTGGACAAGAATGTCCGTCGCTTGTCAATATGTGGGTGGAATGTTAATGCCGCACCTAAGGTGAAATTTCGATGTCTTCGAACTCTTGTGGCTCAGGGAATAATTTCATTCTCCCCTGTCCTGGTATCCTCAGTTATGTCTCAATCAAGCTATTTGACAGTTCTTGAGCTGCAAGATTCTGAGATAACTGAGGTGCCAGCATTTATAGGAGATCTCTTTAACCTTCGGTATATTGGGTTAAGGCGCACCAAAGTCAAATTACTCCCAGAGTCCATTGAGAAGCTCTTGAACCTCCACACTCTGGACATCAAGCAAACCCAAATAGAGAAACTACCACGAGGGATTGTTAAGGTCAAGAAGCTAAGGCACCTTTTGGCTGACAGGTTTGCTGATGAGAAGCAGACAGAGTTCAGATATTTCATCGGAGTCGAAGCACCTAAAGGTCTGTTGAACCTGGAAGAACTACAGACTCTTGAGACAGTGCAAGCGAGCAAAGACTTGGCTGAGCAGCTGAAGAAACTGTTGCAGCTCAGAAGCATATGGATCGACAATGTAAGTGCTACTGATTGTGATAATCTTTTTGCAACCCTTTCGACAATGCCAGATCTTTCCAGCCTCCTAATCAATGCAAGAGATGTGAATGAGACACTCTGCCTGCAAGCACTTGCACCGATTTCCCCCAAGCTCCATAGACTAATTGTAAGGGGGCGCTGGGCTGATGGGACACTGGAATATCCAATATTCTGCAACCATGGGAAACATCTAAAGTATTTAGCGCTTAGCTGGTGTCAGCTTGGTGAAGATCCATTGGGGGTCCTTGCTCCATACGTGCCAAACCTCACCTATTTGAGCTTTAACAGGGTGAAGAGTGCAAGCACTTTGGTTCTTTCTACAGGTTGCTTTCCTCAGCTGAAAACACTTGTCCTGAAGAAAATGCCTGACGTTAAGCAGCTGGAGATTGAAGATGGTGCTCTTCCATGCATCGAAGGCATGTACATTATGTCCCTAGCGAAGTTGGCCAAAGTCCCCCAAGGCATCGAATCGCTTCTCTCCCTCAAGAGGCTTTGGCTTCTGTACCTGCACGCGGAGTTTAGAACACAGTGGCTGACGAATGGGATGCACCACAAGATGCAGCATGTTCTAGAGATTCGCGTCTAGTTATTTCTGCAGTACTATGCTTGTATGGTGTGTCTGTGAAAGAACTATGTTTTTTGTACTTTTTATTTAATCCCTTTTCTTCCATTAAGTCATGAATTGTTGCTAGTGTTACATTTGTTTTATCTGGATTGTACTTGCAGACTCGAACGCTTGCCTTGAGTCAAAGCCCATATATACCTTGTGTTGGTTCAGTTGCTTTAACAATACTTGTTCCTTCGAGACATTTGCCTTCTGTATTTTTTTCTTGAATATTTGCCTTGAACTTCATGCAAATGATGTTGTGATCAAATTTTTGCATTTCCATGTATATTGAAATTTTTGTATGGATTCCTATATCATCACTTGTCTGATCGGCTTAATACTAGGTTGTATATGAGAATGTAAGAATCATATTGGTGGGATACATTGGCTTGGCTGCAGAGTGCTGACTGGTGTTTATTGACCATTTTAAGTTTAGGGGAAGCTTCAGCTCTTCTTATACTTCATTGAAATACAATGCTGACTCTTTTTTTTTTTTTGGTTTGAAATGTACTCAAAAGGTACAAACAATAGGATAATGTTGAATTCATGTACCTCAGGCAACAATTTTTTTTCAGATGATGCTTTTAATCTAAGAAGTAGTAGTTTATAATAAGAAATAATGAGATTTCAATCTTAAATTCTGATTCATATTAGAAAAATGTACGTTGGCTCTAGCGTTGCAACTGCAGCTACCAGCCTTGGAGGCCCTTTTTCTTTTCCCGAGTCTGGGACTGGGGACTTGAGCCGTTGCGCGGTTGCTCTACAGCATTGGATTTGGTGAAGAAACCCTCAAATCGTAAAAGGGGCTGTCAAAATCAGAGGAGAGTGGAGACTGACGGCGATGGGCGTCGCTGGCCGCTCGGTGGCGGCGATATTACGCGCACGGAGGATGAGGAAGACGCAGGGACGATGGGGTGCGCCACTGGCAGGATGCGGATTGCGGGCACAGTTTTGGCGGGCTGGCAGCAGGGGCCTGGAACGACAGGCGGCCAAGCCAAGCGTGCCGCATCGCACATTCACGCCGAGGCTGAACCCCCATGGCTTGGAACTCAGGTGATTTGCCCACTCCCATCTCTGATCTCTCCGGTGTGACCCCTTTTGTGTTGGTTCCAATCAAAAACTATTCAACCGAAAACCGTATCCCAAATGAATAGAACAAATCTCCAAATCATGGTTATGTCGCAGGGATTAGTATAATCTGTAGAATGTCTCAAGCGTTTTGTTCTTATGTTCATCACGAGCCTCTAGAGTAAATAAATCATCAAATGAACCATCTTCATTTATTACAAATTCGAAAGGGAAAAGGGAACAGAGAGTTCAGACGTGCAGCAATTTGCAGGAACGAATCCTTGGTTTACATTATCAAGTACTAAATTCATATACGATGGAAAAAAAGGATTGTAACCATGACAGTAAATAAAAATATTAGATTAGATAGTTCAGTGACACATGATGGAGGAGATTTATCAGGAGCAGAGTTTAGCTGGTGTCCACATAATTAGCCTTTTCTTTTTATTATTTCACCCATCAGGAAATGGAACATTCTTCACTGTTGTTTGACAAGCCCAAGTAGCAACTCTACCCGCTAACAAAGAATCCTCAACTGAGTGGTTCACCACATGCTGCAAAACAGAAATGGTCATCATAAAACAATAGCGCCTCATCTTTGGGTAAAAGCACAGCGAGCAATCTATGGTACTCTTTCTTTTCTCATGTCTTCTGTTTGTAGTTATTTTGGTACTAGAAATCCTGGTAGCCAGAAAGATAAATTGCTAATTCTAGAATAATTGTTTTACAAGACTAAAACAAGACTTCCCACATACGCTATACCTGATAAAGAAAACACAAGACCAATTGAGAAGAAGTGCTCAGGAAACAATAAGTTGTCAGTACTCAGTAGTCAGCACAAAGCACAAGCGGTAGTATTTTTCTCAATATCACATATGTGTTTATGTTATTGTTTGTTAGAGTCCACATGGTCAAACTCTGAAATCCGCCATTTGTTTGTTTGGAACTACGATTGACAGGATGCGGATTAACTATACAACTAGATTTCCTAATATAGACTTACAAAAATATGTTTTCTATCTTTTACATCAACGATTACCAAAAGCAAATAACATCGAGGAAAAGAAGAACAGAGAAAATTTTAACTATTCCCCAACTAGATAAGCATGATTTATAAGGTTTCGATTCCTGTACGTGTTTTTGTAAGGTTTTTGTTAAAGCAAATAATAACTTCTAGCAACTAATACCTAGTCAAAAATAAGTGATTGTTTTGGCTTAATTCTGTCAACTATTTCAAATTATGGTTACCAGTTTCTTATATGGAGTTTTGATATTCAAATAATACGAGTATACTGAACTTGAAAAGAAGTTTCATAAAAGTTCACCTTTTCTGTGTTATATAAACATGTTTCACTAAAATGTCCTAGCCAAAAAGTCATTTTCGATTGGAGGGAACATTTTCCTTATTATAATTATAAAAACAATATTTTGGAAAGAACTTTTATAAGATGCTCATAGGCTAATTATATGTCCTCTCTGTCCCAAAATAAATCAACTTTTCGAGTTGTCATAAGTTTGACCAACCATATAACGAAGAGTATCATTTATATGACACCAAACAAGTATACTATGAAAATATATTTCATGGTGCATCTAAATGGTACTAATTTGGTGTCATAAATATTGGTTTGCCTTAGGATAAAACTGGATTGACCTGTAATTTGGAACATATAGAGTAACTATTACTTTTATTAGATCTAAACAAGCCCATCGAATATTGGATATTTATAGGTGAAAAACAATGGCAGACCATGATATGCAAAAGAGAAGGGACACAAAGCTGACCATGATGTTCCTTCGAGGATCCCATTGTCGTCATTCATGTAAGAAATGAAGAATTAAGAAGCCATTGTGCCATTACCAGAAATGGATGAACCAGCCGCACAAACCACTGGATGTCAGTTTCCTGAAAACAGAATTTGGTTCGTCATGTGGCATTTGGGTGTCAGTTTCCTGTACTTGTCCCTCGGACAGAACAGAGCAATTTACAATTCCATTCTCAGTTGTCCCAAATGATGCAGAGGCTCCTCCAAGATAAACTTCAGTTGGTACAGCCCTTTTGAGCAGAAGAACTTTTGGTTTGTTCGGATGTCCCTCAGCCACCCTCACCCAGTTCACTTTAGTACCATTGGTGACTCTGATATCAAGAGTTACTTCCCTCAGTCGTGTGAAACCTTTAATCTGGATTCCAGAGAGGCCATCCATATCTTTACAAAGCAGCTGAATAGATTCAAGAAATGGCAAGGCACCTTCTTCGATCTTTGGGAATGTTGGATGCTGCAGCACAAAACATAGGCAGAGCAGCCTGGGCAATGCCTTCTTCTTAATGGTGATTTCTTCAAGTTCATCAGCAATCAGCTTGAGGTACTGTAGATGCTTCAAATTTGTCAAAGCTGATAGAAGAGCAGCTGTAAATTTAGTTGACTGAAGGCATAACTCCCTGAGTCGGCGCAGTGCCATGACAAACCCAGGGAGTTCCAGTAACCTGCCCTGTAATTTCAGCGACCTCAGATAGCAGGGAGCTTTTTCAATTCTTTAAGAAAGTCTTCAGAGCATCCGTCCAAATGGAGTGACAAAGAACGAGGATCATTGCTTGCATCCTTGTCGTCATGAATGAACTCCTGTATGGCCTTCTGGAGAGTGGTCAATTTACTACTAATTGTAGATGACTCGCACCATATCTTTACCTTCCGCAATTTTTTCATATGACCCATATGTTCTGCAAATCCGTCATTTTCATCTACAAGAAATCCTCCTAGCGTCTGCAGCTTACATTTCGCTGAAGTAAAAAATTTCTGAAGTTCATCATTTATGGCTTTATCTGGAAGCTTGAATTTTCCAAATAGATGAATTATATTGGGCAGCTGAACAACTTCAATTGGAAGTATCTTTACATTTGTTCTCCTTAGGTTGAGTGTCTCCAAAAGTTTCAGTTGTTTTATCTCCTTGGGAAGGATGGTAACATTTCCTCCTAGGCTCATATATTTAAGAAGCAATAGGTTGCATATTTCTGTGAGATGATCATTTTGCAAATCTGTACAGTCTTCAAGGTCCAAGACCCTTAGCAGTTGGTACTTGTTGAAATTCAACATAGTTTTACCTGCATCCCCAAATACTATCAGAGATCTGACAAGGTAAAGATCAATGTTCAATGTAGCACCATCTGTAATAGTATTGTGATGGAGAGAAACACGACGGGTATTTTTAGGTTGGTGCTCCCCTCCATCGAACAAAGTGATGAAGTTTTCACAGAGAGACTTGAGTGTAATGTATTCATGCATCATGCCATAAGTTCTACATGTTTTCACAATTGTGTTGTTGCTCACATCAATGGGTTCGATGATGTTCTGGTCCAAGAGCTTCTCGAAATTTTCAGCTGCAAGGTCAGTGCAAAAATTTGTTGGCCGCACAAATCCCTCAGCTAACCATTGCCTCTTTAGCCTTTTCGCCCTTACTGGATGATCACTTGGAAACATTGCAAAATACAGAAAGCAAGCTTTAAGAGCATGGCTAGGAAGACTGGTGTAGTCATGGATCAGCACCTGATGCATTCTGTCTAAAGTATCATCACCACTCTGCAGATGATAAAACCGTACCTGGTTGCACACATCTTCACATTCATGTCCTGTTGGCCAACTCTTTTTTCCCATGAATTGGCCAACGGTAGTCAGAGCGAGTGGTTGACCATCACATTTCTTCAAAATTGCTGCCAAATCTGGGCCCATGTACTCTGAATATTCTACTGGACAAGCTTCCTTCAGGAATAACTGCTTTGAATGTTTCTCATCAAGCCTTCTCATTTTGTGAATATAGCCATTGGTGGAGCTGCAAGTATTAGCCACTGACTTAATTTTCGTTGTCACCAATATTCTGCTGCTAACATCTCGAGGAAAGGCAGACTTTATAGTACTCCATTGATCTGACCGCATGTCATCAATTACAATGAAATACCTGGAATTTTGTGAAATAAGAATACACAAATCAACAAAAGCCTCCAACACCATAATGATCAATGCGTGAAGGAAAGGTAATCATTTATTTTTGTTGGAATGTTAGAATTGGGGAGAAGCTTCTGGCTGGCTACACTCCTAGCACAGAGTCACTCTATTCTTATCTTCTCAGTTTTACACAAAAGCTCTCTTACAAACAACTATTTACACCAACACTCCCCATCAAGATGGACTAAAGATATTATCATGCCTATCTTGTTACAACTCAACTCATTCTCACTAGGTCCTAAACCCTTAGTAAAACAGTCTGTCAGTTGATTACGTGATTTTACATACTCTAATCTTAGAACCCCACAATCAAGCTTTTCCTTGATGAAGAACCTATCAATCTCAACATGCTTAGTGCGATCAAACTGGACCGGATTATTTGCAATATTGATTGCAGCAACATTGTCACAATGAAGCATCATGGTTTCATTTCTCAACACCGCAGCTCTTTCAACAAGCCTTTTAACCACAACATCTCGCACAAGCTCAGTGCCATTGCCCTATATTCGGCCTTAGCCGTAGACCGAGCCACAACCGCTTGCTTCTTGCTACGCCATGAGACGAGATTGCCTCCCACAAACACACAATAACCAGATGTGGACCTTCTATCATCCTTGCTACTTGCCCAATCTGCATCACAATATCCCTCCAGATCTAAATGCATGTTCTTCTTGAACCATAACCCTCTTCCAGGTGTTCCTTTTAGGTACCTTAATATTTTGTAGACCAATTCCATATGTCCTGTTCTTGGGTCATGCATATAACTGCTTACCACACTCACTGCATAAGAAATATCAGGTCTTGTATGACACAAGTATATCAATCTCCCAACCAGCCTTTGATATGTTTCTCTGTTGACAGAATCTCCAGATTGGGCACTAATTTGATGATTTTTATCGACAGGAGTACTGCACGGTCTACATCCAAGCATTCCAGTTTCTGCCAATAAATCAAGGACATATTTTCTCTGAGAGAGAACAATTCCTTTAGGTGACCTAACAATCTCAATTCCAAGGAAATACCGAAGTGGTCCTAAATCCTTTACCTCAAAGGCCTTTCCAAGATTCTCTTTCAAACACTTAATTTCCTCCACATCATCTCTAGTGATCACTATGTCATCCACATATACTGCCATAATTGTGATAAATGTTCCTCTATGCTTGTAGAAGACCGTATGATCATCATTGCATTGGGTATATCCCATGCCACAAACTTTCCTCCTAAACCTATCAAACCATGCCCGAGGTGACTGCTTTAGTCCATACAAAGACTTTCTAAGTCTGCACACCTTTCCCACAGTTTGATTATTTGCAAACCCCGGTGGAATTTCCATATAGACCTCCTGTAAGTCACCATGAAGGAATGCATTCTTTACATCCATTTGATGAAGTGGCCAACCAAAATTAACTGCGCAGGAGATCAAAGTCCTAATAGTACTCATCTTTGCCACAGGAGCAAAGGTCTCATCATAGTCAATGCCTTTTGGGAGTGGGACTAGCTCCCATGTCTTGTTCTTTTGAAGAGCATGCATCTCCTCTTCCATTGCTGCCTTCCACTTTGTGTCCTGCTTTGCACACCTCCAATCCTTTGGAATCGGCACTGTTTGTAAGGATGCAATAAAAGCTCTATATGCAGGTGGAAGACAAGAGTATGAAAGGTAGTTAGCAATATCATGATTTGTGCTAGAATGCTCAAAACCATAACGAACAGGATTTTTTCCAAAATTAGATCTAGTATCCCTACGTTGTGCAAGAGGTAACTGACTCAGATTGAGTCGAGGAGCTCGAAGGAGAGAGACCCGAGGAGAGGTTTGGGACTTGTGAGACAGGCAGCTGTGATTGTGGTGAATTGAGTTGCTCCCCCTGGTGTTTAAACCGCTTCCTTCGATACACTATTGTCTCTTTGACAGCCGTCTCTCCATTATTCTCCCCCACTCCATTTGCGGGACATGGGATTGCCCCAACCATTACTTCTTTACTCCCTCCAACTTCTTTGTTTCTTTCACAAGTCACATGTTCATTCTCCTGGATAACCCCCTCACATTCTCAACATTATCAAACACCTCAATCACCTCCTCATCTGTTTCCACCACCTTCTCATCTGCTTCCACCGCCTTCTGAATAGTAGATACACCCACTGGACACGGGATAGCCCCAACAACCAACTCCCCTTGAGTTGTACCCTCATCCTACACACAACCATTCTCCCCCTCTCTACTGTCACTCTCAGTGACTGAAGATAACTCATCCAGCAACGGATCAAGATCCCACGGTTTTGTATAGTATGGTTCGAATTCACGAAATGTTACATCCATACTCACAAATAACTTCTTTCCAACAGGGTCCCAACACTTGTATCCCTTTTGTGTGGATGAGTATCCCACAAAAACACACTTCACTACTTGAGGATCCAATTTTTCCACTGAAGACCTATGGTCCCTGACAAAGCAAACACAACCAAATACCCTAGGGGCACTTTAAACTCTCGTTGTCCCAGAAGAAGCTGGATGACATCCGATTAATGAGATATGCTGCTGTCATTACCGCCTCACTCCACAAATACTTTGGTACATTCATCTGAAACATTAGTGACCTTGCTACCTCCAATAAAAGTCGATTCTTCCTCTCAGCTACACCATTCTGGGGTGGAGTGTTGGGGCAAGTGGTTTGATGTATAATCCCGTGATCCGACAAGTATGTCCCAAAGTCACTGTTCACATACTCCTTCCCATTATCAGTACGAATAATTCAGATCTTGGCATCAAATTGATTTATGACTAGTTTATGGAAGTCCTGGAAGCATTTAAGAACCTCATGCTTACCCCTCAGCATATATATCCATGTCATACGCGTATAGCATTCAATAAATGTGATAAACCACTTAAATCCACTTACTGATGTGATCGAGAAAGGACCCCAAACATCTGAATGTATTAACATAAAAGGTTCACAACTTTGAAGACTAATGCTAGGATAAGTTGATCTTGTATGATTCCCAAGTTCACAGGCATCACACACAAGTTTGCTTCTATCCACGTCCTTAAAATCATCAGGATATAATTTACTCAAACTTTCAAAAGGGAAATGTCCTAACCAACGATGAAGCAAGAAGATCTCCCTCTCCTTTGCTCCAGCAGCTGCTGTCAATGCTGACTCCACATGGTTGATGAACCACAACCCATCACGCCTACTCCAGTCCCAATCACTCTACCCGTCCTCTTCTCCTGAAAGATACAAGAATTTTTATGAAATGTAACAGTGCATTTGAACTGATCAATAAGTGAACTGACGGAGAGGAGATTGACTGGGAAGGAAGAACATGCAGAACAGATGATAAGCAAAGGGATGGAGTACACTCTACAGATCGTACACCATGAATGGGTTGAGAGGTGCCATTAGCAGTTTGAATGGTTTCAGAGTATGAGTGCGGACCGTATGTTTTGAAAGGACTAGATATGCCTGTGACATGTTTGGTGAAGCTCCTGAATCTATGACCCATTCAATGTTATGCCTACATGTGGATGCAAGTTCCTGTGCCTGAGTACCTTTGCCCAAGTGGGCATAGTTGGCAAAGTTACCATAGTGACTGGAGGTGGCCATCACAGGACCAACTAGAGTGGGTTTGGAGGACTAAAATGCTTTCAACTTCTACCATTGTTCCCATTGCTTGACCTGCTCCCCTGTTAAAGTGAAAAATGGAGCCTTTTCCCTCTTCAACTCCTCCAATTCCCCTGACTTAGGCAGGGCAGCAATCAGTTCTGCCTCCAAAATCCGCACCTTCAATTCCAACTCTGCCTTCTTAGCACTCAAAAAACACAATTCCTCCGTCTTTGCTTCCACCTTGGCCGCCATTTCCAACCGATATACCTCAGCTACCATCCTAAACTCATGCAAGCTTTTCTCTAACTCCGCCTTCTCATTGAACATCATCCAAATCGCCTCCTTATACATCTCTGCCAAATGCTCTGTCATGCTTACATCAACATCAACAGACCCCGCAGCTGTTGCAACCTCCACCGCAAACATCTCCCTCTCAGAGTTCATCCTCTCCATCGTCACCTCCTTGCACACCTCTGACATGTGCTTGTACACCCCCGCCAGACTCTGCAACATTTGTGTAGCCATGCGTCACTGGTTAGACTGCACATGCAGCCTCTACAGCTCTGTCCCCATCTCCATTCTCTTTTTTGCTTCTAAATCCCCTTGATTCTGTAGGGTTATGAGGGTGCTACGCTAGCCAGAAAATAAAACTTTTCGTCCTCATAGACCAGGATCTACTGCTAGTTACAGGTTACGGGATTACCACTAGACACGCAGGTGCAGCGGAAGACGACTCAATGTAGTCGTACGCGTCGCAACAGGCAGTGCAGTTGCGTGGTCGTCCGTCACCTCAATCCTCTCGCGCGGTTCGTCCTTGCGCTCCAAGTGTAGTGCCTCCAAGGTATCCACACGTGCGGGGAAGAAACAGTCACGCCTTGGACTGCTAGGTCCGTGAGAGCAACAGGGAGACGTCGGTGTGAGGTGGGCGGCGGCTCGATTAGGGTTCGCCTTGGGCGCCCCACCCCTTCTGGTTATATAGCCCTGCTAATGGGCTTTTCCCAGAAAAGGCCCATTAGCGTCCCTCCTTTAGGGTTTTCACCAACGCCCAACGTTTGGGTCCGTTAGCAGTCTCTAGGGCATATCTCCAACAGATTCATCCTGAGTTTGGTGACTTCTTTCGAACAAGCTCAATCTCCCACAGCCGCTAAAAGTAAGCAACAACAACTCTCCTTCTCTTCCTCACGGACACCACACCAAAGCACCAACACAAAGCAGCAGCACAATACTCCTTCACCAAATCCCAACAGCAGCGCACACCCTATCTTCTTCCAGACTCATCGACTAGCAAGCAAGAACCTTCTCACAGCAACCAAACAAATCCCAGCTTCTCAAGACCTCAACAGCAGCAGCACGTAGCAACGGAACCAAATCTCACACTCACAAGGAGTCCTCACCTTCCCTCTCTGCTCAGACCTCCTCAACGAGCACTTCCCAACAGCACTTCCGAACCCACGCAGCAGCAACCTTGTTCTCCCCTCTTTTTTTTTACTTTGGCACCAATAGCTTCTCTTCCTCCTCTGCTCCTCACGATGCACAGGCACAGCACGAGCACCCTTCTGGCCTCCAAATGCAGCCCACACTCACCGCAGACCACAGGCACCCACAGGTCAACTCGGGCCCAAGCACACACCACGCCCTCCGCGTTCGTACGCGCGTCCCTGTGCCTCCGTGCCAGCACAGCACCTCGCCGACGACCCGCAGCTCTGCCTCACGCCACGCGCCTTCTCTTCCTCGTACAGCCACGCAAGCAGCTCGCAAATGCGCCTTCGTGCCTACAAAGCACCTCGCTGACGGCCCTCACGCTCGCAGCCCTTGCTGCGCCTCTGCCGTCCTCACACGCGCGTCCGCCGCCTGCACTCCGACGCCGATGCTCAGCCCCGCGCGCCGCCGCCGTTCCCGGCGTAGGTAACCCTAAGCTCAATTTCGGCTCTGATACCATGTTGGAATGTTAGAATTGGGGAGTAGCTTCTGGCTGGCTACACTCCCAGCACAGAGTCACTATATTCTTATCTTCTCAGTTTTACACAAAAGCCCTCTTACAAACAACTATTTATACCAACAATTTTCATTTGACATCGTTCTCCTTCAGAAATAAATACATGTTTTCTACAGTTGAAAAGAGTAACTGACTAATTACTCCTTATTGTGTTATATATATTAGCATGTGGAGTATATATGGAGGCTAGAATGTCAAGAGTGGCTTTTACGGTTCTTTTATTCATCTTCTTAGTTTTATAAGAGCTGTAGGCAAGATTACTTACATATTTGAATAATTTTACTAAATCATTTGTGAATCCACAAATACATTTTGTACAAAAAAACTATCCGACTAGGATCTCTTTCTCATAACTAAAGTCTCTGCATGCTGTCTACAGTTGCTTTAGAGAAAGATTTTCATAAAATTATTAAGTAGACAACTGTCTTCTATCGTCAAAGGGGTGGTAGAAAATTTCTTACCTCTTGTTACTTAGGAAGTTTCTTAGATCAGTACTAAGCTGGTAGACATCGGAGGTATCTGGTGTTGGTTTATGCAGTTCCTTGAGTATCTCTATTAAGAGCTTGCTTGGATCCCCATGCACTGCAGAAACCCATGCCCTTTCTTCGAATTGCTTGCTGATCATGCTGTTGTACAACTCCCGGGAAAGGATGGTCTTCCCCAATCCACAGAAGCCAACTATTGAGATCACTTTCAACTGCTTGGGTTGACCTTCAATTTCTGCCAACTGCTCCAGAAGCTCCTCAAGGGCTGGCTTGATGCCAACCAAATCAACTGGAAGGATAGGCTTGTTCAAGGATGATTCTACCGGCTGGAATGTGGATGGACAGGACACTGAATACCTCTGCTGCCGTTGGAGTGCTTCCTCCAATCTGCACCTTAGTTGCTGCATCTCTTCGCCTAACTGTGAACGTGATTTTCTTTTCTTCCCAGTGTTAACGATTTTACAGTACCATGGTTGTTGCTGTTCCCAAGATGCATCATACACGATGCGGTCTATACAGTCCTCCATGTCATGAGCTACTTGGCGCAACTCTTCAATGGACAAACGCAGTATGTGATCATCCTGCCCCAAGAGCTGCCCATCAATGGCACTCGTGATCATTTTAAGCTCACTCTTCAGAAAAGCCAGGTCTCCTTCAAAGCCCCTGTATAGCTTGTATTTCTCCTCCGCCAGCGAGAACAATCTCGACACGAGGTTGTCTAGAAATGCACTTAACAGACCGGGGTCCTCCATCAATCACAATGGCTTTTAGACGCTGACAGTTCCTAGTGGTGTGGAGATGAAGTGCACCCAGCTTTGCTCATAGTGATGATGGGTTGAATAAACGACAAAGAGAACACATAAAACTTAAGGAACATCTTGTAGCTGGGGAGATGACCACATCCGTCTTTTCATCTGACAGTATAGTAAATAGCATTTGTTAGCATATCAAATATTGTTTGCAGCACTTTGTACACTAAATATAATGAAAATTATATTTGGAACGGATTTAGTATCATTACAAAATACTAATATTGAATTACTAGTCAGTACTACCTTAAGAGTCCAGCACACAATTGCAGAGGTTATATATTGCGAAAACTTCCAAAGAAATTATAGCAGTGCTGATATATTGGTGTAGCCACTGATATTCACATTATATACTCCTGAATTGTTTTTAAAAAATGTGACAAGGAGAAATTATTAGAATCAAGCTTTGCGGATCAAAAACTACTATATTTTTCTACAGATGTCGGATGTGGCAGTAAGAAGAAGTAGTGCTATGTGGAGGGGGATGTAACTGAGATAAGCCCTGGTGGGATATACTCCAAGATGGCAAGATCTTTAAAAATCAATCTTGGCTGAGCTGAATCAAGGTGAAAAAGAAACTCCTTAGTTTATGCGTGAGGAATAATTAATGAAAGTCCCTCCGAAAGATGCAAACCGAGTAAGGACATCGGTTTCTTGCCAAATGAATCTGGATAGAAACTGTGATAAGTGATTGACCAAATAATGAGCTTGGAGATCTCGATCTAGATGAACCTGGCAGGAGATTCAAAAACAGAGTAGTGTAGTACTACACTATAATACGCACCTGACGTGCTGCAGCTGGAGCTTGCAGGTGAGGGGAGGAGACCTGGCTGTGACTTGGGACTTTGGGAGAGATGCACTCATTTGTCATGATGGTTGGTTTAGTGGGGGTGGCTAACACCGTTAATTAGTTTTTTGAACAAAAGACAACAATACCCCTGTCTTCGTCCTCTTTCCTCTGTGCATATGGGAAAAAGAAAAATTCTGCACACAAATAACTTCAAGAAATATCCAACTCCAGCAACATCGGGGTATTTTTGCTGATCTGGACGAGAGAAGAGAGAAGAGAGTTTGTCACTCATGCAAACAAGCTTGGTAGAGAAATTTAGACAAAAAGTTAGGTCCCGATAGAAATATGAAAGAGAATAAAAAACATAATAATAATTAAATTGGAGATAAATAGAAGACTAACTATTGTGTAGTTTAGTATAGGTAACAGTTTAGTATACGTAACTTGTACTTTAGTAAGCATTTGCCCCATGCTCTTATGGAGAGAATCGAGCACCAAGCTACTATGGGCGCACAGGTGTCTCTACTCTCTACTCGAGGAGGAAGATGGTCACGCGCCTACCAGTCCGTGTCGCCGATTGCTCGAGGAGAAATAAGGCTGCACACTGTTGAAGCTTATTTGGTATGGTTTCAACGTCAGTCTTAAGAGTAGGAGCTGTTTTCTGATAGAGAAGCTGAACCGGTGTTCTGATTGCTGCTGCAACTTTTTTTTTTTATTTGAGCAACGATTGCTGCTGCAACTTTGGCGCTGCCCCATGCTCGACGTGGCGCACTACGGCAGGGCCGTTATTTATTTCTTCTCCCTGTAGTGTTGGACCGTCTTTATTAAAGATAGAATAGAATAGAGCAAGAGAATATATTCTGTCGCTTTAGTATTGGGACCCTGGGAAGATTAGAATAGAGCAAGATAGAATGGAGAGGAAAAAGTAGCGCAATCAGTCCATTAGCCGAGCCACAATTACCTGTTCCTATATTCCCTGGTTCCCCTTTCTCCTCTCAGATTTGAGTCGGCTGACTGCGGTGTCAATCCAGGACTAGATTGTAACATCACTAAAATTTTCAACACCAAAAATCACAACCAATAAAAATTTTTCTAAAATAACCAAAGGTTGGTGAGTGTCACGTAGGAAAACATCCCTTTACTGCACCAATAGCGCATAGAGTTAGATGGAGCATTTGCATTTTAACGACAAAGTATGATTTGCCCCTTTATTTAATTTTATGTGATGTCTAATAAAATCAAATAACCTTACATATATATGTGCATACGTGCATTGCTAACCTTGAACATGGCTCTAAACTTATCCATGACGTTCTAGTGGACCTAGTATGATGTTGGTGCAATAGTCATTAACATGCATACACTAACATGATCATGGCATGGATTAGTGTATGGGAAATAGAAAAAGAAAAGGAAAAGAGGAAAGCAGCCCAAGCCAGCAAAGCCAATAGGCTCGGCCTGTTAAGCCACCTCTGGCCGCAGCCCATCCTGCGCTGCCCCACGGCCCAATTGGCCGGCAAGCCGACAGGCCCAGCCAGACCAGGACGCCCCTGCAGGCCAGGCTGAAATGGCCCAGCGAGCGAGCCAGCTTGGCACCGGCCTGCCCCACCTTCCCCGCGTCCTAGGCCTGCCCGCAACGGCCCGCCTTGGCCTGTTAAGCCACTCACCGCACCGCTGGCCCAACAAGATGGCCCCGCAAGGCCGCTGCTGCCCCGCGCACACCCGCGCCTCCACCCTAGCCGCTGACGTGCGGGCTCGCCATGTTCGCCCAACCTCCATCCCATATCTATCCACCCGACGGTCACCTCCGCTGCACCATTTTTGGTATAGCCGCTCCCGTCGTCTGTCCGCGCCCGTGACTCGCCGCCGCGCTCCGGATGTCGTCCATCCGCCTCGGCCACGTACCCGAACCCTAACCCTAACGCACGGCCGCGCTCAGCCGCTTGATGAAGATCTCTGATCCCCACCGTCCGTCGCCGGCCTCCGTGCCTATAAAGGGCGGAGCACCGGGCCGCTAGGGTTTCCCTGTGCTGCGCAGTCATCTTGGCTGCACCACACTCACCCGTTGCCCAAGAAGGAGGAGCACGAGCCGAAGCCGGAGCCGCGCGCCGCCATCGTCGTCCGTGCACTGAGGAGGACCTGCGACCGTGCCGCCCCACTTCCTCTACTCCAACGCCATCGCCCTGCGAGCACCGAGCTGCACCGCCTCACGACCGCATCACCAACCTAACATCCCCGAGCCCATGTTGAGCTCCACGGCACACTCCTCTTTCCCTGCTCGACGAGCTCCCACTCGCCATGGCCGTCGGTAGGGCACCGTCATTTTCCCGCCACCACATGCGCCCACTTGCTTCCTTAACTCGCCCCATGTCTCCGCCAATCCGTAGGACATCTAATCGGCAAGGTTAGGGGAGCCGGTGACCCATGGAGAGCGCGAACACGCTTTGCTCGCCACTCGGTCCCCGGACTCCGGCCGCCGGAGCGCCGCCGAGACGCCCATTGTCACGCGCGCTCGCCGTGCCCCGAGACCGCGTAGAAAGGTGACCCGAGCTCCAAGCCGCTCGAAATAGGGAAAGATGGAGGAAGAAGGCGTCCAGGGAGCGGCAATTAACCGGAGCGCCGCCGTCCACCGCCGCCGACCACCCGCTAGGAGGCAGATTCCCTAAAATTGAAGCCTTTTCCTTGTACGCCATGATCTTGTGACCCCATTGTGCTAGTCGATGACGAGCCCCGCACGTCGTAGCACCCCACTGCCGCAGCCACACCGCTCAGCGTCGCCGTCGTGTGCGCCGCCGGTGAGGCCATGCCCCGCAGACCGCTTGAACTGCATCGCCGTGCCCGCCTTGCCCGGCCGCAGCCGTAGCCACAGCTCTGGCCAGCCGGGCCGGCCAGAACCGCCACACCGCCCGTCGTCTGCCGGCCGTTGCGAGCGGGAGCAGAGGGGGAAGAGTTTTCCCCACACGGTGCACCGAGCCCACCGCCGGTCCAGCTGGACCAGTGAAGAGATGAAACCCAGACCTAGAGCCTCTAGTCCACCATGGACCAAGACCACATAGCCAAATGCCGTGGACTCGGCCCGTTGGAGATCCAACCCGCCACGTGGACCTCCCTGATGTCGACACGGGTTCAGGACGGGCCAGCCCAACCCAGCCCAGATCCAGCCCTACCCAAGCCCACCGAGGCCCGGTCGAGGCCCGATCAGCGCTGACCGTTGACGGGACAAAGTTGACAGTTGACCCGGGCCCACCTGTCAGCGACCATTGACCGAGGCCCACCTGTCAGTGACTCAGCCGCCGGACTCGCGTTGATGTCAGCATGACGTTAGCCTTGCGTCAGCCCTATGCCAGCTCCACTGTGCCCGCGCGCGACGTGGCTCAACCGGAGACCGCCACGTGTTGGCTGCTGGTTATTTGGCCCTTTTTCTTTTTCAGAAAATAGATTAAACTTTGGAAATTCATAACTAATTCATACGAACTACAAAAAATATGAATCAAGTGTCCAAATTTTCATAAAAATGAGCTCTACGTGATAGGCTTATGTATGATTGCATTTCGAGTTACTAAATTTGATTTGGTTCTTTGTGATACTTTATAGGAGTCGCTAACGCGACTATTTACGTCTCGTTTTAGAGGAGGAGCAGTCTGAGGAGGACGACTACGAGTACGAGGAGGAGCTCGGTTATGACTTCGCAGGTGCCACACCCCACCCAACCTCGTAGATCTTATTACGCATGGCATAATATCTAGTTTGCTAGTACTTTATTTATGAATATCACCTGATGATTGGTTGCATGGTAGATTTGCTTGATGAGCCTTTACCTTGTTGCAACCTTACTCTTGCACACCCGCTGATAGGCTAGATGCATGCTTATTTACTTATGATGCTTTACTTCAACTACGCTTATATCTGCGTGATGTGATGCGTGGTGGGGAGTATGCCTACATGATTAAGGCGCGTGGTGCCACTTTACTCGGGGAGAGTGCTGCGTGCGTCTTGGGTGTGTTGTGAGGGTTCAGTCAATCAGACAGGATTCTACGATGAGCCTTGTGGGCGAGTCTTGCCGGGGGATGTGTTCTGGGCATTCCCGTATGAGTTGCTTGTGGTGGGCACATTATGAGGTATATGGTGATCCTGGGGGTGAGAGCTTTCGTGAAGCGAGGCCCCGGGTAGGAGGTGCTGTTGTAGCACGGACTGTTGTAGTCCCTAGGAGAAGATAATCCTGTCTGATCCCCTAGGACCTGATATCTCTTGAGAACCATAACCTTGGGACCTACGTGCTCACCGCTCGCCCTTGTATGGGCGGGGGACGGATGTCTGACTAAGCTAGGACGGTGCCACTACTACTAGGTTGTTAGCAGATAATGTCGAGAGGTACGGGCATTGGGACCCACACCCTCCTTAGACAGCATAGTGACCTTGGGGGCCCGGTACTATGTCTCACAGTCTCAGTGTGCCGGTGGTACCTATCTGGGATGTCCCAGTACTGAGTGGTAGGGTGGCATTGCACTGGTTAGAAAACAGCCGGAATCAGCTTAGGCGGGGCACCGCCAATGATGGTGATCTTGTGGTTACGGGAGTACACGCTCTGCAGAGTTATGAATCTATATATATAGTCTGCGAGCCACTGGTATGGCTTTTTCCTAAGACCCACGTTTCTTGAGAGTAGTGAGATGAGTCCTATTCTCCCCCTGGTGTTACCCTTCTGGCTATGAGCCGCTGAGACAGGCTCCGAGAGGGAGTTGGACCTGTCGACTGAGTGCGAGAGGGTGAGATGTGTGTGATGGTGATGGAATGGGTTGGATATATGGATGAGGTGGGTTAAAACTTGATGAATTATATTATATAATATTAGTCACTACTTGCATAGGAAACCACAGCCATATATTAGGTCGCTTTGATTATATCCTTTGCATCCCACCAAATACTACATAGCAAAAGCAAAGCATAGGGTGGGAGATGTGTCCAGTACAAACTGTACTGAAAATTATTTGCCAAGTGAACCCAACTACGACTTCACCGATGAGGAGTAGACGTCTCGTTCCTATGCTTAGGCTTCTTTTGGAGATTTGTTGTTGCTTCCGCCTTCTACCGCTGTTCTAGATGCTGCTACTCTGATGTTTTCCGCCAGTGTGGCGATGGACTATTTATGTAATTCCCCCTAATTATACTCTTTTTATTCGATGTATGGATCCTGTATCAACTGCTGCTGGATTATATGATGGTTTGATCCTTGAACTATCATACTATTCACCATTCCGTGTATTTTCCCTTCGTGGAAAATTGAGTATGTTTCAGTTGGTACCTGAGCCATGCTTGACCCTAGGACGAGACCCATAGGATTGGATGATAGAATTAGGAGAACCTTGAAATCTCTCGGTTATACACTAACCACTGCATACGCTTTTATGCATAGCTTATCTCTCTCTATAACTTTTCTAATTTCATTCTCGTGTTAACCTGTAGATGGACCCCAATTTGCCGCTTGGTCCGTTGTCGCCGATGGATGTCGTTGAGTACAGACTTGACGGAGCGGAGTTTGGAGGCTACGCTCACGTGCTTCGCAAGGTTCTCACTGAGCTTGGTGTTCCCATGGAGAACGTCGAGTACCTTTGCCGTGGCAAGCCTACCCTTGGAGGAGGCATCGAGGGCTACAAGGCAGTCCACATCAACGTGCCTGCAAGCAAGAACCTGCCTAGAGTTGCCGCCTTCACTAACTTCGCCTTCGATAATGACACCGGCATGTGTATTCAGACCATTTCGCGCCAGGCACTTTGCACTGTGCTACGCATTGGGGCTGACTACCTGAAGGAGAGTCGCTTTCGTCTGCTTCCTCGTGCCCTCGACGTTCAGCAGGGTAGTTGGGAGGAGATCGCCTACACCGAGTAGAATATCAGAGTTGACCGTAACCCTTGCCACCGCACCTCCGTGATGTACCTGCAGTGTCAAGAAATGTACATTGCTGAGTTGGAGCGAAAGGGACACCGTGACCGTAACTACCTGATGGAGGTTGATGAGAGAATCCGCATATCAGAGAGCAAGGAGGCAGCATGGATGCAGAAGATTGCGGACCTAGAGCGTGAGTTAGCGTGCAAGGAGCACACTCACCAGGACCAGATCACCAGGATGACAAATGAAATGGAGAAGCTTTAGCTCCACAACAGCCGTCTCATCAGGAAGATTAGTGAGCTTGAGACTACTATAGCTGAGAAGAACGAAGACATTGCAAAGAGATTCCAGGAGAAGAGTTAGGATGCCGCCTACAAGGACAAGCTCCGTGAGCAGTGCAAGGCTCAACGCGAGAAGTTGCTGCAGGAATACACTCATGCTAGCTACAACCAGGGACACCTGATCAACTACATCCACAAGATAGCATACCTCATGGACAAGCTCAAACGCACCATGGAGGCTTGGAAGAGGTTGGATCGTAAGAGAGTCAGAGAGTACGAGGAGTTGCAAGATGAGCTTCCCTTACGAGCCCGTAAGAAGGTTAGAGTTGAGACATTCGAGCTGGGGCAATCTCGCCTCAACTTGAGTGGGTGCCCCACCACTGGACTCAGCGGACAGTCAGTGTCCACCCCTCAGCTCGAGGAGGCCCATCGTTATGTTTCTCGCCTTTAGATGACCGATGAGCAGATCCAAGCTTCTGGCATTGGTATTCCCACCTCAGCTTATAGTTTGGGCTAGTCCTTAGGGTTAGTTTAGCAGTGTTGTAGGATCAGGGTTGATGTTGGGCCCTGCGTGGCCGTATGACTGGTCTCGCCATGTTGTTGAGTAGTTTGTCCACCCCTTTTGCTAGAACTACCTGTGTGTGGAATGTTTCCCGCGAGTCTCCTAGCGTAGCTGTTAGAGACATCGCCGTGTAATAACTTGATGTAATGATGATTCAGGTTTTATCGCATCTTTATGGATCTTTATGGATGATTCGCGAGTGTTGGATAGATTTAAATGCTTTCAAATCATTAAGCTATCTTAATTATTACCTCATTAGTGTCAAGATATATCACATGCACATGTGCCCTAATCTGAGGTTTATGTAAAGCAGGATGTCCACTCGTCGTACCAGCCGCCTGAACAACCACTCCCCTTCACCTGCGACTGCCAAGGGCCGTGGACGCGGTCGTGGTCAGGGTCGTGGTCATGGACGCGTTGGTCACATAACCCTTGTCCTTGAGGAGCCACCTCGTGCTGCCACCCCACAGCCCGCACACCCACCACCACCGCCGGTTGTTGAGCTGGAACCAGCTGCTGGAGGCGCGGCTGGAGGACCGCCACCGCCTATTGCTAAGCCCGAGCCTAATCCTACCACTGGAGGAGATGCAACTCCGCCATCACCACCCATGCCACTTTTGGCGGATGTGATGGCTCAGCAGACCGAGCTTCTTCGAGTCTTAGCTGAGAACGTGCTGCACCCCCACCACAGGGAGCCACGCGATGACTTCTACAAGAAGCTGGAGTTCTTTCTCAAGCTGAGGCCCCTGATGTTCGATGGCACCAGCATTGACCCCATCGCTGCTGATGACTGGCTGAGGGAGATTGAGAAGAAGCTGGACTTAACCACTTGCACTGACGAGGAGTGTGTTGGCTTGGCAACTCACCAACTTGTGGGTGCTGGGCGATCTTGGTGGGATAGCCTCTGTGAGACCCACCAGGACCCTGCTAACATCTCCTGGGACGAGTTCGTGGAGGAGTTTCGTGTGTTCTTCATCCACGAGGGCACACTGGAGAAGAAGGAGAATGAGTTTCCAACATCTCCATGGGAACGGACAAGGTGCATGAGTACACCACCCGCTTCACTAACCTGCTGCACTATGCACCTGCCTCAGTGGTGAATTCTGAGAAGGAGAAGATGTACTACTACCACAAGGGCTTGTCTAGCCACATCAGGCTCTCCCTCTCAGGCACCAAGAGCCACACCCTGTGTGACTTGATTGACGGGTGTATGGAGATTGAGAAGGACCGCGATCAGGTTTTTGCGGAGAAGGAAGCGCTTGGCAAGACCAAGAAGCATCATGCTGAGGGCACCTCCCACGCACCTGCCCCATGGAGGTCGCGTGGCAAGGTGTCTCAACCACCCCGCTTTCGCTTCGCCCAGGGAGCTGCACACGGTTCGAGCCGGGGCGGTGGTACCCACACCAACAACTACCCCCGCCCAGCTCAGGACCGCTAAGCAGATGCTCGTGCCACACCAGGAGGTAGCACATGGAGGGCCACTGCACCAACCCCCACAGGCGGTGCGACCTACACTTGCTTCGCTTGTGGCCAGCCGGGTCACAAGGCAGCCGAGTGCCCGAACAAGGCTGCACCTGCTACACCAGCTCCCGCCAGGCAGAACCTGGGTACCCCATACAAGCAGGTGCCGACTAGAGCAACCCGTGGCTGCCTCACCAACCTGACAGCAGAGGCTACCCAGAGTGCCCCTGACATGGTGTACGGTATGTTTTTAGTGCATGGAGTTAAGGCATCCGTGCTGTTTGATTCAGGTGCTACATGTTCTTATATATCCACCCAGTTTGCACGAGAGCACCATATACCCGTCACTCCACGAAAAGAAGCCTTATACACCAGTTCACCTTTGGGCAATGTTTGTTGTACCAAGAGATGCAAGGGAGTGAGTATCACAATCGAGGGTCTTACCTTTCTTGCTGATCTTACCTTGCTACCCTTCGAAGGCCTAGACGTCATTCTAGAGATGGATTGGTTAACACAGAATAAGGGAGTGATATCTTGCTCGCCTAGATTTGTGGAAATAACCCATCCAAGTGGTCGCCGGATCAGATGTGAGCCGAACAAAGGGACAGATGTTTCCATACTGTGTGCCCTTGAAGAGAAGTCCCTTGAGGAAGTGCCTTTAGTTCGGGAGTATCCCGATGTCTTTCCTGAAAAGCTCCTAGGGATGCCACCGGACAGGGATGTTGAGTTCGTGATTAACCTGTTGCTTGGTATGAGTCCTATTTCCAAGCGACCCTACCGTATGGCAATTGACAAGCTTAAGGAGCTTAAGAAACAGCTTGAGGAGCTATCCGAGAAAGGGTTCATTAGGCCCAGTGCCTCGCCCTGGGGATCTCCTGTTCTGTTTGTTAAGAAGAAGGATGGAACGCAGAGGATGTGCGTTGATTACAGGAACTTGAATGCCGTGACCATAAAGAACAAGTACCCCCTGCCGAGGATAGATGACCTGCTAGATTAGCTTCACAATGCCAAGTACTTCTCCAAGATCGACCTCAAATCAGGCTACCATTAGATGAAGATCAGAGAAGAGGACATTCTCAAGATAGCATTCATCACCAGATATAGGCAGTATGAGTACATCATCGTGTCCTTCGGTCTTACGAACGCACCGGCTTATTTTATGAACATGATGAATAAAGTGTTCATGCAGGAGCTGGATAAGTTCATGGTGGTCTTCATTGATGACATTCTTGTCTATTCTGCCACAGCCGAGGCGCATGAACAGCATCTGAGGATAGTGTTGGAGAAGTTGAGAAGGCATCAGCTCTATGCCAAGTTCGACAAGTGTGAGTTCTTGCTTGAGGAGGTCGCTTTCCTAGGCCATGTACTCAATGCTGACGGAGTAGCTGTGGATCCATCCAAGATTAAGACAGTGAAGGGATGGGAGCAGCCACAGAATGTGACCGATGTGAGAAGTTTCTTGGGATTGGTTGGTAATTATCGCCGAATCATCGAGAACTTTTCCAAGATAGCTCGCCCATGACCAACCTCCTGAAGAAGACCAATGAGTTTGAATGGACGCCCTAATGCAAACAGAGTTTCCAGACCCTGAAGGAGAAGCTCACCATAACGCCTGTTTTTGCCTTGCCCGATATCCACAGGACTTTGTGGTCTATTGTGATGCATCTCGCTATGGGCTCGGTTGTGTTCTAATGCAGAATGGGAAAGTCATTGCCTATGCTTCCTGCCAGCTTAAAGAGCATGAACAGCATTACCCTACCCATGATCTCGAGCTTGCCGCTATGATCCATGCATTGAAGATTTGGAGGCACTACCCGATTGGGAACAAGTGCGAAATCTACACCGATCATAAGAGCCTGAAGTACTTTTTCACCCTGGAAAATCTGAACATGAGACAACGTTGTTGGCTTGAGTTGATTAATGACTACGACGTGGAGATTCTCTATCACCCTGGGAAGGCTAATGTGGTCACTGACGCTCTTAGCCGCAAAAGCTATTGTCATGCTCTATTCACTACCACCTTGCCCAAGGAGTTGCAAGAGGGCATTGATGAGTTACAGATGGAGGTGATACCCCATGGACTGTTGAATGAGCTTCGTGTGCACTACACCCTCATGGATAGGATCCATGAAGCCCAGCACCACTGCCCAGAGATTTGGGAGATACATGAGCTCCTGACGCAAGGCAAGTGCCCAGAATTCAGTGAAGATGACCAAGGTACTTATTGGTACAAGGACAGAATTTGTGTGCCTACTGACCCAGCTATCCGCAATGAGATCCTCTCAGAAGGACATGACTCTAAGTATTGTATCCACCCAGGAAGTACTAAGATGTATGCTAATTTGAAGAGGAAATTCTGGTGGAAGAACATGAAGTCAGATATCGCAGGTCATGTTGCTAGATGTGACATTTGTAAATGCATCAAAGCTGAGCACAAGAGACCTGCAGGACTACTAAAGCCACTTGATATACCTGAATGGAAATGGGATAGCATTTCTATGGACTTCATTGTGGGTTTTCCTCGAACCTTGAAGGGCCATGATGCTATATGGGTGATAGTCGATCGCTTGACTAAGGTAGCTCACTTCCTAGCCATCAAGAGTGATGCCCGAGTTAGCCAGCTAGCAGATTTGTATGTTTAGAACATTCTCAAGTTGCATGGAGCCCCTAAGAGCATAATATCGGATCATGGGCCGTAGTATACGTCTAAGTTCTAGAAAGACCTAAACAAGTCAATAGGGAGCAAGCTAGATTACAATACCGCTTACCACCCTCAGACAGATGGTCAGACTGAGAGAGTGAACCAGATCCTTGAAGATATGCTTCAGGCTTGTGTTATGAAATATGGAACTGATTGAGAGAAGAGTTTTCCCTTTTCAGAGTTCTCCTACAACAACAGTTACCAAGCTAGTCTCAAGATGTCACCGTTCGAGGCTATGTATGGAAGACCATGCAGAACACCCCTGATGTGGTCCAAAGCAGGAGAAAGATCATTCTTTGGCCCTGCCACCATCAAGGAGACCGAAGAAGGAGTCGCCCAAGTGCGAGAGAATCTGAGGATTGCCCAGAGCCATCAAAAGAGCTATGCCGACAAGAGACGCAGAGACCTCGAGATTGAAGTCAGGGACTATGTCTATCTCAAGGTCTCCCCGCTTCGAGGGACCATCAGATTTCATGTGAAAGGGAAGCTAGCACCAAGGTACGTGGGACCGTACAGAATCTGTGCCAGAATTGGCAAGCTTGCTTACAAAGTAGAGTTGCCCGAGCAACTAGCAGGTGTACACCTAGTATTCCATGTGTCACAGTTGCGCAAGTGTCTAAAGCTACCAGAGCAACCAGTACCTGCAGAGGCGCTTGATATTCAGGACACCTTGGAGTACAGAGAGCACCCCATCTGCATTTTAGATACAGCCACCAAAGAAACCAGAAACGCCAGCACACCGATATTAAAGATTCAGTGGAGCAATCACACAGAATGAGAAGCAACTCGGGAGAAGGAAATGGAAATGAGGAGGCTCTACCCCTACTTGTTTGAAGAGTAAGTTGCACTTTAAAATCTCAAGGATGAGATTCTCATAAGGGGGTAGGACTGTAACATCCCTAAAATTCCCAACACCAAAAATCATAACCAACAAAAATTTTTCTAAAATAACCAAAGGTTGGTGAGTGTCACGTAGGAAAACATCCCTTTACGGCACCAATAGCACCTAGAGTTAGATGGAGCATTTGCATTTTAACGACAAAGTACGATTTGCCCCTTTATTTGATTTTATGTGATGTCTAATAAAATCAAATAACCTTACATATATATGTGCATACGTGCATTGCTAACCTTGGACATGGCTCTAAACTTATCCATGAGGCTCTAGTGGACCTAGTATGATGTTGGTGCAATAGTCATTAACATGCATACACTAACATGATCATGGCATGGATTAGTGTATGGGAAATAGAAAAAGAAAAGGAAAAGAGGAAAGCAGCCCAAGCCAGCAAAGCCAACAGGCTCGGCCTGTTAAGCCACCTCCGGCCGTAGCCCACCCCGCGCAGCCCCACCGCCCAATTGGCCGGCAAGCCGACAGGCCCAGCCAGACCAGGCCGCCCCCGCAGGCCAGGCCGAAATGGCCCAGCGAGCGAGCCAGCTTGGCACCGGCCTACCCCACCTTCCCCGCGTTCCAGGCCTACCCTCAACGGCTCGCCTTGTCCTGTTAAGCCACTCACCGCACCGCTGGCCCCAAGATGGCCCAGCAAGGCCGCCGCCGCCCCGCGCACGCCCGCGCCTCCACCCGAGCCGCTGATGTGCGGGCCCACCATGTTAGCCCAACCTTCATCCCATATCTGTCCACCCGACGGTCACCTCCGCTGCACCATTTTTGCTCTGGTCGCCCCCGCCGTCCGTCCGCGCCCGTGACTCATCGCCGCACTCCGGATGCCGTTCATCTGCCTCAGCCACGTACCCGAACCCTAACCCTAACGGGCGGCCGCGCTCAGCCGCTTGATGAGGATCTCCGATCCCCACCGTCCGTCGCTGGCAGCCGTGCCTATAAAGGGAGGAGCACCGGGCCGCTAGGGTTTCCCTGTGGTGCGCGGTCGTCTTGGCTGCACCACACTCACCCGTTGCCCAAGAAGGAGGAGCAGGAGCCGGAGCCGGAGCCACGCGCCGCCATCGTCGTCCGTGCGCCGAGGAGGACCCGCGACCGTGTTGCCCCACTTCCTCTACTCCAACACCATCACCCCGCGAGCACCGAGCTGCACTGCCTTGCGACCGCATCGCCAACCTAACATCCCTGTGCCCACGGTGAGCTCCACGGCACACTCCTCTTTCTCTGCTCGATGAGCTCCCACTCGCCATGGTCGCCGGTAGGGCACCGTCATTTTCCCGCCGCCACATGCGCCCACTTGCTTCCTTAACTCGCCCCATGTCTCTGCCAATCCGTAGGACATCTAATCGGCAAGGTTAGGGGAGCCGGTGACCCACGGAGAGCCCGAGCGCACTTTGCTCGCCGCTCGGTCCCCGGACTCCGGCCGCCGAAGCGCCGCCGAGACGCCCGTCGTCACGCGCGCCCGCCGTGCCCCGAGACCGCGTAGAAAGGTGACCCGAGCTCCGAGCCGCTCGAAATAGGGAAAGTGGAGGAAGAAGGCGTCTAGGGAGCGACAATTGACCAGAGCGCCGCCGTCCGCCGCCGCTGAGCTTTTCGCCGCCGACCACCCGCTAGGAGGCAGATGCCCCAAAATTGAAGCCTTTTCCTTGTACGCCGTGACCTTGCGACCCCATTGCGTTAGTCGATGACGAGCCCCACGCGTTGTAGCACCCCGCTGCCGTAGCCATGCCGCTCGGCACCGCCGCCGTGTGCGTCGTCGGTGAGGCCATGCCCCGCCGACCGCTTGAACTCCATCGCCGCGCCCGCCTTGCCCAGCCGCAGCCATAGCCACAGCTCTGGCCAGCCGGGCCGGCCAGAACCGCCACACCGCCCGGCGCCGGCGAGGCCCGGCCGAGCCGGCCGTTGCGTGCGGGAGCAGAGGGGGAAGTGTTTTCCCCACACGGTGCACCGAGCCCATCGTCGGTCCAGCTGGACCAGTGAAGAGATGACACCCAGACCCAGAGCCTCTAGTCCACCGTGAACCAAGACCACATGGCCAAACGCCGTGGACTCGGCCCGTTGGAGATCCAACCCGCCACGTGGACCTCCCTGATGTCGACATGTGTTCGGGCCGAGCCGGCCCAACCCAGCCTAGATCCAGCCCTACCCAAGCCCGCCGAGGCCCGGTCGAGGCCCAGTCGGCGCTGACCGTTGATCGGTCAACGTTGACCGTTGACCCAGGCCCACCTGTCAGCGACCGTTGACCGGGGCCCACCTGTCAGTGACTCAGTCGCCGGACCCGCGCTGATGTCAGCATGACGTCAGCCTTGCGTCAGCCCTGCGCCAGCTCCACTATGCCCGCGCGCCATGTGGCTCAACCGGAGACCGCCACGTGTTGGCTGCTGGTTATTTGGCCCTTTTCTATTTTTTCAGAAAATAGATTAAACTTCGAAAATTCATAACTAATTCATATGAACTCTGAAAAATATGAACTAAGTGTCCAAATTTTCATAAAAATAAGCTCTACGTGATAGGCTTATGTATGATTGCATTTTGAGTTATTGAATTTCATTTGGTTCTTTGTGATACTCTATAGGAGTCGCTAACGCGACTATTTACGTCTCGTTTCAGAGGAGGAGCAGTCTGAGGAGGACGACTATGAGTACGAGGAGGAGCTCGGTGATGACTTCGCAGGTGCCACACCCCACCCAACCTCGTAGATCCTATTATGCATGGCATAATATTTAGTTTGCTAGTGCTTTATTTATGAATATCAGCTGATGATAGGTTGCATGGTAGATTTGCTTGATGAGCCTTTATCTTGTTGCAACCTTACTCCTGTACACCCACTAATAGGCTAGACGCATGCTTATTTACTTATGATGCTTTACTTCTACTACGCTTATATCTGTGTGATATGATGCGTGGTGGGGAGTATGGTTATATGGTTAAGGCACGTGATGCCACTTTACTCAGAGAGAGTGCTGCGTGCGTCTTGGGTGTGTGGTGAGGGTTGAGTCGATCGGATAGGATTCTACGATGAGCCTTGTGGGCGAGTCTTGCCGGGGGATGTGTTCTAAGCATTCCCGTATGAGATGCTTATGACGGACACATTGTGAGGTATATGGTGATCCCAGGGGTGAGAGCCTTCATAGAACGAGGCCCCGGGTAGGAGGTGCTGTTGTAGCACAGACTGTTGTAGTCCCTATGAGAAGATAATCCTGTTTGATCCCCCTAGGACCTGATATCTTTTGAGAACCGAAACCTTGGGACCTACGTGCTCACCGCTCGTCCCTGTATGGGCGAGGGACGGATGTCTGACTAAGTTAGGACGGTGCCACTACTACTAGGTTGTTAGCAGATAGTGTCGAGAGGTATGGGCATTGGGACCCACACCCTCCTTAGACAGCATAGTGACCTCGGGGGCCCGGTACTATGTCTCACAGTCTCAGTGTGCCGGTGGTACCTATCCGGGATGTCCCAGTACTGAGTGGTAGGGCGGCATCGCACCGGTTAGAAAACAGCCGGAATCAGCTTAGGCGGGGCACCGCCGATGATGGTGATCTTGTGGTTACGAGAGTATACGATCTGCAGAGTTATGAATCTATATATATAGTCCAAAAACCACTGGTATGGCTTTTTTCTAAGACCAATGCTTCTTGGGAGTAGTGAGATGAGTCCTTTTATTCTCCCCCTGGTGTTACCCTTCCGGTTGCGAGCCGCTGAGACAGGCTCCGAAAGAGAGTTGTACCTGTTGACTGAGTGCGAGAGGGTGAGATGTGTGTGATGGTGATGGAATGGTTTGGATATGTGGATGAGGTGGGTTAAAACTTGATGAATTATATTATATAATATTGGTCACTACTTACATAGAAAACCACAGCCACATATTAGGTCGCTTTGATTATATCCTTTGCATCCCATCAAATACTACATAGCAAAAGCAAAGCATAGGGTGAGAGATGTGGCCAGTACAAACCGTACTGAAAATTATTTGGCAGGTAAACCCGACTACGACTTCACCGACGAGGAGTAGACGTCTCGTTCCTACGCTCAGGCTTCTTTTGAAGATTTGTTATTGCTTCCGTCTTCTACAGCTGTTCCAGATGCTGCTACTATGATGTTTTTCACCAGTGTGGCGATGAACTATTTATGTAATTCCCCCTAATTATACTCTTTTTATTCGATGTATGGATCCTGTATCATCTGCTGCTGGATTATATGATGATTTAAGCCTTTAACTATCATACTATTCGTTATTCCGTGTATTTTTCCTTCGTAAAAAATTGAGGATGTTTCATATATGGTATGGATGCCTTCTCTCTCGTTTTTGAGTCTACGGACTCCGGTTTCAATCCGCGACTAGACGGTATGGATGACTTCCTTCTCATTTTTGAGTCTGCGGACTGCCGTGTCAATCCGGGACCAGATGGTATGGACGCCTCATCTTGCTGCTCTGGATTCTTCCCATCAGAGATGGACGTGTTTGCTTCTCATTCTGGGATGCAGCTTGTCACCGGCAACACCAGTGTCGTTGGCGGACAGCCGGCCGGCAAGCCAGCGATTCCAGCCGCAGGCGTCCAGACGCCTGGGACCCCCTTCTTCCTGTGTCAGTCAGCTCAGCCCGAGTCAAGCAAATATGCCCGGATGTTGAGATATTCAGTTCTTCTCTGGGTGCCATGGTCTCCCTTCTTGCGAAGCTCAGTTCACTGCTGGTCTCTCCAGAGGATCAGCTGCCAGAGCCACTGAAGCTACACAAGGACAAGCTCGAGCTCCTCAAAGAAGATGTTGAAGGATTAAACACCTTCCTCGTCAATCTGTCATGGGTGGAAACACCCAACATGATGGTGAAGCACTGGATGAACGAGGTGCGTGATCTGTCATATGATATTGAAGATTATATTGACAAGACGATTCACCCTTGCTCCAATTGGCGTTTTGATTCTGAGGTGGAAGAATTAAGCACTCTCATGAAGCAGGCCAAGGACGCCCGTGAACGATACAATAGGTACGATCTAGGGTGTTGGGCATCAAGACCTAGATTTATGGTCGATGAGCAAGGCCAGGTTCCGGTTCCAAGACTCAATGGGGAGTTTACCGTCCTTGTTGGTATCAGTGATTCCAAGACTGAACTAATCAAACGTTTCAATAATGGCGCCGAACAGAGGCAAGTAGTATGCATACAAGGATACCCAGGTGTTGGTAGACTACGCTTGCCAAAGAAGTGTACAATGAAATGGAAGGACAGTTGTGTCGAGCTTTTGTCCGAGCCTCAAATATGCCTGATACAAGGAGGCTTCTCAGTGGCATCATCTCCCAAATAAAGCACCGCAGTCGAGGACAACCTGTGCAAGAGCTCATTGACAGCCTAAGAAAACACCTCCAACAGGAGGTATAATTAGTACTCTCTCCGTTCTAAATTATAGTTCACTTTGATTTTTTTGATGCATATATTTTATTATGTATCTAGACATATTATTTTTCTAGATATATAGAAAAATACATGAACCAAAAAAGTTAAAGTGAACTATAATTTAGAATGGAGGGAGTAGTTGTATGTTACGGTGTTCCTTATTTTTCTTCAGAAGCACGTGCAGTATGAGAAAATTCTAGAGGCTTATTGAAATCTACAGAAGATTCTTGAAACGAGATCTTGATATACTAGTCGAGTTACCTATTCGGTTTCAAAATCTGGTTTCTGCTTATTCTAAGTAGCAACAATAAAAAAAATCTGATACATCATAAATTGTAAGTAAAAGAGCGTACCCAGTGCCATAGGCTCCCGCACTGCGGGGTCTGGGGAAGAGAAAATAGCCAGCAGCCATCCCTGCACAAATGTGCAGAGGCTGGGGCTTAAACCCTGGACCTCTTGGTCATAGGCGGTAAAGCTCTACCGCTTGCACCAGGGTCGCCCTTCAAATTGTAAGTAAAAGGGAAAAATAATAAATTAGATTGCTGACAAGAACCTTACCATTTCTGTTTCTTCTAATACAGTTGAGTTTGAAGTTGAAACTTTGAAATCATGATAAAAGTAAGTACCAATATTTTTGAGCTTACATACTGAAAGCAGGCATGCAAGTTTGTCAAGCCAAATAAGAAAAATTTAGAACTATCAGGGAAACTATAAAAGCTAATACAAAATATAATCCTTCTATTTCTTTTTTTAATGCAATGGCAGGAGCTCTGCTCTTCAATTAAGCAAGAGATCTCTGCCTTTCAATTAAGCAAGAGGGCTGTGCCTTCCCATATTTTTCAACTTTACATTTACAATTTTCCTGTTTTTGTAATTGTTGTATTTCACCTAGCTGGCACAAAATGTTTATACATCTTAAATTGTTTGGCAGGTATCTCATTGTAATTGATGGTTTGTGGGAAACAACATCATGGGATATTGTTAGTAGCGCATTTCCTGATAACGGTCAATGCAGCAGAATATTATTAACTACAGATAGTGAAGAAGTAGCTTTGGAGTGCTGTGATTATGAATCTGATGCTATTTTTAAGATGGAACCACTTGGTGGAAATGACTCCACTGAATGGTTCTTCAACAGTGTTTGGATTCAAACATGACTGCTCTAAACAGTTGAAGGAAAGCTCTGAAGAAATTATAAGAATATGTGGTGGTCTGCCACTCGCGATCATTAGCATAGCTAGCATTTTAGCAATCCAACCAGATAACTTAGAGCTGTGGTGCCATGTCAAAGAAGCATTATTTTCCAGATTGAGATATAATCTTACTTTTGAAGTCATGCTGAGAGAAATAGTAGGTCTGAGCTACAATACTCTTCCGCACCATTTGAAGACATGCCTACTATATCTTAGTATGTATCCTGAAGGTTATACATTCTTGAAGGCTGACTTGGTGAAACAATGGAGTGCTGAAGGTTTTATTATTGCAGTAGAAGAGAAAAACTGTGATGAAGTTGCAGAATGCTATTTTGATGAGCTTATATGCAGGGGACTTATACAGCCCAATCATACCAATATCTCATGTGAGGTGATTTTATATACACTGCACTCTACTTTATTCGAAGTTATTAGGACCATGTCCAATGAAGAGAACTTCTGCACTGTGATAGACTACTCCAATACCATCTCAAAGCTTTATGTAAAGGTTCGACGACTGTCTCTCAGATTTAGTAGTGCCAAATATGCTACGAAACCAGAAAGCATTAGACTATCCCCTGTGCGGTCACTTATCTTTTATGGACTTGTTAATTGCCTCCCTTCATTTATGGAGTTTGAGGTACTTCGAGTTCTTATTCTCGAAGTTTGGGGTGACCAAGAGGAGTTAGACCTCAGTGGCATCAACAGATTGTTTCAGCTGAGGTACATACGTATTACGTCTAACATCACTGTGAAACTACCAGCACAGATGATTGGACTGCCATATTTGCAAACAATGGAAATTTCTGCAAGTGTAACTTCTGTTCCATCAGATATCGTTCATCTTCCGAGATTGTTGCACCTCTGTGTACTTGGCGAGATAAATCTGTCCAGTGGTATTGACCAAATGAGATCTCTACGCACACTTCAGTCTTTTGACCTCAGCAGTAACTCTGAAGATATTATATGGGAACTTGGTGAGATGACGGGCCTGCGAGATCTTCATGTCACCAGTACTACAGAAATGTCTTACCTTGCAGAGAGGAAGTTGACAACTTTCATTTCTTCCCTTGAGAAACTTACCAATCTAAAATCTATAATTCTTGCGCCTGTTCCTTTATGCACAAGCATTTCCTTGGATTGCTCTTGGAGCATATCTTCTCTTTCCGTCTTCCTTCAGAGACTTGAGTTGTTGCCACCCATTTGCATCTTTTCAAGACTCCCTGTTTGGATTGGACAGCTTCGGAAGCTATTCATTTTGAAAATTGTTCTTATGGAATTGACGGCAGGTGATGTTGACATCATCGCCAAATTACAGCAACTCACCATTCTCTCTCTTTATGTCAGGCAACCAACCTCAGAACTTATTGTCTTCCATCATGCAGCATTTCCAGTTCTAAAGTGCTTCAAATTCAGATGTGGCATTATGCACATTGCTTTTCAGCCTGATGCAATGCCTAGTCTTCGGAGGCTGAAGCTTGAATTCAATGCCCACAGTGGAGAGCAGAATGGTAATATGCTTGCTGGCATTGAACACCTGTTAAACCTGCAAGAGATCACTGGCCGAATTGGGTCAGCACCTGGTGCAGAGGAAGCAGATAGAATGGCTGCAGAGCTTTTGTTCAAGGAAGCTATTAGCAAGCATTCACAACTTACAAGCTTCAACCTACGAATTGTCCGTCCATTTGACGAAGAGTATGGGCCTTTCTTCTCGAAATTTCATTGCTGCATTTGAGATAAATACACAGGGCGGCCTTTGACTTGTGTCGTTGTGCCACTTAGGTCCACAAACTTGCAAAACCGAATTCTAGGCCCCTAAACTTATGTCGTTGTGCTACTTAGGTCCACGAACTTATAAAACTGAATTCTGGCCCCTAAACTTGTTTAGCTACGCCACTTAATCGTTTCCACACTCTGATTATTGTGAACCAAATTCATTACACATGATATCACTGCTGAAATCCATCATGTACGACTACTGATTAGAGAGAGAGACGGCCGGGGTAGATGACCACTTCTCTTTTTCTTCCCAAGTCCAGCGTGTTGTTTGTTAATTTCCCAAAGCCAAAGATCCCACCAAAACACAATCAGCCTCCAGGCTGGCGCAGCCAAGAGGGTTATGGATCTAAGTGGCATAACTAAACAAGTTTAGGGGCTCAGAATTCAGTTTTACAAGTTCGTGGACCTAAGCGGCACAACGACATAAGTTTAGGGGCCCAGAATTCGGTTTTGCAAGTTTGTGGACCTAAGTGGCACAACGACACAAGTTCAAGGGCCGTCCATGTATTTATCTCTTATTACATTATGCTTTTGTTTTTCAAGCGAGTGGAAAAAACATCAATTACGGTTGCTGTGCTTTCAAATTCTAGACATTTCGACCGAGAGTACATAAAATCAAATGAAAAGGGTTTGCATGGGCGAAAAATTGCAGACTATATCATATCTGCATAGCTAAATAATCTGAATTAACAATATAATCTTTTCTGTTAAAGACTATATCATATCTGCATAGCCAAATAGACAAAAAATTGCTTTTGCCCACACACAAATTTGAGATTATATTTTTTAGTTTACTTGTTGGAGCAAAACCCCAAGATAACTATCTATAATTTCAAGTAGATATAAACCAAATGCAGCTTGAACAACTCTGAGCAAATTAATCTTACAGCATGATAATCGAAACACAAACATTGGATGGATTTATTTACTTTCCAATTTTGCTTTGGTAGGTTGTCTTTTTCTTTCAAAATGCCCCCTTTAGCAAGAAGAAACAAATTTCTTAAGTATTGGAGTATAAGTGACTTGTCCATATTTTCCCATCAGATTAAGCTTTTGGGTTGAACTTGTCAGTGCATGCAACTCAATACGATATATATCAAGTCACAGGTCTCAAGTGTTGGAATCCTAAAAAATAATTGCTGCTCACTTCTATTCCACGTGTGAGGCCCAAGGGAGCCTTCATGTGAGCGGGAGTGTTGGAGTATAAGTAAATTGCCTATGTCTATGTGTCTCCATCAGCTTAAGCTTTTGGATTCAACTAGTCAGTGCATGCAACTCAATGCTAAGGAGCAACTCAACTTGCATAAAGATTAATTTAGATGCATAACATTACTAAATGCTTATACATTGACTGCACCCTAAATATTCTTTGGTTTAGTTGGATCCTTTGAATAAAGTCTTATTGTTCATCTTGTTGTGTAAATGCAACTCTTTCAAATAACCCATCCTACCTATGCAAAATTTCCTCCACTAAAGCTTTGGAAGTGGTATTGAGAAGTAAGAACTTAAGATATGAGTAACTAGTATATGGGCCAGCGTCCGACGCTGCTCCAGCTAGCATCCGATGAGTGCTCCTCCACAAGAAACACTCCGCGGACATCGCCTCCTCTTTCACCTTTGCACAAGCATGCTAACCAACAAGTGTACCATCTTGTGCTCGAGAGTTAGCATGTTTTCACCAGCATTTCGCATCTGGCGCCATTTTCTCAAAAGCGCTGAATCCCGCCGAGCTTGCAAATTCCATCACCTTTGCAAATGTGCCAACACCACCAAGTGTATATCACCATGTGCTTGTGTGTTAGCACACTACAAGATTTCGACCCTATTGCCACTCGACGACATTTGCATCACCATGAATTGTGTTGTAATAGGGGTGTATTTTGCAACATTTATCCAAAAATATGGCAACAAGGGGACTATGTTGCGACAAAAATAGTGCATTGCAATTTTTACGTTCAGTGTTGCAAGAGGTTAGACCTATAACAACCCTTTCTTGAAAAAGCGTTGCTATTGGTTAATAATATTGCCATGATAACATTTAGTTGCATTAGTATTGATTGGCGTTGCAACTATCTAGTGCTCTTGCAACCATATAGAATAGTGTTGCTATTGTTTGAAATTATAGCCACAATGTTTTTTGGTTGTAATATTTCGCACGAGCGTTGCAATAGGTAGACTGGGTATTACAACTAAATTTCTAAGGCGATGTAATAGTTTGTTGTTATTGCCACAGGTTTGTTTGGTTGTAATATTTATCACCACTATTGTAATATATAGTTGTTTATTGCAACTAAATATCTAAAGCGATGCAATAGTATGTTGCTATTGTCACATGTCAATTTAGTTGCTATAAAATTCTTTGGTCGTTGTAATATGTTGTTATAGGAAACATTTGTATATTGCGTGGCTTGGGGTATAACAAAAGGGCCAAAGCCTGCGAACGAATCATCTTAGTCGACGGCCTACCTAAATTGCTGTCATGCCACCCCCAACTCTCAACGTCCGGAACGAAAATACCGTGAGTATAAGCACCCACGGAGTCTATTTTAAAAGTTTAGATATTCGCACATAGATGCTTTAAAAAAATTTAAAACTTTACACACCAATAGTACCAAACTAGATAAACATTGTCCCAAAATTTAGATTCAAACAACTTTTGTAAAAATTTATATAAAAAACAAATTTCAGCCACTACAGGACGAAATTTAGGATTGGTGAAATTTTTTTTATATGAACTTTTACAAAAATTGTTTGAATATCAAATTTTGGTACAATATCCATCTAGTGATGTACTATTAGTGTGTAAACTTTCAAATTTTTAAAGCTTCTAAATACGAATACCATAGACTCCGCGAGCGCTTATGCTCACGAGCATGCTTTCCACCCCAACGTCCCGTCATCATGGAAACGACATAACGTGACACCAACCTCCAACTCCCAATGTCCTATCGTCGTGGAAACAACATGATAGGGCACAATAGGCCATCAATCAGTGAACAGAGGCTCCTCGATACTCAGGTGATAGAAGGGAAGTGCTTCATCACTATTAGCACACGTGGTAAGCAAGTGAATGGCCTTGCCATCTAGCTACTTTAATTTCATCATGTCTTGGTGAGCAAGGGCACAACAACGCCAACTAGCTATTTTAATTTGATCAATCTGATCAGTATTGATATTTAGTCATGATTTTTAAGGGAAAACATAGCCACGAGATTGACATCAGCCATCTTAATTAACTGTACATGTGCAAACCAATTATTATGTTATCCAAATTCAATCAACAAGTGATATTATGAGCTCTTTCTGAATGTAGAAATGGAGGTCGGACATGACCTCGTTCCATGGCAGGGGGCACCCTCAATGCTAGCAGGGCAAATAAGTAGTTGTTAACAGGAATGATAGTGGAAGTGATGAAGCATGGATCCACATGCCCTGCCAACCCCATCTTTGTGTACTACCTGCAGAGAGAGTCGCACCAAATTAGAGCAATCTATAAGCGCAAACTTCGTATGTACAGATGTTTCACTGCTCCCATTCTAATACATTTCATAAATCATAAACATTGATGGGCATTTTGCTAATATTTAGAAATAAATATTTAATTTATCAATCAGGGAAAAAGAAACATCTAGTTTATTTAAGCAATTTTACAAAACAATGTTAACATGGAGCAACAGAAACAACAAGCAAGGGATGGCACAAGGGATAATATATATTGAGATCAGCATAGCAAGTTGAGATAATTTGGTGAATAATGCAAAGAATCTATGAAAATAATTTTTAGTATTAGCAGTTCATCACCTAGTACTAATTAAGCAGCAAATTATTGAACGTCTAGCAGCGGAGATGCAAATAATAAAAATTACACCTACATCATCAAGCCCCAATTTACCGTCTACTCTGGACCTCTGCAGTAGAGGCATGGTAAGAAAAGGCACAAAGCAGCAAACAAAGCTTGGGATCAAGTACAGTAGATTAAGTACATGAATTGAGAACTCTGCATTTAAGAATGTTTCAATTCAGCTAGTCACATATATAATATTTGTTCTATTGAATATATCTTTAGCAAAACTAGAGCAGCATTTCCACCAAGCAAACTTAAAAGATTAAGAACCTGTGCTGACATGTGACAATCCCATATCACAGATTCAAGACAATACAATTCAGTTAACATCAAGAACTACCAATCAGTCTAGTACTAGCAGGAGACATGGAAAATTGCTAGTTGGCTGTCAGCCCTCAGACGGCAATGGCTTCTCTAGTACTCTTATTAAATCATTGTTGTTTGATGAAATCAACACACTGCAATGGCTTCAGAAATAAAGAACTGATGAAATGGTTTCAGAATTCGCTGGCTTGATCAGTTTAGTTAATAATTTGCTAGACTGATCAGTTATAGTGATGGATTATTAACATGTAAATGTGGAGTAAATTAAGCAAAGCATCTGGGTGTTGCATTGTTTATTTAACAACAGTATCTGATGGACAGAAAAGTGGGATATGAGATGTCAGGAAGGGGATAGGGACAAGTCAGGTCACAATATCCCAGCATCATCAGCAAGCAATAATTTATTCCTAACATGCCATCACTCTAAAGCTTGACTAGTGTATGCACTATGCAGCTGATAGAGTAGCCCCCCACACACGCTAACTTTGTGGTGAACTGACTTCACAATACTGGAAATGGTACAGCTATATGGTGACTCACTAGCTTTATGGACGCTTTATCAATTAAAGCTCTAGAGAGCCAAATGTATACTAGATATAGAAAAGTCAACCATTTGGTTCCAGAAGTTCATCTCATTTTGGAATTTCCTATCAAATTGTTGTAAATAACAAATAGTAATGGCTGCACCAGAACAAGAACCAAGCACAGCCAGGGATCTCACCATCATGTAGAAGCTGCCTGTTCGTAATAAGGCACAACTCAATGAGGATAGATAAACTGAACATCATTAATCCATCTTTTCACTTAACTCTGAAGCGACTATACAAAGGAAAAGAAAAAGGGAAACGTGCTCATCATTATATCATGAGCAAGCAAGACCTTAAAGGCCTAGAGAATGTTGATGATCTAGCTTAATCTGAAAAAGTGCACACCAAATGAGTCCAACTACTAGAAAATAAATTCAAGTTGGACATTGCAGTAGATTCTCTTAACTTATGTCTGAAAAAATAGGCGCTGCATTTGGATTATTGTTATGCTGCACACATAAGAAAAGAAATAGTTGTGTTTCTTTAAGAATTAGTATGGCTGTAACATCACTTACCATCTGGTACATGACAACATTTATGAAATTAATACTGTTCCTGACTCGCTTTCAGGAAATGTATGGCCTGAAGCAATAAGAATAATTAGCAATGGAATTCAGTATATAATCAATCCACAAAATATAGCCAGAGTAGTTAAAATGCTAACAGCAACCAATCTGACGCAGAGAAATACTAGTTACTGCACGTTCTGGATTGCATCTGAGCATTCATGAAAAGGATTCATCCCACTCATGTTCACAAATAAATGACAATGGCACAACTAGTAAAAAAATTAATTTTGGATCGATTTTATCTTTCGAATAGTAATTGTTGAACCGTGAAAACAAAGAAAAGCTGAAATCACCAGAGGGTTGCCCCACCCACTGAGTACATTATAGAGTAAAAGAAAACAGTCCACAAAAGAAAGAACGAGGTGCATACTAGATCTTACCCTCAAACTTGTGGAAATATGAGACTGACGTACGGCAAAGCCAAATGATGTACCTAGCAGCCATACAAATCGACCAAGTTTTCAGGTGTATTATTTGGGTAAAACTGGGATTGGTTGATTGGAAGAGAGGTTAGGTTGCTGGTACCTGCGATGGTCATGCAAGGACCTACAGCAGCAATGGCGTACAGATGACTCCAGGCGGCGGCGCTGCCTGTTGGCGGAGCACAGATCAGCCAAAGTGATGGAAGGGCCCAGGGTTACGAGCTTATAGCGATTTTGCGGCGCCGGTGGAACGACCTTGCCATGAAGGGCCCTGGTGGCGGTGCCAGCGGCGACCTACGAGGTACTGAGTTAGTCCGCGGCGGTGACCGGCGAGGGAGTCGATGGTGGTGGCCTGGTGGGGAGAGACGAATGGAATGCGAAGGAGAGGAAATGTCATGAGATTTGTTGGGGAAAAAAGGCACGGGAGGAGATTGGATTCACAGCTTCATAGGCGGGGAGGCGCCCTCTGTCCGCGCGCCTTTTTTTCCGTGTCTCTGCCTTGGCACAGCTTACAGCGCGCTCAGTTTTGCGCTGGCGCCAGTGCGCCCACCACAGGTGAAAAAAATTCATGACCATTTAAAACATTATTTGTGACCAAAAATATTTTTAAACAAGAAATTCATCAACTATAATAATAATAATATAATATTATTGATCTCATCGAGACCTAGAAATTTTCTCCATCTAAGATAGTTTGGACAATTCAAAAACATTGAATATAACACAAGAGTCACATTGTTTGTATGGAGCAACGTGAGATATATACATATTTGTGAAAAAAATGTAAAATACCACTATATTAACATAAATTGGAATTTTTTATAGCAAGCTTGTGGGCCCAAAATATATTGCAATGTTGGTTAAACTATAAAGTTGGTTTGGAAACTATACAAACTATAATTAAAGTCAGTTAATTATATTTATGTTGTTGGAGTACAACACAATGCCTGATTCATCTCGCCTTAGGTAAAGTTCGTCCGCAACCTCGTGGACACATATGCTCGTAGGTAGAAATAACAGAGCTTGATAATAATGCTGAGAACTCAATGTCATTTTGTTAATTTCTTTAGTATAGATGAGCTCAAACATGAATAAAACTAACATTCAAAAGTTGGGTTAACCTTTCTTTCGCTTTTGGCCTCTCTGCCAGCGAGGTGTAACTAATGGCTAGTGAAAACCATAGCAATGTTGCTTGGCAAAGCCATAGCAATGTTTCTAGAATATTTGCAGAAAAGACAAATAAAGATGAGATCACAAAGCACATCTTAGGATCATGAGTTCCTCACAACCATATTAGTAGCAATGAACATGTTATCACTTAATAACTAACAACAAAAAAAGTTACGGTATAAATCCTTCATTTGGCCTAAGAGCACATCTTCACAATTATTTATAATTTCAAACATATTGTTGATTGAGAATATAATTGGATGGTTTTATTTATTTGTTGTTCATACATTATAATAGTAACTGTGTATTTTAATGGTATTATATATTTTATTAGTCTTCTAGGCACATGTTTTGAACAAAACGAATCGTCTTCTATTAATGTTCAAGGAAACTTTTGGGCAACACTTTTTATAGGCAAGAGCTCCAAGCTTTCATCCAAAAAGGCCATATGTTTTGTTGGTTGATTATCCAAGTAGGCCGAGCTCGAGTGATGCATAGAATTTTGTTTCAAACAAACTTTAATTAATTTGCTCATTTGTGGCATGGATGCAAGAATTTTATTTTTAGAGTGCATATTTTAATGTGGATCGCATATATAGACTAGACATGCTAATATCAATATGTGTAAGGTAGTTGTGTATTGTCATATTGAGTTACATTCAACAAATTTTAGTTAATGTCACAAAAACATTAACGAAAATGACATAGCATGTAAAATATACTTAAATAAATTTTAAATGAATTTTGAAATCTCATATGTTGTACATATAGTTTAAAATTAAATTATTTTTCAATAAATGCATATAAGTTAATTTAAACAACAGAAAATAGTAAAACTCCAAAGTTATTGAAACTCCAACGTACGTATACTATATTACACATAGTAAATAGGTTATACTTAATTTTCAGCATCTACTTTTATTTTGAGCGGATTCAACATCTACTTAAAAATGGAAGACTTTTAGAGATGGCAAACCCTGCAAACAACGTCGTGCTCTACCTCTCGTGAACACACGCAATCCAAAAGTGACCGCCAAAAAATTAGCTAGTCCCGCGCTCGTGCCTCAAAAATTTAAGCCCAGAGCCCGTCCAACAGAAAGCCATATCCCCTCCCCACATCTCTTCCCACAGCCGCCGCCGCCGCCGCTGCCGCCGCTCCGTCTCCCTCTCCCCACAGATTCGTGAGCATGCGCCTCCTCTCCGCTTCCCGTCGCAGCCCCGCAGAGGCCACTCTCCGCTCTTCAACTGTTGGGCGCAACCTCCACGACACACCTGACGGTGGTCGTCATCTTCATCGAGGCCCGGCGTGTACGCGGGAACAGCGGCTCCCTACTTGCTCGTGGGCAGCTTTGCATCCTGGCGCCTGCTAGGTCCGACCCACGGGCGCTTCAGGCACCTACCGACCTCGCGGAGCAGCGGTGGCGTGGGATCTGGCAGCCATGGTCCGGTCTGTCAAGGAGGACGCGAGATCCGGCGGCCATGGTCGGATTCGTCGAGCGCGGCACGAGATCCGGCAACCACACCCAAAAGGTTCGTTCGCTCGATCCTTCCTTCCTACCTAGCGCTGCTATGGTTTCACCTTGTTGGATCAGTCGCCTCTGGGTTGGGGCAATGTGCTTATCTAATTTGTTTTGTACAACTCCAATTTCTTCAACTGCTGGTAACACGTATGATTGGAGAATGGATTCTGTTTGTTATCTTGTGCTTTCACGTGAGTGCCAAATCTTTGTAGCATGGCCTTCATGTTATAGCTGTCAGAAGTAATAATCAATCAATCTATCTTCTCAAAAATATTTATTGACATCCGTACAGTGCTAATTTGATGTTGAAACTAACTAATCCTAACCCTTTTAGGACTGTACTTTTACCTCATACAGTTCAATCTTAGCTTTGTTTTCTTAAAACTTTGGTAATAATTGGATCTGGCTTGTAGGCTTTGATATAAGAAATTCATGAATGGGATAAAGTATTGATTTGTGGCTTTGATATATATTTAGGTTGAACTGCCAGCTCTTCATTTCAATTGTGCGCTGGTAGACTGAATTTTTTTATGGACAAAGGCATACAGTAGTGGTTTGTAAAAATGCAGATTATTAGCTACTCCAAACAATGTGATTTATATGACATCAAAAATGCATGTCTGGTGATTTGATTTTTCTTCTTTTCTCTGTAGATACCATTGTGATCCTTGAATCACTTATCCACTTCAGATGCTGCTAACAACTAGGAAAAGCTGGCTAACTCCTATGGCAAATTTAGAAGGGTGGTTTCTCCAACTCATCCCACGCTGTTCGTCGCTGGTGGCACAGCATGTCTCCCATCTCTTCCCTTGTGCCACTGTCCATTCTTTGCCAGCAAGCAGGCAAGACTGAGGCTGTCAGGCTGCGACACGGCTAATGGTAAGTTTTCAGTCTGCAGACCAACTTAGGTTCTATCTGTATGTCAAGTCCACCCCCTTTGGATTACTCGATGCAGGTGGATTTTATCAGTTTATCTATTTTGAGTTGCATCGTTTCTTGATTATAGAGATATGGATCTTTAGTGTTGATTCAAAGTATGTTTTTTAACTGTACCGATGTAATATAATATGAAAAGTTGTGACCAACAACTACTGAACTATACTAGGAACTTCACTCCATAACTTACGTCAGATTTACTTATGAAAATCCAGATTACACCCAAGATTAAACCCAATTTCAATGAACTGCTTATTTCAGTCAACAGTTCCTTGTTTAGTGATGCTATGTATACCTTTCCGAACCTATCTGCTGATGAACAAAACTAATTCTTCATGCTTGCTAGAGACCATGACTAACTTGTGGATAGGAGTGGTTTTGGCTGTCCAAATAAGTTGAATAAGTGCTGCTATGTTTGGGAACAAGGGATGCATGAATCACTTTTGCAGTGTGTGCTGAAAATATCAGTTTGAACAGTTCTGGTTGTGATAATAATTCGTGTACTTGAATGACATTTTCTGTGGAACTTGAAAATATAAAGGTTGTAGATAATTTAAGTATCTTTGCTATCATAAAATTTCATGATTTTATCCTATCTCAACTGGGAGCTATGAAATTTTAAAGTTTGCTCTTAGGATTTTGCTGTGTGCTGTACAGTTATAAGCTTTTGTCTAATTCGACCATGTTAGCTTCAAAACTAGCTCCTGTTAATAACTAAGAAGTTGTATTGTTTTTCATAAGCTTTCAGGTACGAATTTCTGAACTGTCATAGTTTGCTATGCCGTTGGCAAACAGATAGCTTTAGTTTGCAATACTTGTCTACATTCTATGGTTGCTGGCTTTGCTACTGTCCTAAACAATTCATTACTATTATATTTTTATTTGCTTGAAATTTTCCTCTATCCAATATGCTTGCTTATAAATCATCTTATATTGCTTTAGTTGTTAGCTTCTCTCTGCTTGTGTCTTGTTGGCTTATCCACTAGGACATGCTAATTATCCATTTACTTATTTAGTAGACTGTTGCTCAAGTGATAGTAACCTACTTTTGCTTGCGAGGATTTCTGTAAGGATTATTCAAAATAAATCCTCAAGTGCATTTCTTATGATAATTTGATATCCTTAAATGTGAATGTTCATTATTTCATGACAAATGCAGTGTTTGAGGGAGCGCACAAGTGATGGGACCATCCAAATGAGGCCAAGCCAAGCCAAGTGAAGATGCATCATCTTAGATGTTTTGGTTTAGTAACAACTGTGTTGGATATCTTAGTTTGAATAATGTTTGTATATACCGAGGTCGATTTTTTGGATTGTTAGTTTCAGAAAAATATAAAAAAATGAACAAGTTAATATTTTGGTTTAATGGCTTTATTCAAATGGGTTGTTTATGGCTATTGTTTTTCTAATTAGTTAATAGCGCTATAATATTGCCCGATGGCACTAATCAAGCATGTTGTAAAAGTGGCTATTGGCAACCACATTTTGTGGCAATATATCCTATAGCAACTAACAATCTGTGTAGCAATAGAGGTTATACCTCATAGCAATGATAATGTGAATATGGCAATTACACATGTTGCAACCTTTTCATGGTGTTGCCACATTGGTTTAGTTGTCACACTTGTTATGCGATGCAATACGGGATGCACCTTATAGCAACCAAATCAGGTGTGGCAATTGCACATGTTGCCACATTTTTGTGGTGTTGCAACATGATTGTTGTTGCCACACGTTAAGTGTGGCAATACATTTTCTTGCAACACATGCTCATCGTTGCTAGTGCACCATTTGCAACGACATGGGCAAGTTGCCATTCCAAGATCTAGCAACGTCCAAGGCGTTGCATTAGTTGTTGTTGCCACACCTACAACCATAGCAAAAACTTATGTTGCAACATCTAGGTGTTGCAAATAACGCATTTTGCAACACTTCCTAGAAAAGCGTTGTCCAAAGCTTTACCCACGCAAGCGCTTGCAACACCTCGCAATAAAAAAAAAGTGTTGCTATTTATGTTATTGCAACTATTTTGGACATATTGCAACACTTTTCGCGCGTTGAAACAAGGTCAAAAATTAGTAGTGGCATTTTCATAATAATTTTCAAAGGATTTTCTCTTTATCTCACAACGCCACTTGATCCTAGAATGTCGCAATGTTAGATCACTCAATGTGGCACTAGATGACCGATATGCAAACAAGTTTGCCCCTCTTGATAGTACGGCCTATCAATTCTAAATCTGATCATCAACTTCTCTACACACCTCATGACCGGTGAAATAAAATGCCCTAGGTTATACTTTTGCCTTTCGCATCTCCATTTCCACCGTCACCTTCAATGTGCCAATGCAACGCATGCGCCGCACGATCAACAACTGATATGATTCACTTCATATCATCACATGACCGTCTTGGTCCATCGATCTTGACCTCACTTGCTCTTCTCTATTGAGTCGGTCTATCGGCACCAAGTCTTGCCCAAGCTTCACCACTACATGGTCCTTCATTTCAAAGCCTTGACTTACCCTTCACACTTACAACCAGTCCATCGAGCCAAGCCTTATCTTGATCATCTTCATTTGGTTCACGTGACTCCATGTCATGTCTCACAGGCAATGAGCTCCTTCATCATCACGTGTTGAGCCTCACACCATCTCCAAGCCATGTCCTCCACATGGCATATGTTGCTCACACACATGTCTCTATGGACTAATCATGTGTATCTCAACCATAAATATGTTAGTCCAACCTAAAGTTGTCACTCAATTATTAAAACCAACCAAGGGACCTTTCAACTCCCTGTCTTTTCCAACTTTGCAAAAATTTCTCCCAAACGCGTAAATATACGCGCAGATGACGCGCACGCATCCCTTCCTCCGCTACATCTTGTTGAGTGCAGCCTCGCCAAGCGCAGCCAGGACATCCTCGGTCACCGCTGCCACCGTCATCCCCACCCCTGTCCGTCGGCTTCCATGCCGCAGTGCAGTAGGTGGGGCCAGTTCGCGTGGGTCACATACTACTACGATGCACGCGGCAACCCATGGGGGAGGACAACACCACCAGGCGTCGCGATGGGCTAGGGCGTTGACACGGCGCCCACAAATCTTGGCATATGTTCGTCTCGTTGTTAGGCTGATCTGGCACAAGTCGTATTAGCTAATTCGCTCTAGCTAGCCTTCTCTTTGAATAATCACGCGCTTTAAGCTCTGACTAGTACATATATATGGCTTATGTCCTTGACGTCTATGCACTAGACAATTTGGACTTTGACTCAAATTTCTGAGCCATTGGTAGAGCTTCTCAAAGTCGCTGTCACTGTGCGAGAAGAGGAGAAGAAATGCATCTCCTATGATTGCATCAACTCATTTTTGTATGGCCTGATTACATCAATCCCTCCTCCCTTTGTACGACAAAAGGAAGAAGAAGGATGAGAATGCAATTTCGTTTCTCTTTCAGGCTTCTTGATGCAAGTTTGCTAGTTTTAGGAAGTGAGTTATGCCAAACTCTTGGAGATGGACTCTTTTTCTTACACCTCATATTGTTTTGGGAGTTTCCAAGCAAAAAATAGTAAACTCTTAGAGATGCTCTAAGGTACAAGGTACAGGTCCTCCTATATCCTCTAGGACATGGTTGATTTCAGTCCACTACTTCGAATGACTGAGGTATTGCCAATACTAACTACTGTACTAACTAGTACTAGATGGCATAATGCGTTACAAGCAACAGCACTAGAGAGTGGACAGCCATGCTGACCAATTCTAACTCCCAGTCTACGGCGCAGAGATTTCAGGAGCAGCAGATTATGTCTTACAAGGAATTTGTTTAGAGAGCAATCCTCTATTCCTTTTATGAATTGAAATAGTTATAATGCCCTTATATTTATAGTTTCTATAGGACTTGCACACTTAGAAAACTATAAAGACCTTATAAATTTGGACTCCCTTTCCTAAAGAAAAACTCTCCTATTTCCAAAAAGTTCTGAACTCTTTTTCCTAAAAAAATATTTTCTTATTTTTCCTACTTTCCCTTAATCTCGCTATTTTCCTAGAATTTGGGATGATGTGGAGGCAGCCGTGGCCCGCCTCTAGCCGTGTGCCCCTCTGCTGCTTGCGGTGTGAGGTCCCATTTGGGACTGTGACTTTCCATCCATACCGTAATTTACTGATTTATATGTTGTAAATGATATAAGTAATTTTCCTTAATCTTTAGCTATATTTCTCTCGATTTATTTGTTAACAAGTTGGTGCATATGGTTGGTGCATATGATCCTGCATCTATAAGAATTGTTCTTTTGGTTTGTATGAGCATCTATTTAATATTACCATTCATGTACCTCTCAAATAATGAACATTGCAGCTACTGTTTGTATATTTATTTGTTTCTTAATTTGTTATATATTCCCACTGACCATTGTTGCTATTATTGTTATTAGGATTTCCCGATTTGCTGATACTACAGCAAGCTGTTCCGGCTCCGGTAACTCAATTTCATTTGACTTACATGCTTCCTTATCATTTTTCCATTGGCAAAAATATATTTGATGCACCCAATAAATGACAATGTGCAAACATTTTAAGAAAATATACATTTAAAATGTTAAATAAGACCTACACCTTGGCAGAGATATTTGAAAAAAAAACCCTAGTTTTATTCACCTTGTTTTCCTGCCTATGGTTTTTAATTAAACTTTACTTTCTACACTACAATTCCCAAATTTTCTAGTAATTTTATCCCAAAAAGGTATGTGTTGTACTGTTGTATATATCTTCCCCGTTTTTCTTCTCGATAATGAGTGAGTTTCTGTGGTTTTATTTTATGCATCATTTTTAAATGTCAATAATTCCAAAATAGTTTTTCATTGTCTTTTTTTTAGATGAAAGAAGAATTATATATTAAAATATAGGTGGGTACATCATCACGTTACAAGTACTCTGAAAAAAAGACATCTATCCAGAAATTCATCTGTATTGTACCCACGATGTAAAAGGCTCCAAATCTCAAATCCAAACATATTTAATGCTTTGTATGGATGGCTGCACAGGAAAATACTCGGCAACAATTGTTTTCGGCCAGACGGTAGATGCCCAATGGACGGCCAACATTCCTGCAGGCGGAGTTGAGAAACTTCTTCTTCTACGTGTCTTCCTTTTCCTTCTTTCTGCCACCGAAGAATGAGGAAAACTGATCTGAAAATTATTCTCCCTAGTCCTTCATCGTGGCCAGAGCCAACCACAACAAAACGAAGAAGGGACTGGAGAAAATTATTCCATGGCGACGGCATCATCTCCGCCTTGATGCCGCCGTTCGGAAACAAAAATTTCCATGTCGTCATGTCGATGAAGATGCTGACGCCAAAGTTGTCACCTCCATCTTCAACGACTCCGCCGTGGAGAAAACGATTCCACCCTTCTCCTTCACCGTCGCCGGAGAAGAGAAGGAGGAAGACATAAATCTCCAATACGAAGAAACTTGGCATGGAGAAATCTTAACCCTAAGACTCAACCTATAGGAAAATCTTACTTAAAAGCGATGGATTCCCACTCCCTCCGGCCTCCGGTGATGTACCGGAGGAGGAGGGAGGGGGACCAGTGGTGGGCGGAGCGGCGGCGATGGCGGTGGCTGTGTGCGAGTCACGAGTCTCCTTAGGGATTTTTTAAGGGTTAGTTTTTCATTGTCTATTACTATTGGGGCTACAGATTAGGTGCAAACCATAACTTTATGAAAACCCATGCAAACCAAGACAAAAATTTATATAACTCATAAAACGAACCCCATGATTTTTCATTAATGATTATCAACCTTATACCACAGCGTTTCTCATCATCCTTATTCATCAGCCGTATAGGTCCAATCAAATGTTCATGGATAGCATGTAACTTAAGATTCCTAGGTAGCCCATTTACTTTGATGAGTCCATAGTTGTTTTGGGCTTAAACAGCATGGCCCAATTTCTGCTACATGAGATAAAATTCCCTTCAAGGCTTCATCCACTAGAAAAGAAAGAATTATGTAAAATTAACGAAAGGTACTCTAGAAACATGTGTATCTTAGTTGCATTGTATGTTTTTCGAATATTTCTGGAAAATTTATTTGAGAAGGTAAAATAACAATATCCAAATATTACTTTTGCTTCCATAAATGTTACAAGTATTATCTATGCATTCTGCATTCCACACTAAACCATGATTATTTCACAAATGATATAACTATAAGACGTTTTGGCTTTTATAGATACATATTTTTTGCTATGTAATTAGGCATTCCCAGAAAATTTTAATTTTTGAGTAAGGAGAATCTAATCGGGCTCAAATTGTGAAATTAAATAAGTAACGGATCTTTCTTTTTTGTTTTTGTTTTTATCAGATGAGTTCAATGGGCATTCTATGGCTGATGGCAGTGCGATAACTGAGGTAGCTTGTGTTCCAGAAGTGTCGCCATTAGACAATGTAAGTTCCTTTGACTATAAGCCACTACACATATATGAACCGTCATTAATGCTTAAGTTTTCTATACAACCCTGTCATATACATGCGACCGCTGTGCGAACAAACTTGAATCCAGTTGAGTTACCATTTCTATTTATATTATACAAAAAATAATTCAGTCGTTTCAATGTTGATTCATTTAAACTCGATCTATATATCATGCAGTGCAATAATGCTTCCTCACAGCAGTCAGTTGCGAGGAAGAGAGGGGCAGAATGGGGGGCGGTGTCAGGTTCCGGGTCCAAAAGGGTCAGGGGTTTCCAGTCCAAAACGCCGTTGGCAAAAAATTTGTGGGAGAGAATGAGCAGCCCAGACTGCCCGGAGGATGAGTTTCAACGCGCGTTCCACATGTCGCGGGCCACGTTCGATGCAATCTGCAAGGAGCTGGGTGATTTTGTCGCCAAGAGGGATACAGGTACCATGCTGTACACGGCCATCCCAATGCGCCAGCGCGTCGCTATCTGCATCTGGCGCCTCGCCACTGGGCAGCCACTCCGGCTTGTGTCGAAGCGCTTCGGTGTCGGTATCAGCACTTGCCACAAACTTGTGCTCGAGGTGTGCGCCAGCATCAAGAGTGTGCTAATGTCCAAGGTCGTGCAATGGCCTGAGGCACCGGAGGCTTCTGGGGATGTGTCCGCCAAGTTCGAAGCCATTTCAGGGATACCCAACGTGGTTGGTGTCATGTACACCACCCACATACCCATCATAGCGCCCAAGGCCAACGCCACTGCCTACTACAACCGCCGTCTCTCAGAGCGCAACCAGAAGGCGTCCTACTCCATCACCGTGCAGGGCGTGGTGGACGCGGCCGGTGCTTTCACCGACGTCTGTATCGGCTGGCCAGGCTCCATGTCCGATGCCGACGTGCTCGACAGATCTGCTCTGTGTGCACAGCGTGGTGCAGCCGGCCAGCTCCAGGGCCAGTGGGTTGTTGGCGTGCCGATTACCCCCTCATGGACTGGCTGCTCGTGTCCTACACAAATGTGAACATGACATGGGCGCAGCACGTGTTCAATGAGAGATTGGGTGGCCTATGCGCAGTGGCTCGGGACGCCTTCCAGGGGCTCAAGACGCGCTGGGGCTGCTTTCAGAAACGCACCGAGGTGAAGCTGCAGGACCTTCCCATGGTGATAGGTGCCTGCTGCGTGCTTCACAACATTTGCGAGCGTGCCAACGATGCTGTCGATCTCCAGTTTGTCTTCCAGATCTTCAACGATGATATGGTGGCCGAGAACCCAGTGCGCTCCATGGCAGCCAGCAGTGCCCGTGATGCCATTGCCCACGACCTACTCCATCGCCGCAGTAATAAATCTTCTGTATGGGTGCCCTCCAGCAGCTAGGGAACACGGACCGACCAAAACTCAACAAACATTTATCAAGACTTGAGTCGTGATCACTCATGGTTGCATGGGGCTATCATGTCTCCAGTTCTTTGTGGTTAGGTGAATGTGATATTGCTGTGTGCCAGATCAGCTGGTATGGTACTGTAAGGCACCTCAGTAGCTTGTTTTTAATCTTGATGGAAGGTTTTGCTATTTATTTCCCCCGTGTATTCTACGTCTCAGACCAATCAAAATTTTCTTTTTTTCGGTGGAGCATTTTCTCTCTTTAAGGAAAACACGATGGTATGAGAATTTCACAGGATGAGTACATGGTTTTGACATGGCTAGAAATAGTCGTGTCCATTTTTATGATACAATAGAAGCCGCATAGAAAAGTACGTACTTAGATACATATCTAGCATATATGTTATATTAATGTGAATGTACATTTGAAACAACTCAACCGGTCTCATCAGTTTCCTATCATATATTATAGTCCAGCTAATCTAACTTCTCGCCGATTTTGTAGCACAGACGTCGAGATACAGAAAGGGCTATAGTTAAAAAAAAAAAATAGTACTCCAAGTGTAAACCGCGCCCTTCACCTGCTGTCCTCGTTCCATTATAAACCACGTCCATCTATGATCTATCTCACGCATCCACCGCAAATAAGTCGCAAACTCCACCACCTCCTTCCTCCTCCGATTCCTTGCCATTCGCCACCAAGGAAACAAAAGAGAAACTCAGTCGAAGAAAAAACCCCATGGAGGACTACCATTTCTACTGATTCCAAGCTTCTTGGGAGACCAAGGCACCCTTCCTCAAGGCGGGGCTCCCAGTCCACAGCGCGCGCCTCCCACACACTGAGCGTGCCGGCGCCGTCGTCACAGTGGCGACGCCACGCGCCCCACGACAACGACAACACCACCGGCGAGACCGGCCACCACTTCCTCGACGACTGCGGCCGGTGCGGCTGGCTGCTTGGCCGGAATAAGGACATCTTCATGTACAGGTAAGAAGCTGCTAGACACCCAAGACGCTACACGCTAGTGTCAACTAACGTTCGCGAGAAGCCGCCGTACGTGTTTATCTGGGTTCTGACTCTTGGTGCGCGCGTTTGGACGATGCAGGGGCGACACCCCGTTCTGCAGCGAGGAGTGCCGGCAGCAGGAGATGGACGCCGACGAGGCCAAGGAGAGCAGGATATCATCCAAGCAGGGTGCTGCTGCCGCCGCCAATATGGGGCGGAAGCAGCAGCACCACACTACCAGTGACTCGCAGACGATCCAGGTCTGGGCGCTGTCGATCGTGTCGTGAGCACGCGCGACGACGACACGACACAGGAATAGATGGTTGTGGCCGGGTTTTGTTTGGATTTTTCCGCATCATTACTGCAGGTGTTTGTTCCGCTTGCTCGGCGCAACCGGTGCAGGCGCGCGCGCGCGCGCGCGTACAACTGGTATGTATGTATTTGTGCGTTGCGCATTGTCTTATGTGCGTGTACTCCAACATTTCTGTTGTATATGGATTATGATTTACGATAAGCAATAGTAGCAAACACAAATTGTGAACTACTAGATTGCTTTCCACGTGGAACAATTTGCAACAGGTTTCAGATATGGTATATATGTGCTCTGTATTTCAGTAATGGTGTGTGATCCAGTTGCCTGAATCAACCAAAATTCTAGCTACGATACGCTAGACATCGTATATATCTACCTTCTCTATCTTTACAGACATGCAAATTTTTTGCTTGATCCAGAAAAAAAAAACGCTACTACTAGAAAACTAACAAATTTATAAGCTCGCAGCTCGTTAGCTCGCTCCACTCGGCTTGTTAGCAGCTCGGCTCGCCCTGGCTCGTCTATATTTTTCAATGATCGGAGCCAGCACTCTTGTAGTTAATGAGCCAGCTCATGAGATAGCTCGAGCTGACTTGTCAGCCTAACGAGCCAAAGTTGTTAGCCTTAAACTTGTATTGGTGTTATATGACTTCATATCTTATACTTTATAATTTATTGATGAATAGACTTTGACTCTATAAACTTGGGATCAATATGACTCTATTTTATTTTAATGTATGGATAATCAATAACAGATTATGGATGCATCATATATATATGGTATGGAGTGAAAACCCATAGACAATGTATGGTGCAGTATTATAATATAACAGTATATATTACTTTTGTTTGATTTATTAAGACTTATAAATAGACTAGTTTGTATTATTACTATTATTAAACTTTAGATAATACACATATTAAGCTTAACGATCCAGCTCGAGCTCATAAACAGGCATGCTAGCTGGCCTTCTAGCTGGCTAAGATAACAAGCCGTCTTAACGAGCTAGAACGAGCCGAGCCAATGGCCACCTGTTATATTTCCTAAGAAGACAACCATTTCCGCAGTTTATAAAATCGCAACTATGATATATAATTATAGCTACTATATATAAGCTACATGTATTCGTGTCTCCATCGCTACCACAAAATACATTTGTAGAGGTGTATAACAAGTCGTGCACAGGGGTGCACGTGGCAGTCCTGGGCGTGACCTGAGGCGGCGGCATGGCCGCGACGGCGGTTGTGGCGGGCGGTGGCACGGCCAAGGGGCGGCGTAGCGCGTGGAGAGGGAGGGGGCGGCGGCTGGAGAGGGAGAGAGGTAGATGGGCATTTTCCCTTCTATAATTGATTTTGTCTGATTACAATTGGGGAGTATTTATAGCCCTATGGACCATGCTTAAACTCTAAGCTATCCTAGAGAATTCTTGCGGATGTTCTCTTTCTTTATTTTACATCCTCTAATTATAGAAAGTACTTTATTGATGAAAGGCTGACATGGCAAAGCGACAACGACGGCGGCGGCACCCAGCGCATGAGCGCATGGGGGAGGCGGCGGCCAAGCCCCTTCTCCCGTTGCGAGTTGCCCTAATCGCGGCCCATGTCGTTGTCGTTCTCCTCAAAAATGGCAACGGGCAAGAAATATTCGCGTGCCAGCTAGCACCCGACCCGGCGGGCGCGGATACGGGCGTGACCTTGTGCCACGGGCACGGGCGCGGGCACGCAGTTGTGCCCAGCGGGCATAGGTATACCCGCAAACCCGCACTGACAAGTGGGGTCACCTAAAAAGAGGTATATATGCTTCATGTTAGGGTTTCTTCCTTCCAAATTGTCGATCTCACCAGCTGAACAGTGGCCACCGCCACCCGCGTGACCCCCCTCCTCTGGCCGTCACCCAGCGCATGCTCCTCCTGCTCCGCTCCCTTCCACTCGCTTACATGCACGGTGCTCTGCTCTCCTCTACTCGGCCGCGTGCGCGGTCGCATGTGCCTCCTGCTCTTTCTCCACTCGCGGCGACTGAAGGCACCCACTAACCCATGCGACTCCAACTCTCCACTCCGCACGCGTGACTCTTGCTCCTCCACTCGTGGTGACTGCATAACACCTCCCCACTCGCGTTGTGGTCGAAGCTGCTCTGCGCCGAGTTACTTCACACTGGCGCACATCCTCGTCCTCGTCAAGATGCCCTTCCCCGCCCAATTGTCGTCCGCCGCCCCGCCCAGCTGCCATCCTGCTCGAGATCTAGCGGGCACGCGGGCATGCCCTCAGGCAAGGAATGCCCATGGATGGTGGGCGTGGGCACAGGATGGCGCCCTTGATGGGTGACGGGCGCGGATACGGGCATGAAAGTTTCCTCACCGGTGCGGGCACGTGACACTGGTATCCGTGGGCATTGTGCCCGTTGCCATTTTTAGTTCTCCTATTGGCCTAAGATTGGCCCAATTTCTTGGCAAAGTAGCTAGGCCGTAGTTATACTTGTTATAGGGCTCCCCCTTTTCCGCTCGGCACGTCCTCGTGACGAAACGCAAGCCAGGGGCGGTTGTCCTCTTCAGTTGTCACAGGGCGAGGGGGCCTGTCCATGCTGACCGTTGGTGAGAGGGCTGGTAGTGCAAGAACAGATGTAGCGAGTAGATGTCTAATGGAAGCTGGTATGATGGAGCGTTGACCATTGATGAAGAAGGATAGTGACAAATCTACAAAATATCAGGTGACACTGTCAAGAGTCTGTAACGTCCCGCCTCCTCGAGGTCAGGCTTGCTTACATTCGACCGATTATCTAGGACATAGACTGCCCTCGTAGATCAACACCAGTCTTTTCTGTGCACTTTGTCCTCACTCATGCGCACCTGGAAAGAACTCCCTGGTCCATCACCCATCGCTTCAAGCCAAGGTAACCCAAGTATGACGTCGATGTCGTTGCCAATGTCCATGAGGTGGGCGTTGATGGAGAAGTGGTGACCATGAGTGATGAAGGGGGTGTTGTAGATTGCAGCACGGCACTGTACCTCTTGACCATTGCCAATCAACATTTTGGTGGAGATTCGTCGTTAGGGCATGTCAATTTCATGTGCAAGATTGATATCAACAATGTTGTGGGTTGCACCTGTGTCGGTGAGGGCATGGACTATGACACCATTGAGTATGCCATCAAGGTAAGATGGGGTTGTTCCCTGTAGTGCTGAATTTATTTTGCCAATGAACATCATGAGGGTGTTGGTGCTGTCACTTATATATGGTGTCATCATCGGCATAGTCATTGACAATTGTGATCTCAAATAGTTGCTTGCATTTGTGATCATGAACAAACTACTCATTAGAATTGAAGCAGAGGCCCATGTAGGCCTGGATATCGAGCCAGCTCGGTTCGTTACAGCTCGGATCGTTATGGCTCGGCTCGTTAATGTTCTGGCTCGGCTTGGCTCGTTATACTAATGAGCTAGAAGAGCAGCTCGGCTCGGCTCGTTAACCAGCTCGAGCCAGCTCGTTTGGCTCGCGAGCCATATCATAAAAACATAATTTCTCAAAGTATTTGTAAATTAAATTAAGGAGAATATATACTTGTAACACAATTCCATTGATTGATCCACGGTTTCTCAGGTTTTATCCAGATGGCCCACCATGACCATAACCATGAGTATATGATAGTCATACCCATATAATTTATACATCAGCCATACATAATTTTAGAATGAAGCAAAATAAATGAGCAACTACTTTGGTGGACAACTGATTAGGTTTGTAGTTCATATATATACATGCACACACCAAAAGCAAGTCAAAGCTTGACTAGCTCGTAATGAGCAGCTCGCAAGCCAACTCGAGCTGGCTCGTTATAAAATGGGCTGGCTCATTTTAGAATGAGCTGGCTCATTATAAAATGAGTTGAGCTTGAGCTGATCCATTATCGAGCGAGTCAAGCGAGCTAGCGAGTTTCGAGTTTTTCGTCCAGCCTTAGGCCCATGCAGCGCCTTTTTGCCATTTCCTCTAGTGTCAGGCATTTGAAGGGACGAGGGGCTAGGGGTAGTTGTGTCATTGCTGTTGGGATGTAGGAGTTGTAGTTGTGAATGCAGGGGTTGGTGTTGTTACCTTTGAGGGGAAGGAACGTATTGACCTTGGTGCCACAGATTTTTCTGCTTCAACAATGATTTCTAGATGGCGCTCATATGACCTTGCTAATGACATAGTTGTTTCCATATCCTGTGGGTTGAGGAGTTCAACATCTATTTTGAGTGGTTCTATCAAGCCTGTTGTATAGATATTGACTTCTTGTTGTTCTCCAAGGTTGCCTGCACGAGCCACAAGTGCCAAGAAGCGTTCTGTGTATTCATCAACAGTTCCTGTTTTACGAAGAGCAGCCAATTCTCCCAATGGATTGCATTAAGTTGGCGGTACAAACTGCTCATTGACACATTAGGAAAAGTAGTCCCAATCTATCACTTCATGATCCTGAGAAAGACGCATATACCATTGATGTGCTGTACCGATAAGATCATAGGATGCATACCATGTTTTTTCATGGTCCGGTGTTTTCTGTCCTCTGAAACATTGCTCGCACCTATTGAGCCATGGTAGAGCATCCTCCTTTCCATCATATGTTGGGAAAGTGAGTTTGTGCGTCTTGATTTCTAGGCCAGAGGAATTACCCGAAGTTTCTGATTTGATATCATCATTGCAGAACAATTTGGCCTCCACTTTTGCTGCAATATCTGATATGTTTTGAGATTGAGACAACTCCACCTGCTTTTTGATGTAGGCGCGGCATGCATCGAACATGGTTTGTTTAGCAGCGATCTCCAATGTTTTGGCCCGTCGTTCTTTATCCTTTTTGATCTTCTTGGCTTTTTCGTTGATGACGGTGCCTTTCTCCAAGTTGCTCATCCTGTCGTTCATGGACGTCATCTCTTTCTAGATGTTTTCCACCTTGGCGGTGAGTTCCTTGGTGAATTTCTCCATGAGTTGAAGAAGAGCTGCATTGTCCGACATAGTGGCGGCGTAGATCGATTTGGTCGTGGCAGCGGTGGATCGTGGCTGGTCTCCGGATACCACCTATAACAAGTCATGCACAGGGGTGCACGTGGCAGCCCGGGGCGTGACCTAGGGCGGCGCAGCGTGTGGAGAGGGAGGGGGTGGCGGCGGCGGCTGGAGAGGGAGAGAGGCAGATGAGAATTACCCCTTCTATTATTGATTTTGTCTGATTACAACTAGGGAGTATTTATAGCCCTATGGGCCTTGCTTAGACTCTAAGCTATCCTAGAGAATTCTTGCGGATGTTCTCTTTCTTTATTTTACATCCTCTAATTATAGAAAGTACTTTATTGATGGAAGGCTGACATGGCAAAGCGACGACGGCGGCGGCGGCACCCAGCGCATGCGCGCATGGGGGAGGCGGCGGCCAAGCCCCTTCTCCCGTTGCGAGTTGCCTTAATCGCGGCCCATGTCGTTGTTGTTCTCCTCTTGGCCCAATTTCTTGGCAAAATAGCTTGCCGTAGTTATACTTGTTATGAGGTGGCACACCCAATAACCGTCCTTGTACGTGTAGGCTGTCCGTGTAAAATGGTTGATGTTGAGTGTCGCAAGTCTTTCCGCAACAATAGATGCATTGGCGTCTTCAAGGATTAATTGAAACCCATAACCTCAATAATCGTGTGACTCCGCTCTTACTATCACACCGTCACATATAGTCTCTGATCATTTATAGCAGATTTTATGCTTCTGCATTAGAGTACCTTCTATGGATCTTTTATTGAATATTTTGATACCTGAATGAAATCAAGTTTAAAAAACAAAGTTTTAGATATAATCGAATAATATAACTTTTGATATAGAGCAAGTCTACATCCGTGGTCAACTCAAAACAAAAAAAATGAGCTCAAAAGTCTATAAAACACATATTTTGGCCTCTAAAAAACTCAAAGTAAAAATGTTGTCAACTACATACATCTAGCGTTGAAAACAACAAGATCAATGCAGACCATGTCAAAGTTTGAGATTGTTTAAAAATGTCAAAAAAATTAGTAAATCTATAAAACAAATATTTATGTCTCCAAACAATCTAAACAAAAAGTTGTCAGTTACAAAACTATGGAATGCATTGATATAACTTAAATGTACATCATGCCAATATTAAGACTGCATTGATATAACTTGTTCATCATGACCAGTTGTATAACTTTTACAAAATGTTTCATTTCATATTATTGTTATAGATAAAAGTAATGAATTGTTTACAAAGATGGCGTGCATCATATACTAATATATGATAATATGGCGTGCCATTTCTTGCATTTCATGAGCTGCAAAGAAAATGTTTTAGATATAAAAGTAACTAGGAGAACAAAGCAAATTGTTTTGTTTATAAAAAGTCAAAATGAGAACCAATTCCTTGTTTATGGAGCATTTGTCTCAGAAAAAATAACTACGAGCATGAACATGAATGGTAGCTAGAGCACATCTGCTAGTGTGGATGATGTTGGGACAAGCGTCCGACAAGGTCGAGAGAAGAAGACTCTTTGGTGAAGGCCGGCTATATAGCTGATGAAGGCTGCTGAGTAAAGATCCCAAGCGATGGTCATCTGACGTGGGTCTCATGCAGTAATGTATTGAGGTTGCTTGACAGAGGTCCCTTAACGAAGATTGGCTAGAGAAGGCCCCCGACGAAGGCCGGCTGGAGAAGATATCCTGACGAGGGCTCCTAGACGAAGGTCCAGGGGCAAGGGCTCCCGAATGAATTGAAGGTCTACAGATTCATAGAGACCAGTTATCATTGGACCTCAAATTAATCCTTCAGGACAAACTTGATCTCAACACTTTTGACAAAACCACAGCTTACTACAGTACTTGCCACAAAATAAACTACCCGTTGATATTGCAATTTGCAGGGCAATTTCAACAGTTTGGCGTCAGGTCAAGCAATGCGTGCACAGCCCAGCAGTATGCGTAGCTTGTTTTAGGATAAACCACAAAACCGGGAGGGGACTAATAATCTGTACAAGCTATGATGTTGTAGTCTTCAATTCTTTAAATCACAGGTCATGTACTAAAGTAGTACTAAAACACCCATGCGATGCATATACAATATATATTGTGAAATATATACAAAGGCGCCATATGTATGCAAAGAAAGACCGCCAACAAGCAGAGATTGGGGGTTGGTCGGCCACCGGATTTGCCACATTAGCACTCAAATGAGCCAGCTTTAGATGTTTGCTGCAACTTGCCCGGTCAGTTTCCCTCTTGGATTAATTAGACTTGGTCCATGATTAGTTTAACAATTAATCAAAGGAATTAATTCAAAAACATACAACAAGTGCTGAGTGGGAGTGGGATCCTGTGTTTGTACGTGGATGACATACTGATCTTTGATACAAACCTCAATGTGAGTAAGGTCAAGAACTTTGTAAGAACTTTGACAAGAAAGATTTAGCGGTGGCTGATGTAATACTAAACATTAAGCTACTGAGAGGTGGTGGGGTCACTCTTGTCTAGCCCCACTGTGTGGAGGAGGAGATCTTCAGTCGCTTTGGTTATAGTGACTGCAAGCTTGTTTCCACTCTTTATGATCCAAGCATGAACCTAAGGAAGAACCGAAGAATAATGAGGATCAAATGCGATACTCCCTAATCAATGTCTTGCTAATGTATTAGCTATTATGCAACAAGGCTTCACATCTCTTTTGCTGTGAGCAAACTGAGCCGGTTCGTTTCATATCCAGAAGGAGATCATTAGCGTGCTCTTGAGAGAGTGATGCACTATCTAAAGGCAACTGCAAGATATGGAATTCACTATGTTGGGCATGAAAGTACTTGAGGGCTATAGTGAATTCACTATACACTGGAATTCATAATCATTGACACTTCATTTCTTGGAGACCCTTCTTGTCTTTGCAGTACTTCTTCCTAGCCTTGAAGTTCACAGCGATATGGTTGTATAGCTTGTCCAACAACCTCCTACTTGCTCGGTGCTTTATGTCCTTGTAGTTCTGCTCAAAGAGGTCGTTCATGTCATCATTCGGCAATAGGATCCTCCGGCGGAAGTCGCTTAAGACATCATCATTCTCTCTTGGTCACAATCCTCATAATCATCGTCTTTGGAATCATCAGAATTATCGTATTCAAATGAGTCTTGTCCTAAAATTTCACATCATGCATTTTGGTAGTTATGACCCACTGACGCAATAAATCATTGTGTTGTTGAGATCTTCACACTTAGTTCGTGTTACAAAATAATAATAAGAAAGCATGGCAATTTGGTTCTCTGCCATCTAGACCATTGGCCTTATGTTAGAGATTTAGAGATACCCGTTGTTAATCTAGCTAGGTAATTATAGATCCGTTGGTTGACTTTGCATCGGTGCTCGCATTTTCTTAGATTTATTCTAGAATTTAATGGCGTTGTGCTCTCGGTGACTTTATGAATTTTAAGATTTCTCATCTCGGTCCTTTATAGGGTTGATTTTGTATACGTGTGTTTATAGGGGTCAGTGTGCATGCATCATAGATATCAATGTTATACAGTGTATTTCTGAAAAGAAGAAAATTACTAATTTACTATTTTATCTCAAATATAAACCTTTTGGACAAGGTTGACCTCACCCTTCTGACTAAACAACATTTTAGAGTAGTTGCCAACAAAATAAAGTATCTGTTGATCTTGCAAATTGCAGGGTAATTTCAACAGTTTTGGCGTGAGGTCAAGCAACGCGTGCACAGCCCAGCAGTATGCGTAGCTTTGTTTTAGGATAACCCACAAAACCAGGAGTGAAATAGTAACCTGTAGAAGCTATGATGTTATAGGCTTCAATTAATTAAATTAAATTGCAGGTCGTCATATGTACTAAACTATGTACTGTAATATATATAAATAAAGGCGCCATGTGCAAAGAAGAAGACTGCAAACATATATGCAGAGCTTGGGGATTGGTCGGCCCCAGGAATTTCCACATTAGCACTCAAAGGAGCCAGCTTGGATTTTGATGCAACTTGCCTCTTTGGAGGCTGCTTCACCATATCATTGGAGGATGTTTGTATTGCTATTTTTGCACGCGTGTGTAGACACAGGTTAATACAGTAACTAGCTATAATGCTGTACACAACACATCATGGAGTATGGCGACGAGAGTTATTCTGAAAATAGCGCAATTTTAGTTTCCTCTCTTTTTTTTTACGGCAGTTTTAGTTTCCTCTCTTATAAGTTAAACCATCCCAACATTAATTAATTTATGATACCGATGTATAATATAAAAATATAATTTTATAATGAAACTAACTATATTGATTTGGTATCATATGAAATTTAAAATGGTTTATTTAATATAAAAATACCAGAATCAGTATGCGCTTTATTTGCCTTATTATTTTCAAACCATGTTAGTTACCATTTCAAAGATCATATGTTTATCTTCTATAATTTGTAGAGACAAGAGGATGTCCATCTTTAGTCACAGATAAACAAAGTCAGAGTTGTGACGAAAGAGAAGTTAGTGACTACTGATGGTTAGAGAGAGATTTCAGAAGCAAAGCTTGGATCAGAATATTGCGGTGTTTATGTTGAAGGCCTTGAAAATATTCAACGTGGCAATAAAGGAGATGAGGAGGTACCTAGATCATTTGAAAAGATTGGTACACTAATTGATGTTATTGGCTATGTTATTGCTTGGCCAACTACACATGTAAGTTTGATGTTTTCTTTTTAAGTAGTACATGTGTCTGTAATATCTTCAAACTGAGTTATTCATCCAACACATATTCCATTGTAGGCGAAGAAAGTTAGAACCTCATCTCGTATCCGCAACATGATGGTACCCGCAGCACGTGGATAAAGCTAGATGGAAAGAGTACAAATTTAAAGTGAACAAGATAGATTTTATTTGTCACAAATTATTTGAGTAGTTTTTATTTATTACAAAATTATTTGGGTAATGTTTGTAAGATATTGGCACCACTTATGCTTTTTTGTGAACACAATTATCAGTTGAGTAATGGACATGTTGATTATAGAGTTAGTTAGATTCTTTATGTTTTGTTAAAGACGAATGCAATATGATTGATGTTCACTCCCCATTATATTATATTATATATATATAATTAAAAACATATATTTTGTTGGGACGTTTTAAAGCGTTACATATAACGTGTCTATACTACTAGACACAAAATATAGATGTATGTACCAAATCGTTTCTATAACTATTGATACGCACTATGATGTTATTATACAACGTATCGATTTATGTAGGCACGCAATAAAGACATCAATAATATTGTTTCTACTTTTGTTGATACGTGTTTAGGCGTTACTATAAATGTGTCATATGCTACATCATTGCCTCTCCACGTCAGCTGCCACATCATCTCTCCAAGTCAGCTGCCACGTGATAATTCCACATCACCATTCCACGTCACTTGCCACGTCATCTTTCACGTCACACAGAACATCGTCTCTACATTTCTTAATGTGTAATAACACATCACTACAAAACATGACTATAGTAGTAGACACGAATTGTGAATGTGTCTACAATATTGTCTCTACAGTTTTTCAAATGTTATGAAATGTTTCTATAAAGCGTAATTACACTAATAGACACGTGTTATATACGTATCTATAAAAGCGTATCAATATGTTTAGACATGTATCTGACGTGTCTCTAAAACGTCTTTTTATTTATAGATACACTTATGAAAATCGTCTCTACGGAGCCAGACACGGTCCATGCGAACTTCAAGGCGTATCTGGCATAGGCGAACTTCTACGTGCCTACAACCCCATAGAGACGATTAAAAGCGTATCTAGTGTCTAAAAATAGCGTAGCTATAGGGGGGCTATTCTAGTAGTGTTTGAGTTTATGATAAAATATAGAACTGCATTTATCTTTAAGATGGAGGTGATAGGAATAATAAAGAAATGAACAACACAATTAGCTGTCATTTAAGATGGAGTCATAGTAATAAACTTGAACCGCCGATACATATCTGGGATACATGTTATATTAATGTAAATTTGATAAAACTCAACTTGTCTCATCAGCCTCCTATCTTATATATACTGTTTATTAGTCCAGCTAATCTAACTTGTCGCCGATTTGTAGCGCAGGCGTCGAGATACAGGGAGGCCATAGTAGTTAAAAAATTACTGAAGTGTAAACCGTGCGCTTCCCCTGGAGTCCTCTCGTTCCTTTATAAACCACGTCCATCTATGATCGACCTCAGCCATCCACTGCAAACTCCACCACCACCTTCTCTTCATCATCGTCCCGTTGCTCGCCAACAAGGAACAAAAGAGAAAACACATATGGAGGACTACCATTTCCACTGCTTCCAAGCTTCTTGGGAGACCGAGCCTTTCTTGAAGGAGGGGCTCCCAGTCCACGGCGCCTCCCACACCCTCACTGTAAGCGTGCCATCGTCACAGTGCGGCCACCATTTCCTCGACGCCTGCGGCCGATGCGGCCGGCTCCATGGCCGGAATAAGGACATCTTCATGTACAGGTAATAAGACTCTGGCAAAGCTAGTGTCAACTGTCAAGTAACGTTACATGGCGAGTAACCGCCGTCCATGTTTCTGAGTTCTGCCCGCATTTAATTTGGACGGTGCAGGGACGACACCCCGTTCTGCAGCGAGGAGTGCCGGCAGAAGGAGATGGACGCCGACGAGGCCAAGGAGAGAAGGAGGTCGTCCAAGCAGCAGCCTGCTGCCGCCGCCGCCGCCACCGCCAACAGGGGGCGGAAGCAGCAGCGGCAGAGCAGCGATTCACAGACGATTCAGGTCTGGGCACTGTCGATCGTGTCTTGAGCACTACAACGACGACGCCAGAGGAACACGCGCGACGACGAGCACACAGAGATGGGTTGGCCGCCCGGTTTTGTTTGGAATTTTCCGCACTAGTGCAGGTGTTTGTTCCGCTCGGCGCAACCAGGTGCACGCGCGCACGTGTGAAATATGTACTGTATGTTTATGCTCGATCTGCAAGAAGGTATATATATGTGCTCGCTAACGCAGTAATAGTGTCCCATCCGGTTGCTTCAATCAACCGAAAATCAAGCTACCAACGCTAGACATGGTGTTTATTAGTCACGAAAAGGTCCATAGCCTAACTGATTACCAGAGCCTCAATAGCGCCTCAGCTCCTATATTTGACTTTCTATGAGAACGAATTTTTCATAATTTAATAGCGTTATGCTTTTCAGTAAATATCATCCAATAATGCTCTCAATCAAATCGTCCTTGTAGACAGTCCATGTAAAATGGTTGAGGTCGAGTTTGCCAAGTCTTTTCACATGAAAAGATGTGCGCTTTTTTGAGGATTCAAAGTTTCAAACACATAACCTCAACACTCATGTAACTCCACTTTTATTCAACTAGATGACACCCCACGCATTGCTGCGGAAATTTGTAGTGTTGTATATGTACCTAAAGATTCGAAGTGCACATATCATATTTTTTTATATATAAAGGTTCAATAAAAATGGAAGATCACAAATCATATCTGGAATTAAACATCGTAGACAAAACCTAAAATGATGAACATATGACCAACAATCAAATAAACTTTGTAGATCTGGAGAAGTAATAAAATATTTATAGTAGACAACTTTTTCACTTAAATTCATCTTGTCATGCAAAACTACGTCTAAATTTGATAATTTTAAATTTAAATTTTTCATATGACCTCAGATGGAAAAACAATCAATCTAAACTTTATAAATCTCGAAAAGTTATGAAACTTTATAGTTGACAACCTTTTAATTTGAGATCATCTTGTCATGAAAAACTACATTTGAATTTCTCATATTTGAAATTAAAATTTTATGAACAACCTCGGATGGAGAAAATCCATAAATAAAAATTATAGATCTCAAAAGGTTATAAAATTTTATAGTTGATAAATTTTTTATTTAAATTTTTTTGGCCTCAAACAATCAATTTACACTCGGTTTAGTATAAGATATGGGGAACAAGGAATATAGATATAAGTGAGTGTGTGGTGTAGTGGTAGTGGAGGCTCTGCCTTGTTGGTGCTAGCTGGTGTGGGCCTCCCTGAATAAATTTTTTCATTCTATTATTTTCGTATTTTTTTTCTATTTCGAACTTTGCCGAGTGTCGGGCATTGCCAGGCTCTACCGAATGTCCGACAAAAATCACTCGACAAAGAGCACTTTGCCAATAAATTTTTTGCCGAGTTGCCTTTGCTAGAGTGTGGCACTCAGCAAAGCGTTTGCCGAGTGTATTCTAGACTTTGCCGATGCATGCTGTTTCCAGTAGTGAGATTTAACAGATAAATTGAACAAATTTAGCATAATTGAGCAAGGTTCTCATGTTAGCCAATTGAACCAGATAAACTAGAGGGGGCCCCAATCAGTACACTTTACACGTAACTGGTGACATCGTTGCGTAAAGGTATTTACTAATTTTCCAGGAGATGTCATTTTCTTGTAAGAACAGGTGCTTGGAAGTTCAAATTTATGGAAATGGCCAGCAGCAGCAGGGAGGAGAAGGCGGCCGCGGCGGCAGCGGTGGTGCAGAACAAGAAGGTGGTGCTGAGGAGGCACGTCACTGGGTTCCCCACCGAAGACGACATGGAGATCATCGTGGACACTATCGAGCTGCGAGTGCCGGCGGGGCTGACCGCCGTGCTGATCAAGAACCTCTACCTGTCATGCGACCCCTGGATGCGCAACCGAATGAGCAACGGTGCCTCCGTGCCGGCCTCCAACTTTGTGATCGGAGAGGTATGTACACGCATTCCAAATAGTCTCTTGTTAAGCTTCATTGGAGTTATAGAACCAGAGGTGATTATATTCATCAATCAGGCCATGGTCAATTACGGTGTGGGCAAGGTGATCGACTCGACGCACCCGGAGTTCAACGCCGGTGACCTCGTCTGGGGGATGAGTGGATGGGAGGAGTACACACTCGTCACTCAGCCGGAGTCCCTGCTCAAGATCAACCACGCTGACCTGCCGCTCTCCTACTACACCGGCGTTCTCGGTCAGCAACCTAATAACTGCATGCGGCATACTTTTTTCATTTCAACATCTAATAATACTAATTACTGACTGACAATGTGATTCTTGAACGACCACTACATTGCAGGCATGGCGGGGCTCACCGCGTACGCCGGGTTTACCCAGGTCGCCAGACCAAACAAAGGTGACTTGGTGTTCGTCTCGGCGGTGTCGGGCGCTGTGGGACAGATCGTGGGGCAGCTGGCAAAGATCGCCGGCTGCTACGTGGTGGGCAACGCCGGCTCCGACGAGAAGGTAAGCCTCCTGAAGACCAAGTTCGGCTACGACGACGCCTTCAACTAGAAGTCCGAGACAGACCTCAGCGCGGCGCTCAAGCGGTGCTTCCCTGATGGCATCGACATCTACTTCGACAACGTGGGCGGTGCGACGCTCGACGCCGCGCTGCTGCACATGCGCTAGGGTGGCAGGGTCGCTGTCTGCGGGATGATCTCGCAGTACAACCTGGAGGAGCGGGACGGCCTGCGCAACCTGTACTACATCATCGCCAAGTCCATCAGGGTGGAGGGGTTCAACTTCAGTCTCTTCTTCCATCTGTACACGAGGTTCGAGGAGGAGATGGCTGGGTACATCAAGGATGGGAAGGTCACCATCGTGGAGGACTTCGTCGAGGGCATTGAAAGCGCACCGGCGGCTCTAATCGGGTTGTTCTCTGGCAAAAATGTGGGCAAGCAGGTGCTTGCGATTGCTAGGCCTTGAGAGTTGAACAAAAGCCTTGCGTTACTCTGTGTGATGCCAGCGGACTGGAGTCTTGGAGTGGTAGAATCTGATTGGACAATAGAGCTGCTCTGTACCAGTCCTTGTTGTAATAAAGGGGCATCGTTATTGTATTTCCTCTCCTCCTTTGATCACATTTATGTGAAACATTTCAGCACAAGTTACGGAAGAAGCAGCTCACTGTTATCATGCTGTTGTGGATGTGGTGGGATGAGAGAAATAAGAGAAGGGAATAAGGCAGGAACCGGTCACCTTCAGAGGTGGCAAGCCTGGCTGCAGTCTATGCCGCCAATTTCCTGAATACAACAGTCACGCTATTGTCGGAATTTTGTCAGAAGCCTAGATGGAAGAAACCTTCGAAGGCATTCAGAAACTGAATTCTGATGGAGCTTACAACAATGATAGGAAGGATGGCGGATGGGTCTTTGTACTTAGAGATGACCAAGGTAGGGTGATCAAGACGAGAGCTGGGACAGAGAACTTCCTCCATGATGCTCTCCATGCAGAACTCCTTGGCTCTACATAAGGTTTATTGAGAGCTGCTCGGTTGGGGATACCTCAGCTGCACATTGAGACGGACGCAACGCTCATCAAGATGGCCATGATGTCTCTACGGTAGGAGGAATCATCAAGGAGATGAAACATTTGCTAGACACAGAGATCCCTTCTTGTAAAATTAGTGTTTGTAATCACGTCTGTAATGGAACGGCTCATGCTTTAGCTGCTTATGGTTGTAAGTTCCCCAATGGACAGAAGGCCATTGGGAGGGTGTACCCCATGAGAATGTGGCGGTAGTCACCAGCGATTTCGTTGGGACTGATGAGTAAGAGAAAGCACCTTAAATAAAAAAAAACCTTGTTTATGAAGAACTACAAAAACTTGTTTCCTCTCCTCCTTGGATCATTACCTAGCCCACTAGAAATCAAACTTCTAGGCTCCAGCGGCCTGGTGATCCTGGTAAATGCCGTGATTGGCAGCCGCCCAATCAACTACATGGATTATATTGTGTTGCTCATGACTATCTGTGAATCTGTGATCTTATCGACAGCCGGACCAGGGCTCACAATGCGTCATTGCCTAGGATGTGAAGCACCACGGCTCAACAATGCATCATTGCATGGGACCTCGTCTGTCTTTCGAAAGCCCCCCAACCACTAGAGGTTTTGGGGGCAGGGGGGTTCAAAAACTTTGAGTATCAAAATCACTGTCTGCTGATGAAGCTAGTTCACAAGTAAAAATGGCAACGGGCAGGAAATATCCGCGTGCCCGCGGCACCTGACCCAGTGGGCGTGGATACGGGCGTGACCCTGTGCCCGCGGGCAGAGGCATACGGGCAAGAGAATACCATGCCCGCAACCGCAAACTCGCCAAACCCACACTGACAAGTGGGACCACTTGAGAAGAGGTATATATTCTCAGATTAGGGTTTCGTTCATCCCAAATTCCCAATCCCACCCGCCGTCCACCGAGTAGCGGCCGCCGTCACCCGCGCAAGCCCCTCGTCAGGCCGTCACCCAACGCATGCGGCTCCTGCTCTCCTCCACTCGGTCGCATGCACCTCCTGCTCCTCCACTCGCGGCGACCAGAGGCACCCACTGATCCACGTGACTCTGCCTCCCGAGTCCCCATCCGCCGCTCGCAGCTCCTACTCCTCCACTCGCAGGTGCTGCGCCAGTCCGCCCGCACGCCGTCGCCCTTTGCCACCGTCGCGGCACCGCAAACCACAGCCCCGCCCCGCGCCGGAACGCCGCCGGCCGCCGGCCTCCAACCTGCCGCACGCTTGCCGCTCGTCCAGGCGCTCAGCACAACCGCGTAACCCTGCGCGCAGGCGGCGCAGCGCGCTCAACTGCCGCCCGCTCAGAGCGACGATGTGGTCCACGCGGCGCCCAGGTACCGACTGCTCGATTGCTCTGGTGCAACCTGCGACCTCGATTTGATTTCTTGGCCATGGTCGTCCTCTTCGCCCTGCAGCCGTCCTCAAGATCTGGCGAGCAAACGGGCATGCCCGTGGGCAAGGCATGCCTGCGGATAGCGGGCGCGGGCACAGGATGGAGCCCGTGGCGGGTGGCAGGCGTGGGCACGGGCACCGAATTTTGTTCGCGGGCGCGGGCGTGCGAAATCACTATCCGCACGGATTTTGCCCATTGCCATTTTTATTCACAAGCTCCTTAGCCCTGAAGTTCTTCCCAAGAAAAATTGGTTTTTGCAGCACACACCTCGGACCTTGGCGATGGGTGCCCCTCTTCTTTACTTGACCGTATCATCCACAAATTGGCTCCGATCCATCTCAACTATATATGAAGGTTGGTGATGGCTTGGCAACCTCCTTTTGGTTTGACACCTAGTTCATCACTCACATATTGGCCTCCTGCTTCCCTGTCTTTCTTTCCCACAGTCGCAGACCCGTCACGACCGTCGGGAACAACCTCTCCACCAGCCTTGAGCATGTCCTCCAACCTTGGCTTTCTCATCAGGCAACACTGGAACTGTTCAATCTCAGTTTTTCCCTCTTCAGTGTCCACCTCAACGACTCGCCGGATATCTGGTAGCTAAAACTCCCCTCATTGCCCCAGACTTCTCAAGACTTGGGCCGCACGCTGTCTTGCATGGCCCACAGCGTGCCAACGTACCCACCCTGGCTTCACAATTTCCTCGGTCTATAAATAAATGATGTTTTTCTTTCTGCGATAAGTTTGATTAAATTTATAAAAAATATACATAACATTTATATTTTTAAATAAATTTATTATAAATTAAATTTAATGATCTATCTAATGATATTAACTATGCATCGCAAATATTAGTATTCTATATATAGGATTAGTTAAAGTTATTTCTCAAAAAATAATAATTATTCGAGGACCGAAAGGAGTATGCGTTTTTTTTTTTTGAATCTAATGGAGTATGTGTTATGGTGATGCTTTGAGTAACAATAGGGTGGTTGAAATGAGAATAAGAGTGTTGAGAATGATGATTTATGTCGTGATGAAGATTTTTTTGATAAAGGAAGCTTTTATTAAATTATCAAAGCATTACATCAATATGACAAACTTGCAAATGTAATTCTTTAGTGACACTAGAAGCATACTTCACACGTTGCTGCAAAAATTACGAATGATTTAGAATGAAACTGTACTACATATAATGATTACTTATACGAAGGGATGAGCTATATGTTAATGTCAATGGATGCATGGCATGTGAACAACCAAATTAAATGCATGCTAGTGATGCTAGTGTACTATAATTTCATGGGTTTTTTGATCGAAGCCATTACAATTCTTCGAAGTTAGAGAAGTGCCATTACAGTTCGGGTATTTTGAAACATGGCATTAAAATTCTAGATATCCGTCGTGCATGTCATTTTCTATGTCTTCTGATGTACCTATCTTTTGTATAATCCAAAATACCCATACTGGGACACTGTGACACATGGGGCTAGGGTCAACAACATAGGACACCTCGGCGTGGCCGTAGGTTCTCGTCACCAGCAATGAGGTTACAGACGACACATACGCACTCTAGATTAACTTCATGTATGTGTTCCTCGACCTGAGCAGTGGGCCTGAGCTGTTCAGATACGTAGAAAATGGCAAGCACCAAGGATAGTCAGATTGTATTGACATATTTCAGAATACCCGAATTGAAATACCCGAATTGTAATGACACTTCTCCAATTTTGAAAAATTATAATGGCACTTGATAGTGGATTGTTGAAGTAGACAACTTAGATCTTGAGATAGAACTCTTGCGAGATTAGGATTATAAGAGATACAAATAGATAGATGATACCATAGAGTAAATCTGTCACCATGAATCTTCTGTGTTTCTACCGGGAAACATAATAAACTAATTAAAACATTATTTTTGTAAGTGAACACGTTGTTGGGTATTGTTATTGATATATTCATCTTGATTTTGATTGTTCTTTAAATTCTGCTATTATTAGGACTTAGTGCCTACAGTGGCACCCCTGACCTTCTGCAACCTAAAGTATCAAACAATATTGATCCGCTATGAGGCCCTTACAGTGACACCCATACTTGGAAGGAAAATAGGTCAGCTGGTCTGGTGGTGTTGCGACGTGCTTTGCTGCGAAGTAGGGAGGAGAAGCTGTTGCTCGAGGCCTGGTGCTCAAGGGAGATCAGAATATCTCAAACACAGGCTAAAACTTCACTAAGCAAATAGAGTTTGATACTTATACAAACAATCCTAACAACCTGAAGCAAGTCTTCCCGGTCATAACAGGCGGAAAGGTCCAAGACTTTTCATATAGCCATGGAACATACATTCTCTACTTTAAAATGAGGTCAATAGAGATAAAAAGTACTTCAATAATACAGTGTCACATTGTTGCCAGGCAGAGAAAATTTAAAACAGGATCTTAATTCTGAAGAAAATCCATGTCATCAACATATATCATAGAGCGGCCGGGTTCCATTTCATCTTGGACATTGACTTATCCTTGGAAAGACAAGGTCTCATGTACGCTGGGAAGAGGATACCTGAAATTTCCCATAGCTTGTTAATAAAGACCACAAAGATAGTATAAACTCTATGGATCTACTGACATTAGGCTATTTAATAAGATAAAATTTATTTAAAAATCAATGGCAGCGCCAATTCATTATGATACACATTGATAATTCTTTTGGTCATTGCATTGGATTTGTAGAATCTAGTTCGAACTGTAAGAGTGTCATTGTAGGTGAAGAAAATGAAACCAAAACAAGACACTGAGTCACCTTATTTGATGACGTTCAAAGTGTAATATCCATGAAATTATTTCTTTTCTTAATACATAACAGGACTTGAGGACACAATGAAACTGTAACGATGTCTCAATTTTTCACACCTGGTCAAACACTGGTACACGTCTCCCATTGAGCTTATTAACAATATCCTCAATGGAAGGTCTCTTGTTCCGATCAGCCTCCACACACTTCAGTCCAATTACAACGCATGCTTTTACTTGCTGAAGGCCATTTGGACCCAGTGATGGGTACATGTACATTATTTGCTCATCTGTCTTCCAGTTTTGATGTATCTACAGAGTTGGATTTAATCATTAGTGATAAACTGATACTGCAGTAGCTGAATGCAGGGAATGATTCCAAAACAAAAGTTTCCAAATTCAAGTTATCAAGTATTAGCGCTATCTTACATTGTCCACAAACTGTCTTGCAGATCTGTCTTCAGAAGGTGAAGAATTCCTCTCTCTGGTCGTAATCTCAAGAATAATCATGCCTAAACTATATATGTCAGACATGGTGGAGATTTCACCTCTGTATAGATATTCTGGAGCTATGTACCCACTGCGATAGTTTATCAAAGAATCAAATGATGTTTACTTATAGTAAAAAGGATGAATATATAATGATATATTTCACAATTTGTTTCTGCTTACTTATGTCCCTTAACATTGACTGTATACATCCGGGTCTGCTCTTTGCCAAAGAGTCTTGACAGTCCAAAATCAGCAATCTTTGGCACCCAATTATCATCCAACCATATCGAGTTAGGCACAAGATTCATATGAACTAGGGGCCCACCCAATTCCTTGTGAAGGAAATGTAAACCCTGGCAGATCCCCTTAACTATCTTGAACCGTGTGTCCCAGCTTATTGATGCAGTGTCTGCTAAATAAGTAAGAAATAAACAAAGGAAATGCTAGTAGTGAGTTATAAGTATTCCAAAATAGTATTGACCAAAATTCGAAGTTTCTTACATTGGTGGAAATCAAACGAATATCAGAAATAAGAACCATAATAACTCTTTTGGCTTTGTTTATATCTCTCAAATACGAATAGTACACAGAGATGAGATGTGTGTTGGGAAGTGCATTGCATACCATAGAGATACTTGTCAAGACTTCCCTTTGGTAGATATCTGTAGCAAAGACAGCTTTCGATGATATCCACAATCACATATCTTCCATTATGCTGAACGACTTTCTTCTGCGATTCGTGGCAGTAGTGAACGAGCTCTACTATATTTGGGTGTTTAAGTGCCATAAGGTTTGTAACCTCAGTTTCAAATGTTATGCCAGCCGGCACTGGTGCATTTTCAGCAAGCCTCTTGACAGCAATCATGCGGCCCCCTTCTGGAAGAACCCCCTGTTTAACATTAACCTCTGTCAGTAAAACGGTTTTGTATGCAAAGAATCTGATGTGTAAATGTTAGTGTCCACTCGCACCTGATAAACTGTTCCAAAAACAGATTGACCAAGCACTCGCTCAGTAGAGAAATCATTGGTAATTTCCTTCATGAAGGTCACCGGTAGGTTTGTTGGTAATGTACTCGCAAGACTCGGCTGGCTCTGCAGGCTCGCCATTTCTGATGGCCTTCAAGGAGGCAACGAGCTACAGATCTGAACTGCTACAAACTGAGGCCTCTTCTACTGTATCCAAACAAGCAAGAAGTAAAGTTGGCTTAACCACATAAACAAAGCAAGAACAAGATTGTTTCTGAGACATTCCGAGGTCATAAAAAGCTTAACTCAGCAGATGTAACACTGGATAGGCGCAGCAAGTGGAAACTTCAGGAATAACAAGCGGCAAGTGAAAACTTCAGGAATAAACATCTTATTAGAAGCACTGACCTGGAGAAGAAACACTTGAAGGATCCTAGTCCTAGCTTCAGCGAGCAGGAAGGATCCTGGAGAAGGAGCATAGAGATACAGGGGATGAGGATGCCTCCATTATTGCTGCAAAGACAAAGAATACATAAAGTAGCAGAGCAGGCTAGGACCGACCGCGTTAACAAAGACAAGTTGACTTGACCAAGCCAAAGGCCCTCTCAGTAGCACACGCACACCAAAAAAAAAAAAAAAAAAAAAACCTTGTCCAATGAGACTCTGAGCACCTGTTCACGCGCTTAGAGAAAGCTGGACAAGAAGCATTGCATCGATCCAGTAAATTGTGACGTGGTGACGCTTTAGGATTGTCCTGAATCAAGCTATCTCCAATATAATTTGGTCATAAATACGAATATCTTTGAGAAAATTCACTATTTAGAATTGGATTTTGACATGGTTTCTTATTTAGCACCAAAAGACTAAATTTTCCTAAATATAAATTGGGTTCGTTTTTTAATCATCCCTATGGTTAGATGTGACCACTAACACCGTCAATGGGAAAAAGACTATTTGACCCATGTTTCATGTGTAGCACCATCAACTTGTTAATTGTGCTATTTTATCAGATTTTGATAGTAGAATTTTCTTACATTGAAAACTTTTTTACAATAAAAATTTTTAGGACCATGAATATTTTTTGGCAGTACATTTCTTTTCTGCAGGCAGATTATTTATGGCAATACAATTCTGTGGACAATGATCATTTTTTTGGGTACAGGAACGTACATCAAATTCACCCATACTCAAGTGCTCTGGCTCACTAAGATTACAAGAGCACATATATCCAATCACTCAAGCTTTAAAGCTCTGATGCCTAACCCTCGCAAAGATGAACACTAAATCCTACTCTGTATTATATATCTTATCTTGGATGTGATCAGTATAATCACTTGAGAGGATGAATAGAATATAGAATCACTTGCTCTAGCTTGGAAACTCTAACAATATCAGACGAGCGAGTAGAAACCCATATGCGGAGTATATGCCTTCTTAGACAAATTAGGAACTAGGTGTTGCAAATTGCTGATGCAGTTGGTCTCACTGGAATGTCTGTCCTATTCAAATAAACAGTTTTCCCAACACAGCAGCTTGCCGGACACTTGGGATGTTTGTCTGGCCACTTCACTTTCTTAGCTGACTTGGATTGTTTGTCCAAGTCATCTCGTGTTTCTTCACCAATCTTCATACCATTTGTTTCTTTGGACCCCTAGGATCTTTAGGACTTGTCTAACACAACTTAACACACATTTTAGTTCTAATGATTTGGCTGTCATTTAAGTCCCCTAAATCATATACATGAGCACATAATCATTACAAAGTCCTTCTGTACTCTCTACCTATTTTCTTTCTTTGAAAATTAATAAAATTTAGTAGGGACCTCCCATCTTATTTGGACAAAAGAATGTTGTTCACATGACATGAGAAAAAACAAATAACAATTATGCACAATCAATTTTTAACAGGTTATGCATGAAGATACGTGACACATAAAAATACAATAACTCAAATCAAGGAGCTCCCAAGAAACCGATATGACACAAGGAACACACTATTCAAAAGAAATAGTTGGTAACTGACACAATTATTCTGTCCATGATTCCATCTAGAGCAAATCGTCATGGGTCTGCAACAGACTTTTCACTTGCATAGTATGCACTAGTTCACCATTCAGTGAGAATGCCTTCCATTGAGCTTGTCAACAATTTCAACTATAGTAGGTCTCTTGTTCCGATCAACATCCACACATTTTAGCCCAAATTCGATGCATGTTCTTACTTCCTGGAGGCTGCCTGCATCTAGAAGTGCTGAGTGCTTGGATGCAATGTGCTCATCTGTCCACGTTTCACGCACCTACAGAGTTATGAGGTGTGAGCTTAAGTGACAACAGTACAACATACAAACTAGAGTAGAATCGAATAAGCATGTAAAAAAATGTTTTCCAGTCTCAGTCTTGCTTATCTACGTAGTCCCTTGCAGACATGTCTGTTTTGCCTGAAAAATTCTTCTCGCCTATATTCTGCAGCCATATACCCTGTGCGAGCGTGAATGTCAAACGAATGATAAGGATCATAGGACACAATGCAATTTGATTTGATTTATTACTTAGAATACAAAATAATGAAATTTATCAGGCTTACTTTTTCCCCACAACAGTTATTGTGTTTATTCGGGTTTGCTCTTCACCGAAGAGTCTTGACAGGCCGAAATCCATGATTTTCGGTACCATGTTTTCATCCAACAATATGTTGCTAGGCTGAAGATCAAAATGAACAATTGGCCTATCCATTTCCTTATGCAGATAATATAAGCCCGTCATTTTTTCTTATAACACTTTACATACATCTCAGAAAATTAATGACAAAACAAATATATGCATGTTCGATAGTGTGTTCTTATGCTTACCGAAAATATACTTGTCAAGGTTTCCCTTAGGCACATATTCATAGTAGAGTAAGCTCTCAACCACGTCCACAATGATGTATCTTCCACTGTGCTCGATCACTTTCTTCTGCGGTTCGTGGCAGTAACCGAGTAACCTCACTATGTTCGGATGCTGCATGGCCATAAGATTCCCGACTCCAATCTTGAACTGCTTATCAGGAGCCACTGGCGCATTATCTGAAAGTTTCTTCACAGCAATCGTCTCCCCATCTTGCAGAATGCCCTGTTACTTTGACCTCTCATTAGACACTGTGATCGGTGTGTGCTTATTAGACAATACTAAAACTGGAGAGCATTGTTGTTGAGCATAGTTGTATGGTACCTTATAAACAGTTCCAAATGCACCTTGACCAAGCTTTCGATCGTCAGAGAACCCACCAGTGATATCTTTCAGAAACTGTGCTGGTGGGTTAGTCGGCAAGGTGCTCAGAAGACTCGGCTTGCTGGCCATTCCTGACGATTTGACTCAGCAGATCAGAGCTAATTAACTCAGCAGATCCGAGCTAATTAAACAAGATTTATTGCAACTTCAACTCCAGCAAAAATATGGCAATAATTGTTCATGAACATAGTACATATATATATACACACGAGCATAACACCACAGATTTTTGCACAAACTGGAAAGCTCGGAAACCAAACGAATGTAAGCACTAAGCAGATTGTCAGAAGCAAGCGCTGACCTGGAGCAGAGAACTTGAGGGATCCAAGCTGGGAAGATCGATAGCAAGGAACCAGATATACGGGCTGAGATTGCTAGGAGGATGAAGGTGGAGCTACTGCAGTTTTAAGACTGCATATAGTCCAACAACCCGATGGGATCTGGTTCGGAGACGAGGGAGTTGACTTGGCAGTAGACCATGTGAGCACGGTGTAGGATGAGAGACAATTTCCGAAGGGCATGTCTCAGCAGTTGCGAGAAGGTTGGTAGTGAGTGGGTCCACGAGTGGGGGATGCCTGGGCCGGATCTTGAAATTGAAATCAAATATGCCATGTGCTAGATGTCACTGTCTACGCGACTATGCCGCGTTCCAAGAGCCAGAGCGAAGGTTTTTTTTTTTATAACGAACCAAATATATTAGCAGCAAAATGCTACAATCAATCTAACAGACTGAAGGTTTATATTAGAAAGTGCCTCTAACAGAGAGCACTGCTCATTATGCGAAGCATAGAAGCATACAGGTAGAAACACAAAAACCAAGTGCTCCAGAGCTGAGAAAGCCTAGCTAATTCATCTGCTGTAGAATTCATTATTCTCTTGATTCGAAGAAGCTTGCCATGACGTCGAGGAGCAATACATTTGAATAATTGGGTGAAGGGCTTCATCCTCTAATTCGGAGGGTTAGCATGGTCAACTGCATTGAGGAAGTGCACAAGGATCTGAGAGTCTGAAAGAAAAGTTGTATTGTCGAAGTTGAGTCGGTCGTTGATGAGTGCCAGCGCAGCTGCCTCCGTCATGACAACACAATGGACTCCATAGACTTGAACTTTGATGTGGATAGTCTACGCGGTTGAACCTGTGGGTTGACAAAGAGAATTCCCAGTCCCGCTGTTCTAGACATTGTATTAGGATTGTTAGGAGGTAAAGAAGCATCAGTATAACATGTGACTCCTTGGATCAGCATCGGCATATGGACAAGGAACGTGTTCTCCAGCTGTGAAGGTCCTGCATTCAAACTGTGCATACCTTGGTTGGATGGTGTCATGTATTTGTACAGGTTGGTGGTTACACTTAGCTCCTTGTGTTATGTCCAGATTAGTTATCTGATGGCTGGCCACATGGCCTGTTGCTCCTGATTGTGCCCCTGCATTGGAAACATTCATACCTTGGTTGTGTTGTACTTCCCCTAGTGTTAGCATTGGTATCCATGGTTACTTGTAGTGTGTTTGGGTGTCTTCCTCGTGTAACTTCTGGGAGATGTAACCCGTGGGTGTTCATCCTTGTGGCTGCCTAGTAGGTGTGCTGGTGTGGTGCTGAGTCCTGGGGCTGCAAAGACTCTGACTGATCGCTTTGGTGTGTGTTCATCATTGGTACCTGTTGTGTTTGGTGTCCTGCAACAGAGACATCCACCTTCTATAGTGTAGGTGTCGATATCATTGGAATTGGCTCGCTGTTGCTGAGCTGTTGTGGACTCTGTTTCCTGTAGGTGAGGTTCTTCATGGACCAAATGCAACATTGCCGCTGTGGCACTGTATACCTGCATAGTTGTCCAAGACTTGTTTTGGAAGTGTTTATCATTCCTAGCTTAGTGATTAGCATTTTGGACAATAAATCATCCGTGATAGCATTTGTGGTAATTGTTTGAAGAATTAATTGCACAACATCATTTTCATGAGGAAGTAAATCAGTTCGTAATAGAGGATTGAAAGAAAACCAAACTGCCCTTGGAAGATTACAATGAAAGAACAAATGAGCGTCATCATCAATTTGGCCACAGGTGGCACAATAAGGATCAATGTGGTTAGAGTACCTGGAAGCTCTCTTTCAGCAGTGGCCAAGGCCTGCCTAATCATTCTCCAAGTAAAGGTTTTAACTATGGGAGGTAGCTTTTTTTGCTTCCAAACCTTTTGCATGATTTAGTTGACTTGGGGTAGAATGCTTTTGGAACCTTGTGTTGGTAGTTGCACCTGATATTGACCTGCAAGGTGTCTGTAGATGCTCTTAGTGGTACAAGATCCTTTGTTAGAAGGTATCCATCTAAGAATATCTTGAGTATCTTGGGCCACTGTAGGTAGAGTAGTGATTTCCTGCATAATTTCTTGATCAAAAGTATTGTTTAATAACTAAAAATTCCAATCCTGAGTATTAGTTATCCACAGGCATAAACTGTTGAAGGCAGTGGGTTAGTAATGACCGAATCAAGTAGGTGGTCATGAATGGATCTCCAACTAGGACACCAAGGGGACGACCAAATTGAAGAATTATCTGCATGAATTTGGTAGGTTACATTGTCAATGAGATCTTGTCTAACCTGCATGAGTGAGGACCAGAAGATAGATTTGGCCTTGTATTCCTAGCTGTCCAAAAAGAGTCACTAGGGTGGTATTTTGCTTTAAGAATGCAGTCAGGAAATGGCTCTTAGAAGTAGCAACATCATAAGCAGTATGAATAAGTAAACTCTTATTGACAGTGTGGAGGTCCCTAATTCCTAATCCTCCATTTTCTTTTGATTGACAAATATCATCCCAAGACCTGTAAGCGGTAGGATTAGTTGGATCATTCTCTTGTACACCTGCCCACCAAAACCTCCTTAAAATAGAATTAATTTTTTCAATGAAGATATTGGAGAAGAGAACCGTGGACATGTAGTACACAGGAATAGAGAAAAGGACAGATTGAATGTAAGTGAGACGACCCGCATGATTGAGCTTGTTAGCTTTGACAGTGGTAAGTTTGGCAAGAAACTTGTTGTAGATGAAGCTGTAGGCCCTATTTTTATCTTTGTGGGTAAAAATAATGGGATGGCCAAGGTGGATGATATTGGGAAGGAGGTCGGGAACAGGGAAAATATTTCTAAGATTGTTCCTGGTAGCATGATCCACATTGTGACTGAAATGGATAAATGATTAGTTGAGGTTAGGAGTCTGGCCAGAGCAATGACAGAAGTCATTAAGAATGTTCTTAATAGTAATAGCTTCCTGAATGGTTACAGTACCACAGAGGATAAGGTCATCAGCAAAAAGAAGGGAATGAATAGGGGGACAATTAATCCCTAAAGTGACACCATTAAGATTCGCATTATGCATGGCATCTTGCAAAACAATAGAAAACTAATTAATAGCCACTGCAAATAGGAATGTTGATAGGGGACAACCCTGTCGAATACCTTGCTTTGGATGAAAGTAGCCTGTGGGTTCAACGCACCGTTGAGTAGCACCGCCATTGATGTAGTAGTGAAGCATGTGCGAAGCAGATCGATGAAGTGTTGGTGGAGGCCAAGTCATTGTAGAGCTTGAGTAAGGAAATCCCATCATAACCTGTCAAAGGCCTTTGCCAAGTCTATCTTAAGAAGAAAAGCCCTCCAATTCCAATTCTTGAGGCCAAAAGAGTGAATAATTTCTTGAGTGATAATAATATTAAAAGAAATTTTCCTATTTTTAATGAAAGCTGCTGATGTTGTTCGTCCAAACGGTGTGGTTTCTACTTAAACACTATTTTGTTTAAATGTTAGTTCTTATTTGCAACATCTCCTTACCTTGTTCCACTCATGTGTTACAGAGCTGCCTTTTTTTTCGAAAATCTGTTTTATTTTGAAATGTTTCCTTTTACAAAACCTTTCTTTCAAAGTCTTATTTCAAACAATACTTGAGTCACAACGAAATTAAAATATCAACAGTTAGATATGAAGGGAGTATTTCTTTGAAACAAACTCTGGGTAGTTTATGGGAAACAATTTCATGTGTGTGAGGTAGCAGCAGTTTGCTGGGCCATCTCGAAGATGCGTAATAAAATCTGCTTTGAGGGAAAAAAATTCCATAATCCCATTGAAATTCTATGTCATGCGGGGCTTTAATGAAATTCTGGGCAGGACTCATGAAGGCCAGCGACAGGGATCTGTGGGAGCAATGCGTGGACTTGATGCTGAAGATCACGCTGAAGCTGTTGGCTGAACAGAATATGTTGTCTGCTGTCCCTGCTCTACCAAGTCCTCCACAAGATGATAAAGGTCGACAGCACCAGGGCGACTGAAGGAGAAGCTCAGTGAGCACTGAAGAAATTGCTGGAGAAGAACTTATGCCTTTTGTTAAACTGTGGTTGTCTGTAATTTCTGTTTGGTTGCGATGACTTTGGGTGTTTGCCCTCTCTGCTTGGCAACTGTTTTGCCTCGAACTTTCTTCTGATCTCTCTCTATGTCCTCTAAACTCAAACTCTCATGTATTTCCGTGGCGTTTGCAATGGAAATGGGGCTTCGCCCTTATTTGAAAAAAAAATTCTTTGAAACAAACAACTAGTAGCATACTAATAATGCAATGGCTTATCAGCCTGTAAATTGGCATCGGAGCCTTTGCAACCATACCGATGCTCCAGCATAGCAAAAGTTCAATACAGAATAACATTACAGTGTCATACAAATACATCAAAATTTAGCAAGGATGAGATGAGATGAGATGAGATACAGGGGCTATCGAGTATTTGAGTTGCATACACCTTCCAATTCAACCCAAAATATAAGCTTATAAGAAAGTGGCAGTCTTGATGGAGCCAATGTGAGAAATAACCAGAACAAGGCAGGCTCACGCAGGTAACTACTTCCTTGAGGCAAAGGCTGATAGCCATGTTTTTGCAGTAATAATTATCGTGAACAACATCTGCCTATGATTTAGCTGAAAAGATGAATGTGATGCTAGACAATGTCAGATTGTCAGTAATTGAAGAAAACATGGAATTTGAAAAGGGTGAAACACACATGAGCAGACGCAACTTACAAGATTCATGCTGAAGAAATAGTGATAATTCCCCTAGATGCGGATCTCTGGAACATGCTGCATCTTTTGTTTCATGCCCTTATTGTTCCATTGAGCTTTGAAGTTCTCGTGGAGAAAAAACAACCAAAGCTTCTTAAGACAGTGACAGTTTTCAATTCCTTGAGGGACTGTAGCTAGCTTTGGTAGAGATGTAACATACATACCCTCAATGACTGAAAGTGAACCATGTCCTATGTCCAGAGAACTCACAGCATGCAAACTCATCAAAACAAGTGTCTTAAGGTGGGTGAAGGAGTCAGCAGGAACAACCAATTTGTGTGTAGTGTTTATGTTGTTCAGTCTTAGATAAGATAGGTGCGGGGCATGTGACTTGAGGAACACCAATGGATCTTCTCCCCCAAGGTCACAATGGCTAAGAGCTAGATACTTAAGATTTCCCCCATGGTGCTCAAACATTGGGCACTTCAGTGTTCTGCCAGCCCAACAACCTCTGACAATCAACCTGTGGAGCTTCGTGGAAGTTGGTTTGAGTTCCTCAAAAGAAAGTGCCTCGTTCCCATTACTAGCAGAGAGAAGCAAGCTATCAAGAAGCGGCATCATTGACAAAACCTTACAAATCTTGCTACAATGGGCGGCACTTATGTTTTCAATCCACACGCTCCTTAGTTGCATCATTTTCTCAAGCTGCTCGGCCAAGTCAATACTTGATTGCACAGTCTCAAGAGTTTGAAGTTCTTCCAGATTTGAAAGCCTTATAGGTGCCACCACTCCAACAAAGTACCGGAACTCTGACTGCTTCGCATCAGCATATCTGTCAGCAAAAATGTGCCTAAGCTTAGTGAGCTTCACAATCCCATCTGGCAGTTTTATAATACTGGTTGACTTGACATCAAGAGTCTGAAGATTGATGAGATTCTCTATAGATTCGGGCAGTACTCTTATTCCTGTATTTCTCAGACCAATGTAGCGTAGATTAAACAGATGACCAATTGATACAGGTAATGTGGTGACTTCTGAGTCTTGCAATTCAAGGACAGTAAGGTATTTGGATTCAGATAATATCGAAGATATAGACATCACAATGGTTTCACTTGCCATTAGTGTCCGCAGGCGTGGATATTTCATCTTGGATGCATCATTTTCCATCTTTCTCCATCTAAATGCAGACAAGCGGCGTACATCTCTATCCATTTGAATTACTGCACCAAAATCATTAACAATACCAAACATCTCTACTTTAGAAATTGTAAGGGCTAACTCTCTCAAGATGTCATGTATTCTGCATGTACTCACCCCACCAAGTTCATCATTATCAACAACTTGCAACATGTTTCGATGGATCAGTTCCATGAGATAGCCCTCTGCAACTTCCTCTAGTGTACTGTTCCCTTTATTTACTACAAACCCTTCTGCAATCCATAGTCGCACAAGTTTTTCCCTTGGCAAGGGATAATCTTCAGGGAACATGTTGCAGTATAGGAAGCAATTTCTAAGCTCTCCTGGCAAGTCATAGTAGCTCAGGCTTAGAATTCCACGAACCTGTGCATACTTCTCCAGTTCAGAGGGAAGTTGATCATATATCTGCTTCCAAACTGGCAGAATTAGCTTCCTTGTAGAAAGTAAACTTCCTATAGATACAATTGCCAAAGGCAAGCCCCCCACATTTCTTTGCAATATTAACAGCTAGCACCTGCATCTTTAATGGGCACTTGGCAACTGGCAGGACCAAACTTTCCTTTGCAATATCATTAGCTAGCTCCAGGAGTCTTGATGAGCTTTTTGCTATTGACAAGTCGTCACATTTCTTTTTAGCATCAGTAGCCAGCTCCTTAAGTTCAGCTGGGCAATGCTCCAGCGATAGGGCCACAAATTTCTTAGAAACACCAGTAACTAGTTCATGAAGCTCTGCTGGATAGTTCACCAGAGATGATCCATTACATTTATTAGCAGTATCAGTAGCTAACTCCATTAGCTTTGATGGGCCCTCAGACTCGGAGTCATTGTAAGGAAAAGCTTTAGTGCAGAGTAGGCAAAGAGCATCCTTCAGACCTAATGGACTAAGCTTGAGCTGATAATGCTTGGAAGCAAGAGCAGCCACATCCTCTTTTCTTGTTGTGATAACAATGAAACTTCCATTTTTAGAATCTTCAAACACATCTCGCATTGATTCATACACTTGGGGGTTCCATACGTCATCTAATACAACTAAATACTTCTTTGTTCCAAACACTGCCCTTAACTCTGTTTTAACCTTGACGATGTCCATGCTGTCATTGCCTTCTGATTTCCTCTTCCCCATTTCCATGCTGTCACTGTCAGGTCTTGTCATCTCAAGCAACTTCCTCAGCAATGCCTTCACGCTGTTGTATGTCTGTGAAATAGTAAGCCATAAAAGCACCTTAAAGTTATCCCTTTGCTTCTCATATACATTTGCGATCAGGGTGGTCTTTCCTATTCCACCCATACCACAAACTGATACTACTTTAAGATCTTCTGTATCTGACCTCAACCATTTCGTTAGCTGCTCGCTGTTTTTCTCAATCCCCACAAGATCTTCATCTTTCATAAATTGGGGCATACTGTACTGAGGGAATTGTAGTTCGCTGTTGTGGGTTTGAGTTGGAAGAAGCTCATGAACTGGTCTCAACCATTGATCCTTCAGCAAGGAAACATGCGCAATTTCCTTCTCAATCTGAATTAGCTCATCAGATATTCCACTAAATATTGCAGTATAGTTTATCCCTTTGCTCGGAGTCATTGTAAGGAAAAGCTTTAGTGCAGAGTAGGCAAAGAGCATCCTTGAGACCTAATGGACTAAGCTTGAGCTGATAATGCTTGGAAGCAAGAGCAGCCACATCCTCTTTTCTTGTTGTGATAACAATAAAACTTCCATTTTTAGAATCTTCACTAAAGTTTGTCCAACGGAGGCCTCCTGAGGCACTGGTGCGTAGTGAGGTTCTAAAGCGGGTCGATAATGTAAAGAGAGGTAGAGGTCGACCTAAACTGACTTGGGACGAGTCGGTTAAGAGAGACCTTAAGGAGTGGAATATCCCTAAGGATTTAGCTATGGATAGGAGCGTCTGGAGACTATCAATTAACGTACCTGAACCGTAATCTTTTTCTTGTACCATTTATGTGTTCTTTATTTTTATATCTCTTTTGGGTTTTATCTCTAGCCTACCCCAACTGGCTTGGGACAAAAGGCTACGTTGTTGTTGTTGTAGGTTATCCCTTTGCTCAGTCTTTTCAAGAATTGGTCATTCTTGTATCGAAGATAGTGGTATGAAAAGTTATCCATTACATCCTCAACACGGTAGGCCAACATCCGCACCTCTGAGATCCATCCGTTCAGGAGTTCGTCACTGAGATACAATGCACCTGTCTTCCGTATGATGAGATTCATCATCAAAAGTTGCCTTCGTACACGCTGCACTGTGTTCGGTAGCTGTGTCAAATTAGAAAACTTGGTCGCCACAAAAGTCGCAGCTTCTCCTGCTAAATAGAAACCAATCTTTGAGAGAGCAAGAAGAGCTGCTTCAGCCATCCTGTTAAGAAAAAACAAACAAGCATGTTTTAGATTACTATGTGCAACCAATAAAAAAGAGGGGAGGCAGGTTCCATAGAGCATAACACTTTCCATTATTCCATAATGTGCATAAACAGCTGTCTAGTTGATTTTAAGGAATTAATTATAACTCTCATATTTATGTATTCAACATCACAGTGCATACATCTCTTTGCCTACATTACACAATGGGACAAATATGCTAAGTGTGTGCCAAAACTTTAAAGATGCTGTCATTCACAATTCAGAACCAGTAGAATAGTCATGAGACCATGTGCAGATGTTGTGATGCATAACCAAAACTATTTATGTCACAAACTCATGGAACAATATAACTACCATTCAATTTCAATTCAAACAAAAGGATACTGAGGCCCCAACCTAAATAACAAATGCTCCTTTTGGAACTAGCAATTCTAGAGATATACTGATCGGCAAATTCCAATTGCCAATCTGTCTTCACGACCGTGATAAAACAGTATCAGAGAACCAAGAATCCATAATACTGCAGGAACAAACATTTTAGCATGTATTGGAACGAACAATTCGTCCAACAGGTCATATGCGCGGGGACCGACCTCTGACGCGAGGCCAAATCCCTTGGACGAACAGAGTATGAGGTCCTTCCAGCTTCAAGGCGGAGGCGGAAAGGTACCCAAGAAGTCGAGCGTGCTAAGAATACTAGAAATAAAAGCTTCTACAAGAAAAGATGAAGAAATCGCCTACTTTGATGGTACGGCAACGAGGACCGCAACAACGGTGGCAGCTCTCCGGGTGCTCACTCTGGTCTCGTGCTCTGAAGCTCTACCCTGCGAACTGCAGCGCAGGTTCGAAGAGGAAATCTGCACAGAGATCCAAGGAACAAAGGTTTGGTGCAGATTCACTTTGGATGCTTATTGCTTTCTCGGGAACTTCGTGCGAAGAAATGTGTGAGCATTGGTTAGAATAGATGCCGCTATCACGCTGTGTTGACTTGACTCCGCTTCCGCGCGTCAAGGTCTTGAAAAAATAATTATACTTAGCCGCCACAAGATTAAGGCAGATCCATTAGCCGTCAGGCTGTCTCCAACAGCTCGCCTAAAGCAAGAGGCAAATGCTAAATCGGTGATGCATAGTGCTTTTACCTCTCAAAATCAGCCTCCAACATAGCACGGATTTTGGCTTCGAGGGGGAACAAGACCTTATTTGCGCCCTCTCTCTCTTCAAGACGCAAAGCCAACACCCGTAGTGGTGGGCCCGCACAACGCTGCCAGGTCGGACCGCGGCAGGGCGTGGCAGGCTCGGCGAGGCGAGCTCGCCATGGGAGCATCTCCGGAGCCGCCGGCCATGGTTGCCTCGCCGGATCTTGAACCGCTCCACGCCGCCGGTGATGAGCAGCAGCCGGATCTAGGGCTCCCGTGCATTCGAGGAAGGAGACGACCACCGGAGTTGAGGAAGGCCGGGACGGCTACCGGAGTTCAGGAAGAGCTCGACCGAGGCGGGCCGAGGAAGAAGCCGGCCACCGGAGTTGAGGAAGAAGGCCCGCCGGAGTTGCTCCGGTCATATCTACCTGCGGCCTGCGGCCTTGCTCCACCCGCTAGCGTGTGGCCCAGCATGCTGGCGCAGGGCGGCAAGCGGTGGAAGATGTGCGGGGCAGGTCATGGGGCGAGCGGCCAGCCTCACCGCCGCAAGAGGCGCGGTGCGAGTTCGTTGGCGGAGGAGGCATGCGGCGCGGTACCAGTTCGTTGGCAGAGGAAGGCATGCGGCGCGTGCGTCTTTTTGGGTCGGCTGTTGGAGGAGATAACTTTTCGGTGGTCAGCTTTTTTCTGTGGGGTCCGAATCCATGAAATGGCTCCTATATTTAGGTTTGGACTGTTGGAGACGGTATTAATACTTAGCCAACTAATAGTAGCTCATATATGAAAGAGTCTTTAGCCTAGTGCTTAGAGCTCCTAGGTGCTAGTAGACCTAGGTTCGACTCCCCTTAAACAGATCTACATTATTTAAAAAATTAAAAAAATAGATTGGGGTTTTCCTTACTGACTTCGGTAAAAAAATAGTAGCTCATACATGATATTAGCTAGTTTAATTCAACTAGTAAAATAGTTGTTGGTTGATATTAATAATTAGCTAAACTGTTAGCACGACCTCTCAGCTCTAACAACTTCCAATGTAACATAACTACACAAGTAAGCAGTTTTAGGCTCTAAATTTAGGAAATTTCATCGAAGTGTAATGCCAAAACAACTCTTTTTTGGACATGTTAGGTTGAAAATGGCTTGCAAAAACTTGTAATAATTGTGATATTGGTTTGCTAGGATTATAATTGTTAGGGTTGAAATGACAAATAAATGTGGTTAACTTGATATATTTGTGGCCTGTGGTCCTTATCTAAGAGGTTCCAACTTTGATGCATATGATGTGTGTGTTGTTTTGTCTATTCCTTCCATCAAGTTTAATATGTTGTATACCAACTTTTGGAGGATCGAATTCGTTGGCAAGTTTCAACTTTTCTCAATGGTGCATTGTTGCACAAAGAACTTTTAATTTTTCTCCAAAAACGCTCTAAATGTTAAGTTCATCTACAAAAGTTCTCCATCTTAGAAAGATATTCTGAATTGTGATGAAGTAATGCAAAATATATTTCAATCGCATAGATCCTGAAATAATTAAGAAAGAACAATCGACTAGTATAGATTTAAGAAGAAAGAAGACACATCCCATCAAGATAGATGTGATATATAATTACATTGTAGCAAGTTCAAACCAACTTGATAAACATGATGAACACATACATCTGTGCAAAGCTACAAGGTCCTCAAAATCTAGCATTGATGTATCCTTAGGCATTAATCAAATGTGCTACCATGGTCATCACCCAAAATCTACTTGATTATGAAACTAAGGCAGAGTCTAACACCAACATCCATCCACTGGTTCTTGGAAATGTGGCCAATAGCAAAGACAACAAAAACCACAAAGACACAAAACACAACTACCAAAGCCTTCTTCATATCTTCTACTTCACCCTTGACCCTTGGTAGTTGTTATATTTATGCTACACAATGTCCTTGAGAGTCACCACATGTTGCTTGGTGATTCTCAATGAGATCCTAACTTTCTTGCGAGTTGTCTTCGTGCAAGTAGAGAACTCAACACAAGGATTCCTCTACCTCTCTTTCCCACCTTATACTTCAATGTGAACTTTGATTCAGCAAGTGCTTAGCCCTTGGAGGCCATTGATTATCAACCTGATAGGCAAAGTAGCATTGATGATCCTCTTCTTGTGCATGACATTCTACTGCATTAGTGAAATAAAACAAGTCAGAGACCAATTTAACGAAAACCAAGGTATTGAAGCATTTCATTTTCTTGAAGCAAGTGAGTTGATGTGCTTTCCAACTAGGTAGACATTGTAGCGTGGTAGTTTCCCATGGAGGCATCACAATATAGTTGAGCACAATGCCTTTTGGTTGGTGCATTGTAGGACTATAGGAGGAAGTGTCAGGACGATAGGATCATGAATATGGAGCACAATGCAACAAAAACCTGTCAATTGAGATTGAATATGGATGAAAGACTGAACAAATATCCATTGGTTCAGATGGATTTCAGTAACCACACACACTAGTATGCCTCGAGTAAGATTCACTACTTACTGAACAATGTTATAAAAGTGGACAAATAAAAATCCATGAAGTGGAGTAAATTTGGTTAATCAAATAACCATCACAATCTATCCTAAATGAAACTTACAAATGAAGAAAAAAAGAGTGATAAAACACACTTCAATAACATATTGGGCCTACTTATACTAACCAAGTATGAGCAATACACTAAGAGTCAAAAACCACAAGAATGTAACCTATAATAGTGAATTTTTTATATATCAAAATTCTAGCCTAGGGAATTTTATTTGAGTAATTTATCCCTAATTAATCATGACACTTCCAATCATATGATTCCACTGGAGCTCGTCAAAACCAAAGAAATTAGTGACATGATTTTGGAAAACTAATCCTCAACAAGCTAAACAAGAACAAAGAATCACACTTCAGTGCTCATGTTATGTAACACACCTGGTGTTAACCATATATTTGCACTGCATATCATGAGCATAATCATATCATTTGCATCAAATCATATTTTGACAAGTTTTTACTTTGATGCTTGTCGCATTTTATTTGAAGTGTTTGATATAGATGTAGAGTTATGATGAATGTGTGCAAATGATTGTGGTTAGTACCAAAACATGTTTAGAAGGGTATTAGGGTCAATGTTTTCTTGGTCGTGTGGTTTCAAAATCAAGTATTGCAAAATTAGGATTTTATTACCCTAATTGTGGTTGCACGAGCTTAACTTGAAAGGATAGCTACAGTGCTTATCTCAAGCTAGACCCTTAATATAGTTTGCAGAGAAAAATATTTAGAACAAACTCTCTATTTTTACCAAATCATGAAAATGCCTTTTAGGCTCTCAAAAAGGGCAAAAACAGTAGGAAGAATATTGGAAATTAATATTTTTATAATTTAAATTTGCCCCAAATTCACATTTTCAAATCTAGACCAAACTAGCAAAAACTTCCTATGTATGAAATGTTCTACTCATCGACAGGAACATTTTTAGTATTTAAAGTTTTTCAAGATTCGACACGGTTTGGGAGCTACAGCATGTCAAAAAATCCAGTTCAAAACAAAAAGGGTGGGACCCACCCTGGCCCACCTGTCATCCTCTTCCTTCCCTCCTCCTTATCTCTTCCTCTGCTTCCCCGTGCCAGAGCGCCACAGCGACGCCGCAGCCGCGCGTTGCAGCAAGCCGGCCAGCGCGCCAGCGAGCACGCGCGCCCGCACTCGAGTGCCTCTGCCACGCTGAGCTGGGCCAAACACTACACGACGCGCGCCTCGCCCGCCACTGCGCCCTGCACACCGCCATAGCCGCCGCCGTGAGCTCGCTCCACTCGCGCGAAGCATCGCGTTTCTCTACGCAACGCCGTCGACCCACCAGCACCGTGAATCGGGCACCGGTGAGGGCCAATCGGCCAGCGTCGCCGCTCAACGAAGCCGACGCCACCGGGTCCTCCCTCTCAGCGCTTTCTCGCTCCCCATAAGCACCACCACAAGCTTTGCCTTCATCTCCTGCGTGCCGTGCATGAACTCTCTCGGAGCCTGCGTCTTCGGAGGCCGCTGCCGCCATGCCGCTCCGCCGGCGAGCCGCGGGCTCGCGTGGCCGGGAAGCCACGGGCCGCCTCGGGCCAAGCTGAGGCCATCCACGGGTGCGCAGCGCCATCACGGTGCCTCGCCACCACTTCCCCCGTCACGCGCCGTCGGCTCTCGGGCTAGAATCGGTCGGAACAGCCGGTGCTCTGTTCCCGTCACCGTGAGGTAGAAGAAGAAGGGCATCGACAGAATTTCATTACTCTTCTCGGGTTTTTGTGCAAAGTGCTATGACTCATAGCTTTTACAGATCTGGGCCCGATCAATTTGAGGAAAGTATAGGGACCACGCTGCAAAGTGCTTGTCCTATATGGATTTTCAGATTAAAAGAAAATAGATTTCTAAAATTCCTATTGATTCTTCTAAAATACATAACTCTCTCATGTTTGGTCTAAATGAGGTGGTTCAAGTTTTAGTAATTTTCTTCTCATGAGATCTATGCAGGAAAAATATAATATGCCATGTTTGAAGTACTTTTATATGCAGCTTTAATTAATTTTTGATATATTTATAATATTGGAAAATGCATAAGTAATTCTAGGAAGGTAAGAAAAATGTGTTTCTTATTTTGTTAGTCTTTTTTTGTGATGCTCTGGCTATGCAAAATGTATCATGTGCATGTTCTGTGTAAAAATATAAAGTTGTAGTTCAAGTGGAATTAAGGGGCTATTCTTGAAATAATTCATAAATGAATTATATAGACCTAGTTTAGGGTTGATAATTTTTGTAAGCTACTTGTATTCCTTAAGGTAGTTCTTGATGTGGTGAAACATAAAATTTGACATACTTCATGGTGCAAAGTATTTTTAGGTCCAATTAATTATGCTGCCTTGTTATTTTTATAGTTGGACCATAGGCACATCCAAATGAGGTAAAATTTGGATAGTGGGCTAGAATTGCCATGCTTTATCTCTTGTAATTTTTTTAGAGTTTTCTAGACCATTAACACGCATGTTGTAGTTATGGCCTATTTATACGAATGCATTGTTTGGACCTTGTTTTGTGATGACATGCCTTAAAATATGCTTTTCTAGACATTTATGAGGTGTATAATCTGTTGGATGGTTGGTGCATGTCTAGACTCTAGCAGAATAGGGTAAGCATGTGGTTGTTTTATGAAGTCTAAATGTGACTATGTTTTTAGTGTCTTGAATAGGGTTGTAGTAGCTGGTGATTAAGGCATGATGAATGTGTTGAGATGGTTATGCTTAGTATAGATCTTTGGTTTTACTAGCTTATTTGCTAGTGATAGTAAGATGGTTGGTTGCTTTACTGGCTTGTTTACTGGCGATAAGTAGAAAGGAGGTTTCACCGATAGGCTTATATTGTTTTTAGTAGAGAATGCAGTAGATGATATATGCTTATGGTACATGTTCTTGGATGATGTTAACTATCTTATAGAAAGAATATGTAAGCATTCATCATCATCATACTCCATTATCATACCATGTGCATTCTCCGTATTCATACATGCATATGCATCATACAGGATCGCTAGGAGAACGGAACGTGATGTGAAACGAGGATCCAGACATGGAGTGATCGAGTGCTTGGAGCTTCAACCTCGCTCGTCAGAGGAAAGCAAGCCCCAGAGCATTCCTCCCAATTTTACAAATAACTTAATTTGAGTCCTTTATTAATTATGATGCATTAAGTTTATAGGCGTTGATCGATACCGTTGATGCATTATGATTACCCTTGTCCACCTGAGTTACCCAAACACCCTGTTAAGTATAGGATCGCTTATATGCTTAGCCTTGCTTAAATAGATCAGTAGAAGTTGGGTGATTTCCTGTCATCCACAAGTTATAGGTGATGATTCATAACGGTGAGCTATGTTGTTATTTTGGAATAGCCATGAGAAGTAATAAATCGAGACCGGGCGGGATTGGTGCTATGGATAGAACTAGAGGTTCTGTGTTGTTTTATCTCATCTGTGTCGACCTAGGACCCGTCCGATGTCTCGGCCCTCTTGTCATGTTGCATGCATGCTCCACATTTAGCTGGAAATATGCGATCATCTGACCGTGAAGCCTTGAGTTCTGTTTGGGCCAGGTTTCGACTGAGTTGAGCGCATCGTATCGGAGAAGGCACGGGTGGCTGTAGGGGCGCGGAGAGTGAGTTCGAGGTCAGGGAATGCCCTAGATAAGGCAGCTGGTCAGGCCCATGGGTACGATGGTATTAGTTGAACCTGCGACTAACTTTTACCCGAACAGTACCAAGGTGACCTAAGGCGACCAAGGAACAGGTTGTCTGGGTTTGTGTGGAGAATACCTCGTCAGCTGGTTTGCAAATCGATTATAATCGCCATCATTCCTGGAAGTGAATACCGACTTGAGCACCGGCATCGTAGTAACAACTTGAACAAAAAAGATGAGATGGTTATGATGTTGATGCTGAAAGATGCTCAATCGAGATTGGTTACTATTCTTGCTTGATAATTACACCATGATTGTGTAGTCCAGGTGCTAATCTAGCATGACTAGGTTAATGACTTTAAAATGCAAAGCTAGAAGGTTATAATAATTGTTCTTAATAATCTCAAGCTTTTATGCAAGGAAATGAGTCAGCTAGCCTACTTATAAAGCCTTGCATATTCCTTGGAGTCACTTTATTTTTGATTTATGACGGGTAAGTCTAGCTGAGTATATTCTCGTACTCAGGGTTTTATTCCCACTTGTTGCAGATCATAAGACTTTTGCTGTGGCGACAAGATGGACTTGTATCCCACTACGGGAGGATTAGACCTTGGGCAAGGTCATCTCTTATATCTCGTCTACTTGCTGTTGTTCGATGTCGACCATGAACTGGCAATATATTTAAACCATAGGTGTGAGTATATGTCAAAAATATATTTACTTACGCTATTGCTTGCAACTCTGATTCAAAAAGGGTTTATGTAAAACCGGTGATGTAATTAGGCTATGTTCGAAAAGTAAGAACAGATGAACGGTAACTACTGAACTGTGCGATTCCCGGTGTATCATTGGAAAAGTTTGAAATCCTTCGAGATTTCACGGACTACCGGGTTAATATGAGCATAATGTGCTAACTAAATTGCCTCGAGAGTTTACTTAGTACCTTGGGTTTATATCAATTGGACGGTTCTGTTATATGTTAGTCTTCTTCAAGTGTGTTGGAGAAGTTGGATTGGCTGATCTAGGTTCTGGACTCCAATCCATTGGCATTGTTCACCCCACCGCCAAGGTCACCCCACGAGAATACGTGCCTCTAGAACCCAACCAAGAGGGTCGAGGGGAGCAGGCGATGGGTGTTGCGGCATTGTTGGGGACTGCTCCTGCCATGCTCCAGGTTATCTATATTAGAACTGAGAAATACACTTGTTTGCATGTGGTTCAACCACAAGGGCAACAAACCAAACAAATCCATAATAGCCAAGTGAGAAAGAAAACAGCAAATTGCATTAGCTTATCTATAAAGTATAAACCATACAATATACTACAATGCTAATGCACGGGACAAATCAGAGTCACATAATAGTACCTTGGACCTGGCCTACGGGCGCTATTTTGGTTGCACCAGACGGAAACAACGCCGGCAGAACGTGTCCCATTTGCTTGTGCTACTCACCGTATATGATTGGAAGCGACAAGGGAGCACGACTTGACCCAAATTAAGAATTGTACGTGAAGGGGCAGGGGGGGCTGCCTGCTATCATCGACCGATATTGCATTTGCATCTCCTCCCAAGTCCGGTCAAGGTCGTCTCCCTGCCTACCGTCATCCGCTCACCTCTGCGGCGGGCGCAAGATCCATTGCTGCTGCTGCAAGCCCCTGCAGGCAGCAGGTGCGTACATCGATCTTTCTGCTCCAAAACATCAGGTTCTCTGTTGTCCACCTACCATACGGCCAGTAGCAGTTCACAGTTCGCCTGAGCCGTTTCAGATCTTGTTTTCTCCTCAAGAACTGTTCTAGATTCAGTGCTGCTATGCGTTGCCTTGGATCGGCGTCTCACCGCTGAAAGGTAGCTCACAAGTCACAGGCTCACAGCCTCTGCGTAGAACTCTAGATAGTTGCCATGCCACCAGTGATTTTTTTTTTGGTGTGTGATTTGTCCAAGACAATTTGTTTGTGTGTCTTCGCCACTTAGCGTATGCCACTGGTTAGTGATTTTTTTATTTGTGATTTGCTAACTGATCTTGCGTATTTGTTCTGCAACTTAGGCTTCTGTAATAAACTAGCAAAGTTAAACAAAATGTGTGATCCATGGTCTCTCTTCATTACAAGGCCTGGAATTTGTAGAAGTATTTTGATGTACAATATGACTATCGGTTTCTCTTACCACATGCCACCTATATCATCGATCAACTGTTGTCCAAAATCAATATCATATTAAAAATTTGCAAAATTAAAATCTATTGATGCGACTTGTTTTAAATCCTAGAATAACCTATAAAACAAAACAAAACAAAACAGTGGCACAAAAAAATTTCTTTAACAGAAACTAAATGCATATATGTTCACGAACTTAATCTAAAGATATTTTGTATTAATAACGGGTTCATGAAAAAGCTTTTCGGCCTGTTTAATTCCCACCCCAAGTTTGTTCAACAACGGATAGGAATTTTACAAAGCAGAGGAATTCTGCCACATTTGTTCTCTGAGCTTTCCATCCTCTGCGCACTGATAAAAAAAAAAACTTTCCTCTGGGTTGGGCTCACCTCCCTCCAAGCGGCCCACAGTCCAGTCCAACCATTCCTATGCCGGGCGCATCTCTTGCGCCGCCGGCGCTACTGCAACTGCAGCCCGTCGTCGAGAGGCCGCCGCCGAGCGGATAGAGATGCGCTGCGCAGCCTGCAGTCCTGCTGCACTCGTGCGGCGCTTACGTGATGCACAGCGACGGCGCTAATCTATCTTCATGATTTCATCTTCAGCATTCATGTCTGTCTCGAGTCCACTTTCATCCCCTCTTATCTTCTTTACTACTGCAGGGTTTTCCGCTGAGGGAGCAGCTGGGCCGCGACCCCATTTGTGTAGTAGTTCGGCAGCAAGTATCCAGCAGGTGAGCATAAGAGATCTATCTCACTAATCGCCCGTCAACTTGTAGATTAAACCTTCGGACCATTCCTTGATGCTTTGTTGTAAAGCTGTTGGTAACTGGATAGATTTTCTTGGACAATTGCAACCATGTTCCAGTTATTCCTAATTTCCTACATGCCCATTGATGGGTGATACTAGTTCATTTGTTAATGACATGTTGATTTTATTGTTCAGTTAAATTCTCCCTCAATGGGACTAGTCAAGTGTGTTTAGTTGCATCAAATAAAAGTGAGAGGATTCTGATGTTTAGTATTTCCCGAAGGCGATAGTCAAACAGTCAGAAGTCGGCCAGCACAAGTAATTAGTCTAGCCTAGGTGTTCACCTAGTAAAGTCAAGAGTGCACTTTCAGAAAAAAAGGGCTATTCGATTCAAAAGAGAAACATACTACCATTCAACGGCAGTGCTTCAATGGCATGGTGATTTACATAATGTGGAACCTATGGAAGGAAAGAAATCGAAGAATTTGTGAAAACAAATTCCGAACAACGCACCAAGTGGCCTCGAGGGTTAAGGAAGATTTTGGGGGGCGGGGGGGGGGGGCCGCCGGGGGGGTGTTTCTGTGTGTGCTACGTGTTCGTCTTGGGATCTCTTTGCCATGCCTCTGGAAGGCGCTCGAGCTATTGTATACAAACACTATTTCCGATCTTAATTAAATGACAGAGCTCCTAGCATATCATTCAAAAACAAAACAGACTACCATCTATTGTGTAGTAGATGCAGCCCTGGCCCTTATGTTATGTTATAGTATGAAGCAAGTTGTGTTTTGCAGTCAATGCTTTCCATATCTTTCACATTTAGCTTCATTATATAATTTTATTGAACTTCTTCATTATTATAAAAACTATTGCTAAATTTCGGCATTGGATACCTGATCCCAGAAAAAAAACGGACTTAACTATGCAGGGGATATCACATCATTGTCACTGATTCATGCATTTCTCAATATCATAGCATATCGTACCTGTTTAGTTTACCATTTCACTTTCTTGACAGTTAGCAGTTTGGCAATTCCACCAAACTGGTCTGCACATACATTTCCTATATTTAAAGAGGTGTTAACAATCCTTTGAATTCTTCTGTAAATAAACTTTATAACTGTGCGCTAGGCTTTCTTGGCCAACTTGTCACTGCATTTGCCATCATGTTTGAGCTTGGAAGCTACGCTATCCTGATTGGATTAGGTACAAAGATATATGTCCTATATGATGCCCCAAAAGTAGCAAAACCTGAATATGCTGCATGGTGCAACCATGATACTTTTGTCCTTTTCTTTAGTGCTTGCCTGACCTCTGTTTCAATTTGATCTGAACTTTTTTTCTTGTGATACAGGATATTGATGACATTAAGGTTGATGTGCTAAACTCGTTGTATCATTCTTAAATTTTCTGTCATGATTTTGAGTAAAGTGGTTCTACTTTAGAGGCCACATTGGTGAACTCCATGAGCCACAAATTATCACTTTGATCTCAGGCAATGAAGTTTTTTCATCTATTTGTTGTACTAATGCAGTGTCCTTATTGGTATGATTGTCTGAACATCACCAAGCCTAGCATTTTTGTATGTAAATACAGAGAACAAGTTACACATTCATACTGTAAGTATTAGAATTAAATATCCAAGAAGCTGTAATTATCCAGGGAAACTGGTAGTTCTGGTTCCATAGAAGAAATTGCTGTCTGGATGTGCAAATCAAACTCAAACTTGTACATTTCAATGAAATTCATCATTATGTTATGTAACAGTTTTTTTTTTTAATTTTCTTCCGCAGAAATGGCCGAAGCCTCCTTGCTCTGACAAAGATTGGTAAAGTTTTAGCAGATGAAACTGCCAAGAAAATGCTGGACAAATTATGTGAAAAGGTTAATGATTTGAGGGATTTGAATGACAAGATCGAGTTAATAAGAATGCAACTGACAACCATGAACAATGTTATACAAAAGATTGGCACAGTATACCTCACTGATGATGTCATTAAGGGTTGGATTGGGGAAGTGCACAAGGTAGCCTACCATGTTGAGGATGTAATGGACAAGTACTCATATCACACAGTTCAAATGGAGGAAGAATGGTTCCTGAAGAAGTACTTCATTAAAGCATCACATTATGTCTTGGTTTTTACTCAAATAGCAGAAGAGGTGAGCAAGATTGAGAAGGAGATCAAGAAAGTTATAGAACGAAAAGATCTCTGGCTTCAGCCTTCACAGCTTGTTGCTGATCAGCTAGTTGAGATGGAAAGACAACGTTCCCATGATAACTTCCCACTACTCATTAAAGATGAAGATCTTGTGGGCATTGAAGATAACAGGAGAATGCTCATCGGATGGCTGTATTCTGATGAGCTTGACAGCACAGTCATAACAGTATCAGGCATGGGTGGACAACTACCCTTGTAACAAATGTTTATGAACGTGAAAAAATCAACTTTTCTGCTACAGCATGGATGGTTGTGTCCCAGACCTACACTATAGAAGCTCTGCTTAGGAAGTTACTCATGAAGGTTGGCAGTGAGCAGCAAATGTCATCTAACATTGACAAATAGGATGTCTATGATTTGAAAGAAAAAATAAAGCAAAAACTCAAAACTATGAAATGTTTGATTGTATTGGATGATGTCTGGGACCAGGAAGTGTACCTTCAAATGTCTGATGTATTCCAAAATCTTTAATCAAGTCGCATCATCATCACAACATGGAAGAATCATGTGGCTGCTCTTGCTCACCCAACACATCGCCTTGATATCCAACCTCTGGGAAATGCTCAGGCATTTGATCTCTTCTGCAGAAGGACTTTCTATAACGAGAAAGACCATGCATGCCCCAGTGACCTTGTGGAGCTTGCTATTTCTATAGTAAATAGGTGCCAGGGACTGCCACTAGCAATTGTATCAATTGCTAGCTTATTGTCTTCCAGGGCACAAACATATTACATCTGGAATCAAATTTACAAGCGGCTTCGAAGTGAGCTATCAAACAATGATCATGTCCGAGCAGTTTTGAACCTGAGCTACCATGATCTATCAGGAGACCTCAGAAATTGCTTCTTGTACTGCAGCCTCTTCCCTGAAGATTACCCTATCTCAAGTGAGAACCTCGTCAGGCTTTGGGTTGCAGAAGGCTTTGCATTAAGCAAGGAAAACAACACAGCAGAGGAGGTGGCGGAGGGAAACCTCATGGAACTCATCCACCGCAATATGCTGGTAGTACTGGAAAATGATGAGCAGGGAAGGGTGAGTACTTGTACAATGCATGATATTGTGCGAGATCTTGCCCTTGCTGTTGCAAAAGAGGAGAGGTTTGCCACTGCAAACAACTATAGAGCAATGATTTTGATGGGCAAGGATAAGGATGTTAGACGCCTATCATCTTATGGATGGAAAACAGTACATCTCTAGAAGTCAAACTTCCACGCCTTCGAACTCTAGTACAGCTGAAGAAACTGATGCAGCTAAGGACTCTGTGGATTGACAATATTAGTGCTGCTGATTGTGCAAATATTTTTGCCAGCCTATCAAATATGCCACTCCTTTCCAACTTGCTTCTTTCTACAAAGAATGAAAATGAGCCACTTTGCTTTGAGACACTCAAGCCAAGGTCCACAGGATTCCACAGGTTGATTATCCGAGGGCAATGGGCAAAGGGAACATTGCAGTGCCCAATATTTCAAGGCCATGGGAGGCACCTCAAGTATTTAGCTCTAAGTCGGTGCCACCTTTCAGAAGATCCATTGGAGGTGCTCACTCCACAATTGCCAAACCTCACAAATCTGAGACTCAACAACATGCATAGTGCAAATACATTGGCTCTTCCTCAAGGATCATTTCCCTACCTGAAGTTGCTTGTCTTGATGCACATGCCTAATGTCAAGAAGCTGGTGATTGGAAAAGGCGCGCTCCCATGCATTGAAGATCTGTACATTGCGTCCTTGGTGGAGCTGGATAAGGTTCCTCAAGGCATTGAATCGCTTCGCACCCTGAAGAAGCTGTCTCTTGTGAACCTGCACAGGGACTTCCTGACTGAGTGGAACAAGAGTGGAATGCATGATAAGATGCAGCATGTCCTAAAGATTCGTGTTTAGACGTGGCAGATATGTTCCTTCTGCACCACTTTTCTTCTATATGTGTAGCACTTGCAAGTTGCAACCCTCTCCAATAAGTACTCTGTCATTCACATCCTTGGCACATCCAGATTTCAATTTCATTGTATTGGGGAAACTAACTGTGCCTCCTGTTCATTGTCTTGGGGAAGCTTACGTTCAGTTTGTGGTGCCATTACAGTTTTCCTCTACTCTTGATTTTATTGTAAGAACATGTTACATTTTAATTTCACTTTTCTATTTTGTCAACAATAATGCGTTCAGTGTTTCCATCTCCAAGCATCCTTCGCATGAATATATTATGTTTTTGTGTGTTAAAGAGGTGGTTATATCCTCAAATTAGACAAAATGAGTTATGCTAGTATCATTTTCGGTAGTTCGACTTTAGGGGTAGAACTAATTAGAAGGAGGAATCCAAATTACTCACAATGGGGTGACATGTTTTTACCTTGCTTTCTAACCTGTAACAGAGCCATGATCAGAAATTGATGTTCTGCAGATGCCATTCATATCAAGTGGTGTTGCAATATATTTTTTGTTTCCCGTCTGAACTCTTTTTTTTTTTTTTTTGAGTATGCCCGTCTGAACTCTCAAACAATGAAGTATTGTTGCCAGACAAAAATATCAATCATGGCAGCAGTTAAACAGGTTAATGATTTCAAAAATTCATCAACATGTTTTCAGAGAATAGCAGGGCTGTGAAAATATTCGTGGCCATAAAATTGACATTGAAATTCCTTCAGCTAAAATATTTCAAAATAATTAAACTAGCATAGATACTCAATACTCACATTATTGACCTTTATATCCTGTGGAAATAACGAGTTTGCATGCAGTTAGCGCAGCTGCTTTAGGAATTGGGATTTCTAGGACTAGAGTATCTCCAACCGTTCCCAAAATCCTCTTCCATTCTTAGTTTTTTTTTTGGTAGGACTAAGAAAAACTTTGGACAACTCCTTATCCCGACTCCCAATCATTCTATACTGAGAAAAATCGATCGATCGAGCTCACGATGACCGTAAAACATCTGCCTTTGTTGTTAGTGGTCTCGAGAAAACCCAAAAGTAAAAAATTTTGCAACTCCTAGGAATCAAGCCCACAATCTTATATTTAGAACTATTTTCTTATCTCTACTACTACACCACATACTCATTTGCATCTATCTATAATATGCTATTTTTTATATCAACATTTCATAATTTTTATAAAATAGGCTACTAAAGCACTAAAATGAAAAATTCTTTTAACTACAAAATTTTACATCTTGTCAAGTACTACAACTTTGGTATATGATGTATCTCCGTCTGAGACTATTTGAAAATTTTAAAAATCTGAATATCAAATATATGATTTTAAAACACATATTTGAGACTAAGTGATTTTAATAAAAAATTTCTCAACAGCAGATATGTAGCTCAGGTCGGTTATTTAACGTTTTTATTAACTGTATGAATACTGAAGATCATTTATGAATTCAAAATTTTGATTTTCAGAATCTATAAACTCAGAACACATATTTGGACTCTAAATGACTTTATATGAAAAACTTCTAACTACAAAATTGTAGAATGTATTGAGAACAATACATATAGACCATGTCAAGATCCAAGATTGTTTTATAATTTAAATTTCAAATTTCAAAATTTGTCTGACAACTATATTTGGGACCCTCAACATTTTCAGTTCAAAAAGTATTTTTAACCACAAGTTGCAGGCCATGCCGGGCCCTACAGTTTTGATGTAAAGTTTGTCTTCATCCAAATTCATATGAAACAGTTAAAAATTATCTTTTGATGTAGCTATTTATAGAGACGAACATCGATCATAGGACGTAAGCCTCTGCAAATTGATTTTTGGAGATAGATGCTTAGAATGACATGCTCAAAATTCATCCAGACGATTGTCTTAAGATGTGTAACACCCCTACCTATTAGTAGCACTAGCAAAACTTGCCCGTGTATTGCAACGAGAGAAAAAATTATCATCTAAGGATATGGTGCAACATGAACGATATACATACCAGTGGTTACTTGACCAATTTTGGCTGTAAAACAGCAAACAAGCCACCTCTCAGTAAACCATGCTAAGGGAGTAAGCAATGCACTACTGTGAAATCTGAAATGCAATCAATTGGTGGAGGATCGGAGGCCTGCGGTGGTGTTCTTAATGGAGACGCGAATGGGATAAGACAGAGCTCTCGGCTTGAAACGGGACCTTGGCTTTCCGAATGCCATTGTCGTCAAGTCGGAGGGCTTGAGTGGTGGCCTGGCGCTGTTGTGGCGACAGGATGTGGTAGTCTATGAGATGAGTAAGTCTAGGTCCCATATTGACGTTACATTGTCATGTGATAAGCTTAATGTTTCACATTGGCGTTTGAGGGCTTTTATGGTGAACCGAGAAGAGAATGACGCAAGGAAATAAAGCTGGTATCTCATGAGATTCCTACGTGCACAGTCGACTGATCCATGGCTATGTGTGGGGGATTTTAATGAGGTGTTGTTAGTGGAGGAGCAGATGGGAGGAAATGAGAGAGAGCAATGGCAGATGGCAGGCTTCCGGGACATGGTGAATGATTGCAATCTGTCAGACCTCGGCTTTCATGGGCTTCCGTACACTTAGGACAATCGTCAGGGCGACGACAGCAATGTCAAAGCTCGACTGGACCGAGCGCTAGGGGACGAAAAGTTTCTAGAAAGGTTTGGGGATACTGAGGTGTTTCATATTCCTCTCACTGAATCTGACCACAATGGTCTCCTAGTGGAGGTGAGGCAGCGAGCCCCAGCTGACCGACGTGGACGTCGTCGGCCTAAGCCTTTCAGATATGAGAATATGTGGAGAGACCATGGAGAGTATAATGAGTTTGTGAACCAAGCATGGGATCCAGGACCCGGAGTTTGCAATCTGACTACAGTGGCAAATGCTCTGACATCCTTGCAAGGAGCTCTGAAGAAGTGGGATCATGAGGTGTTTAGCTCTGTCAAAAGACAAGCTGCAGAACTAAGATCAATGCTTGAGAAGGAGCGGGGTGGTACCCTGTACTGGGGTCCTACGGCCAAGGAACGAGAGATAATGGCTAAATTGAACAATGTTCTAGCCAAGGAGGTGATAGAGAAACAGAGATCGAGAATCTCATGGTTAAAAGATGGGGACAGAAACATGGCATTTTTTCATGCCAAGGCTCGCGCGTAGCCGAGCTAACCGTATCAGAGTCCTTCGGGACAAAAACCGTCGGGAATTTACAGAACAAGAAGATTTGGAGCGGCTCGCTTGTGAATTCTATCAGAACTTGTTCTCGGCACAGGAGGAGTTGCAGCTGGAGTTGGTCTGCAGGTTTGTGGTGGCGCTCCTTATTGCATATGATTTGACCGTCAAACTGATCTAAAAACCCATGGTACACCATAGAAAAATATTATTTAACTAACAAGTTCTACGAGTTTTGGTTCTCTCACATGTTTTGTAGGATATTAAAGTTTTCACAATATAAAAGTATCTCAAATGATGAAATGGAGTATACCATTGTGACGGGCTCGTCGCGCTGATCAAAATTCATATATTACTTGTTATATTTAGAGTAAGGGATAACAAGATATTAAATTTTCAAATTAAAAAGGGATGCTGACGTCATCAGTGACGTCAGCACCCTAGGTTAGCGCCAACAAGGGGCTGACAGCGGGCCCAGGCGGGGCCTAGCTGCGGGCAATGCAGCAGCGGCTGCGTCCCATGCAGAAACACGCGATCCTGGCGGCCAACCAAGTGGCGGCACGTGGCGCAGCGGGCAACCCACGCGGGCGCAGGCACGCGCGATGCGGGTGGAACGGAGCGGCGGGAATTCAAATTTCCCTGCACACGTGTCAGGCCAAGAGTGGCCAGCGGCGGGAGTGCGCGCGACCGACCGGCCATCAGGGGCACGTGGCGCCCGCCTGTTGGCCGCGCCAAGGCGGTTGCTGGTTCATGCGGTCCAGGCGCAGTTGGACCGCGTGAACCAGCCGGTTCAGCCGGCCAGACGCCTAGATTACTTTCCAGAAACCATAGACAACGCATCTCGCCCGGTTCACCTCCGGTTCATCACTTTTTTGGCTGGTTCTTCGCCGGTTTTCGATCCTGATTGATTGGCAATCAAGTTGCCGACCTATGGAGGTCGGTTTGCATGCATGAAACCGTCATTAGGCAGGGATAAATGTGTAAAACCTCCCCCTCCTCTCTAGTATAAATAGAGGGCCATTCTCCCTATTGTAAACATACTCTGCACTGCATATTTGAGCTATACAATATATATTCTACCTCTTGAGCTTCCACTTTCATATCATTATAGTAGTAGTGGTGTCCCTCTAGGTGCTCTCACGTAGTTGTATAAGCCAGAAAAGAGGAAGAGAGAGGAGGCGTAGAACGGAGGCGGAGCCGGCTTGTCGGGATCTCCTCCAACTTGTACCTCTACGGAGCCGACTCCTTCGTGAGTAATACCTGCATTCTTTCTTTGCAATTTCCTTGTGATCTATTTATTTAAAGTTTAACACTTACTTTACTTGCTTACAGGTTCTCCACTCTACCGAGTGCTCTAGTCCAAGGTACCGGGCTAGAGTAGTAATCGACAGCATATACGTGGTGTCTAGGCTAGAGTGTTACCTGAGTTTGCGCCCAGCCCCACGGATAGTTGTGGTAGCCCTAGGGGTGACAAACCCAACAAAGCCTTTGTATTCCACCACGTTCGGGCTGATGTTTTCGTAGAGCTTTTGGTGGCCTTCTCCTAATCACCTTTTTCCTAGTCTTTTCGAGGGTCAGAAAGGTACCACTGCTCTGAAGTGAGTGAGTTTAGTAAGCCGAGACTTTAGTTATCTGGTGAACTTGGTTTGACCATATAATACCCTCTCTCCCTAACAAAAATATCTTTCTCTCTTATTCTTTTGGACGTTCTTCTCCTCTCTAGTACACTCCGTTCCATGTGGAAAATACAATACTCTGAATACTTCCGGGTGAAAGCTACAACGGTACTCCGTGCGCTTGTGGATTTATCTGCTTACCCTAAGAAATACCAACAAGCTTTCTGGTGTCGTTGCCGGGGAATGGTAGCTGTTCTAGATCCGAACCAAGTTCGTCCGTGTATCCTTTTTTGTTTTTCTTTTACCACAAAAATATCTACAACCACCCATCATATGGATTCCACTCCTATTCACAAATTTTCCGCACCTAAGGGTGAGTTCTTAGAGCCACCACAATCCTCAGAGCCAATCACAGCTCCTAGCTATGAACTCCGTCCTAGCTTTATAGCGATGGTTCGGGACCAATCCTTCTCTGGGCACGATGATGAAAATCCATACACTCTCCTTCGGGAATTTGTGCACTTGTGTTCATGCTTATATATTTCTGGCATGGCACATGAGACCAATAAATGGAAATTGTTTCCATTCTCCCTCTTGGGGAGAGCGAAAAAATGGTACGCTCATACCATTGTTGGAGTAAACGGAAATTAGGTCAAACTTCGAAACAAATTTTGTTTCATTTTCTTCCCTCCTTCCTGAGTTGCCGCCCTTCGAATTGAAATTCTTACATTTCAACAAAAGAAGAAGGAGACTTTAGGAGCAGCCTGGGCTAGGTTCACAAATCTTCTAAATACATGCCCAGACCTTTCTTTGCCTGACCAAGTCCTCCTAAATCATTTTCATCTTGGTCTGAGCAAAGAAACTGCTCTCCACCTTGACCTATCTTCTAGAGGCTTGTTCATGCATATGACCATTAGTGAGGGGAAAGCTTTACTTGAGAAAATCCTTGAAAACACCCCTTACACCGGTATATATGACGAGTTTCCTGAGGTAGTTGAGGTTGGTCCCAACCAACAAGAGGAGGCACTAGCAACTTAATCTATAATTCCTTCAAATCCATCTCCTGATTCGGTTGCCATAGAGCCCCCTATCCAGGGAATGCACCACACTCTAGGGGATGATGAACTTCATCCTTCTTCATCATTTCCCTTTGAATTCGAGGAAGATCTTTTGAAGATTTTAGAAATGCCTTGAATTTTCCAGTCCAAGTGAGACCTCTAGTGCACTCTGCACCGACTGAGGATGATGGTCCACACAATGAGCCCTTCCTTGTAGAAACATATCAAAGGATTATCGGCCATCATGAGTCGTGAGTGGTTGGAAGAAATGGAGCTAGCCACCGAGGTAGCCCGAATCATTACCCCTTCAGTTATTCTTCTTTGCACTCTTAAGGAAACCACTATAGAAGCTCACTATAGTCCTATCGTTGAGATGAATATCATGTCAAAAGCTCTGGCTGATAAACTTTGCCCCAACAAATCCATGACTCCATCACAGAAGCTTTTAAGAATTCCTATGGGAGTTACTCTTGAAAGTTATGGGGTCATAAGGTCTATTTTGTTGCGCATAAGAGGTCTTGAGTACCGTCTAGATTTTCATATCTATGACATCTCAGACACGTCCCTCTTGGTTGGTTTACCTTTGGGGACACTCTTCTGGGAAAGACCAAAACATGGTTGCTTGCACTTGAAATTGGGAAGTTCTCCTATCGCTATTACGCTTTCATGCTATAACAATGCGATAGTAGAACCTAAGCCCGAGCAAGACCCTATTGATGATGTTTTGGTGGATTCTTTAGAAGATATGGCTCAACCAGCTCTAGACAATGAAAACTTCATTCAAGAAGAAGAAGAGCTGGCAGAACCTATTGAGCTAGATAAAACTGAAGTGCCATCAAAGCCCTCAGTTGAGCTTAAGCCCCTTCCTTCTAGCTTAAAATATGTCTTTGTAAATGATAACCGTGAAACTCCGGTCATCATCAGCGACAAACTTTCTCAAGACGAAACCCGTAGACTTGTTGCTATCCTAGAAAAACATAAATTGGCCATAGGCTACTCACTCGATGACCTCAAAGGGATTAGTCCCACTCTTTGCACCCATAGAATTCATATCACTCCTGATTCATCACCTTCTAGGGAACCCCAGCAGAGACTTAACAACGCTATGCATGAGGTTGTTAAGAAAGAGGTCCTTAAACTCTTGGATGCCGAGATTATTTATCCCGTGCCACATAGTGAGTGGGTAAGACCTATCCAAGTCATGCCAAAGAAAGGAGGGATGACAGTCGTTGAGAATGAAAAGAATGAACTTATCGCTCAACGAACTGTCACGGGGTGGTAAATGTGCATCGACTACCGAAAACTCAATAAGGCCACTAAGAAGGATCATTTCCCATTGCCGTTCATCGATGAAATGTTAGAACGCCTTGCGAACCATTCCTTCTTTTGTTTCCTTGACGGGTATTCCGGGTATCACCAAATCCCGATCCACCCCAATGACCAAAGTAAGACTACATTCACATGCCCGTATGAAACTTACGCATATCGACGTATGTCGTTTGGTTTGTGCAATGCTCCAGCTTCTTTCCAACTGTGCATGATGTCTATATTCTCTGACATGATCGAGAAAATCATGGAGGTGTTCATGGACGATTTTATCGTCTATGGCAAAAACTTCAACGATTGTTTGGAGAATCTAGACAAGGTCTTACAACGGTGTGAAGAAAAGCACTTGGTCGTGAACAGGGAAAAATGCCATTTTATGGTTCAGGAGGGGATAGTGCTTGGACACAAAGTGTCCGCCCATGGTATAGAGGTGGACAAAGCAAAAATTGAGGTCATAGAACAACTTCCACCTCCCATGAATGTGAAGGGCATTCGTAGCTTCTTAGGCCATGCAGGGTTCTATAGGCGATTCATCAAAGATTTTTCTCAAATCGCTAGACCCCTAACAAGCCTTTTAGCTAAAGATGCACCTTTCATCTTTGACAATGAGTGCCATGAAGGCTTTCAAATCTTGAAAAAGACACTCATTTCAGCTCCAATCATCCAACCACTTGATTAGACGTTGCCCTTTGAAATCATGTGCGATGCTAGCGACTTTGCGGTTGGTGCCATTTTGGGCCAAACAAAGGATAAAAAGCATCATGCTATATGCTACGCTAGCAAAACTCTATCTGGGGCACAGCTGAATTATGCCACAATTGATAAAGAGTTGTTGGTTGTGATCTTTGCAATAGACAAGTTTAGGTCTTACTTAGTGGGGGCAAAGGTAATTGTTTATATGGACCATGCTGCTCTCAAATACCTTCTCACTAAGAGAGCTGCTAAACCCTGACTAATCCGATGGATTCTTCTGCTCCAAGAGTACGACATAGAAATTAGAGATAAGAAAGGGGTAAAAAAACTCAGTAGCCGGTCACTTGTCTAGGCTTCGTCATAGGGATACACATGAGTTACCTATTAATGAATATCTAAGGGATGACACGCTCCTAATGGTAACGGCCTCGGATCCATGGTAACGCTCCTATATAGTTGCAGGATATGTTGCACCAGGGGAGGATAGGAGGAAACTTAAACAACAAAGTCGATCCCACCTATGGGACGACCTTACCTCTACCGAGTCTGTGCTGATGGGTTGCTGAGGAGATGCGTCCCAATGGTTGAAGCCACAAAGATCATGGAAAGATGTCATGCATCACCCCATGGAGGACACTATGGAGCATTCCGAACACATGCCAAGATTTGGCAATGCGGCTTCTTCCGGCCAAGAATGTACCAAGATACAAAAGAATTTGTTAGAAGATGTGCCAAGTGTCACAAACATGGGAACATCAATGCTTGAGATGCAATGCCACTCATGAACAACCTCCAAGTGGAGTTGTTTGATGTCTAGGGGATAGAATTCATGGGACCATTCCCAAAGTCAGGAGATGCTGAATACATCCTGGTAGCAGTGGACTATGTGTGCAAATGGGTAGAAGCACTACCCTGCCAATCTATAGATTCCAAGCACTCCAAGAAGATGTTCCATGAATGATATTCCCAAGGTTTGGAACACCCCGACTGGTCATAAGTGACAGAGGGTCACACTTCATCGACAAGTCCTTTCGGGAGTTCCTAGCCAGATATGGAATCAAACACAACTTTGGAACTCCATGCCATCCCCAAACAAATGGTCAAGCTGAAACATCAAACAAGTAGATCAAGAATATTCTGCAAAAGACCGTCAATGAGATGGGGAAGAAATGGAAGGACCAGCTGCATGATGCACTATGGGCATACCAAACGGCGTACAAGACCCCCATAGGCATGTCATCATATCAGCTCGTATACGGGAAAACATGCCATCTACCTGTAGAGCTGGAGTTTAGGGCCCATTGGGCAATCAAGAAATGGAATATGGACCTCCACCTAGCTGGCAGGAACTGCTAAATGCAAATATCAGAGCTAGAGGAATGGAGAGAGAAAGCTTACCACAACTCTAAGATCTACAAAGAAAGAACAAAAAGATGGCATGACAAAAGAATCAAGCACAAATAGTTCGCACCCGGAGATAAGGTCCTGATGTTCAATTCAAGGGTGAAACTCTTTGGTCATGGAAAGCTTCGAAGCAAATGGGATGGGCCATTCAAGGTAATAGAGACCTTGCCACATGGTGCCATCACACTCCAAGATGACGAAGGTAACATATTTAAGGTAAATGGCCAACATTTAAAAGTTTTCCTTGAACCTCAAAACTTAGAAGAAATTGACTCGATTGAATTCTTGCAATTTAATGATTCAATCTAAAATTATAAAAAAATAATAAAAAGAACTTAGAATAATTTATTAATTCAATAAACTTTTTGGCTCTCTGGTGTTTCTCACCAGAAGAGTCCTTGTTATTTTCACTAGTTTTTGTCTGTTAATAAAAGCCAGATATAGCTTCAAAGAAGTGTGGGGGAGTGCAACACCTCCATTGCAGAACAAAAAGCACTCAACCACATCATGAGTTGGTGGAGGAACCTGTACACAACTCGGTTTGATCATTTCCTTCCCACCTGTTCATATACATACTCCTGCTTCTATCATGTTTAATCATGTAAACTAAAAAGAACCAAGATGCACACTTAGATTTTAAATTTGAAGGTAAATATGAATATAGCTTTTCGAGTAAGGGCTGCATAATTGTCAAACCTTACATATCCGTAATTCTTGTGGGAAAAATACATATAGGAAAAACATTTTGACTAAGTTGTTTTGGAGTGAGATATGACTTTGTCTTGGTTATCCACATTTTCTATCAAAGTACTTGGATAATTTTCTTTTTGCTAAAATGACAAAACTCCATAGTTTCACATACTCCTCAATGGTTAAATTCCTACCAAGGCCATATGATATGATTCAACTATGAAAAACCTTTTGTCATATGTTACTCGTCGGATCATTGAGTTAGGTCAAATTGTTGTGACCTATGTGAGATTATGGTCATGCACCCATGAGTGAGATTTACACGCACATACAAATAAAATGCCGGCTCTCACCCTGAGAGTCACGCCCAACATGCACCCATTCGTCCACCAAAAACATGCCAACTCTTACCCTGAGGGTTGCACATCTATCCACCAAATAAAAATACCGGCTCTTACCCTGAGAGTCACGCATTCATTATCCGCCAAATAATTACTCCTCGCATTCCATCATGATATCTCTCCATCCAAAGTTTTCATTGCCAACAAAAGTATGGGTTATTAAAAAAAATGCCAAGGGGCATGAAAAAAATTATTATTGCCAAGGGGCAAAATATAAAAAACAACGAGAAAGAAAATCCAAATCCCTGTTCAAAAAAAAGAAGTTGATTCCTTTTATAGCCCATACTCTTCAATGAATCATTCATCTATCAATAAAGAGAGTCATGATGAATGTAGTACTAAAAATATTTAGACTTAGGAACCATCTTCCATTTCACACACTTGCACGTCTCAATCAAAGTTTATGACTTGTATCTCCGTGTGGTTCAGTTTTTGACTTAGTAATATATGTGATGCATGTATGCCCTCCTTCATTTTTTCCTACCTGAGCTCTACATAAGCTTTTTAGAAGTAGGAAGAAGGCAATGTTATGCCTTGGTGAGGAAACATATACCACTGAGTGATTCAAGAGTACTATTTGAGGAGTACATGTGAACTATGCTTTATTTGAAAAAATCTCTCATGATGACTCCAAGTCACAGAGATATGAAAATGGGATGAGATGACTATGTTTCAGAGCTGTTCCATTTCTCAACCACTCAAGGAGATTTGTTAGCCATTCCACACATCCCACAGGTATGAGGTATGTTTTGGAATGACCTTTATGCCAGTTCCATATCTTGAGTAGCTATGTTCATCATAACCTTTGCTCGGGACAAGCAAAGATCCAAGTGTGGGGGAACTTGTTGGCGCTCCTTATTGCATATAATTCGACCGCCAAACTAATCTAAAAACCCATGGTACACCATAAAAAAAATATTATTTAACTAACAAGTTCCACGAGTTTTGGTGCTCTCACATGTTTTGAAGGATATTGAAGTTTTCACAATATAAAAGTATCTCAAATGATGAAACTAAGTATACCATTGTGACAGGCTCGTCGCGCTGATCAAAATTCATATATTACTTGTTATATTTGGAGTAAGGGATAAAAAGATATTGATTTTTAAGTGATGTCAGCACCCTAGGTCAGAGCCGACAAGGGGTTGACAGCGGGCCCAGGCGGGGCCTAGCTGCCGGCAGTGTAGCAGCGGCTGCGTCCCACGCAGGAACACGCAATCCTGGCAGCCAACCAAGTGGTGGCACGTGGCGTAGCAGCCAAACCACGCGGGCGTAGGCACGCGCGACGCGGTTGGAACGGAGCGGTGGGAATTCAAATTTCCCTGCACACATGTCAGGCCAAGAGTGGCCAGCGGCGGGAGCGCGCGTGCACATGGGCCGACGCGGTGCGGCTCGAACGGCCAGCCATCAGGAGCACGTGGCGCCCGCCTGTTGGCCGCGCCAAGGCGGTTGCTGGTTCGTGCGGTCCGGGCATGGTTGGACCGCGTGAACCGGCTGGTTCAGCCGGCCAGGCGCCCAGATTACTTTCAAGAAACAGCAGACAACATAGTTTCTCCTGGTTCACCTCCTTTTTGGCCGGTTCTTTGGCGGTTTTTGATCTTGATTGATTGGCAATCAAGTTGCCGACCTATGGAGGTCAGTTTTCATGCATGTAGCCGTCATTAGGCAGGGGGCAATGTGTAAAACCTCCCCCTCCTTTCTAGTTATTCTCTCTATTGTAAATGTACTCTACACTACATATTTGATTTATACAATATATATTCTACCTCTTGAGCTTCAACTTTCATATCATTATAGTAGTAGTGGTGTCCCTCTAGGTGCTCTCACCTAGTTGTATAAGCTAGAAAAGAGGAAGAGAGAGGAGGCGCAGAGCGGCTTATCGGGATCTCCTCCAACTTGTACCTCTATGAAGCCGACTCCTTCGTTAGTAATATCCGCGTTCTTTCTTTGCAATTTTCTTGTGATCTATTTAATTAAAGTTTAGCACTTACTTTACTTTCTTACGGGTTCTCCGCTCTACCAAGTGCTCAAGTCCAAGGTACCGGGCTAGAGTAGTAACCGATAGCATTGACGTGGTGTCTAGGCTAGAGTGTTACCTGAGTTTGCGCCCAGCCCCACGGATAGTTGTGGTAGCCCCAGGGTGATAGATCTGACAAGGCCTTTGTATTCCACCATGTTTGGGCTAGTGTTTTCATAGAGCTTTTGGCGGCCTTCTCCCAATCACCTTTTTCCTAGTCTTTTCGAGGGTCGAAAAGGTGCCGCTGCTTCAAAGTGAGTGAGTTTAGTAAGCCGAGACTTTAGTTATCTGGTGAACTTGGTCTGACCATAGAATACCCCCTCTCCCTAACAAAAATATCTTTCTCCCTTTTTCTTTTGGACATTCTTGCTCCTGTCTAGTACACTTCGTTTCTTGTAGAAAATATGATACCCTGAATACTTTTGGGTGAAAGCTGCAATGGTACTCCGTGCGCTTGCGGATTTATCTGCTTACGCTAAGAAATACCAACAGTTTGCACCTAGGAAAGTGACGCCGGGCAATGAGCGATAGCCTCGTACTGCCGTTCACTGAACAAGAGGTTGAAGTGACATTGTTCTAAATGAAACCATGCAAAGCACCAGGAGTAGATGGATTTAACGCTAGTTTTTACTAGGCTCATTGGTCCTTGCTTAAACTGTGTGTGGTGAAGGTGAATGGTGGAGTACTGCTAGAGGAGGTGAATAAAACCCTGCTTGTTCTCATCCCAAAGGTTAGCAATCCGCAAGAGCTAGTGCAGTACCGCCCAATTTTGCTCTGTAATATGCTTTACAAGATCTGTTCAAAAGCTATGGCTAACCAGTTGAGACCTATCCTGGATGAGGTGATTTCTGGGGAGCAAAGTGCTTTCGTTCCAGGTCGGCTGATCACTGATAATGTGCTCATTGCATATGAGTGTATCCATTATTAGCAACATAAAAAATGGGAAAACTGGGGGGTGTGCAATCAAGCTAGACACGGCAAAGGCGTATGATCGTGTCGAATGTAGATATCTTGATGCCATTATGCAGGCAATGGGATTCCCAGAAGCGTGTTTTTCTCTGTTCGAGTTAATGGTGTTTTTCTGACAGTTTTAAGCCATCCAGGGGCATTCAACAGGGGGATCTGATTTCACTGTATCTATTCCTGCTATGCTCTGAAGGTTTGTCAAATATGCTCCAGAATGTTGGACCGAGGTACATCTCTAGAGGAGTTCGAGTGAGTAGACATGCTCCATGGATATCTCACTTTCTTTTTGCGAATGACTGTCTTATCTTCACTGAAGCCACTAAGAGAGGGGCTGATCGAGTGGCGACCATCCTTGAGGATTATAATAAGGGATCAGGCCAGCTTGTGAATAAGCACAAATCTGCAGTGTTCTTTAGTCCTAATAGTGATGAGGACTGTAAAGGGGAGGTGAAGAATAACCTTCAGATTTTTACCGAGGCATTAGGAGAACGTTATCTGGGCCTGCCAACAGCTACTGAGAGGGGGTTTGCAGATGCTTTCAACTATGTGCCGGGGAAGGTCATAGGTATGATAAGTGGATGGACTAAGAGAAGTTTAAGCTGTGCGGCACGGGAAGTTTTGCTGAAGGAAAATTCATAGTCTGTTCCTACCTACGCCATGTCTGTCTTCAAGCTATCTCCTGTGGTCTGTCGTAAATTGACAACGGCAGTATCCAACTATTGGTGGGGAAGTTGCATCGATAATCACAAAATACATTAGATGCGATGGGAGAAATTGACGCGAATGAAAGAGGATGGAGGTCTGGGTTTCAGGGACTTCTCTCTATTCGATCAGGCTATGCTAGGGAAGCAAGGTTGGAGGATCCTGACTTGGCCGGACTCGTTGTGTGCCCGGGTGCTGAAAGGAAAATATTTCCCACAAAGTGATTTTCTTTTAGCAACCAAAAAGAAGTGAAGTTTGGCGACATGGAAGGCCATACTCCAAAGACGAGATGTGCTACGAAGGGGTCAGATCAAGCGCGTCAGGCCAAGGGATATTGATGTCTAGGAAGACAATTGGATTCTTGGTCTTCGATCGCTTAAACCCTTAGCCCGACTGCCGCGGGCGACAGCGCAGCGGGTGTCAGACTTATTCCTTTCGGGCTCTAGGATCTAGGATGAGAGGCATGTCTATGAGTCCTTCATGGCACTCGAAGTGGCGGAGGTACTCAAAATAAAACCCAGTGTGCATCTAGATGAGGATGTCCTGGCTTGGGCACATGAAAAGCACGGCTTCTACACAGTCAAGTCGGCCTACCGGCTGCTGAAACATGATCAAATGGCATCGGCAATGGTGGTGACCAACGAACCGGCATCATCAACCACAATGGTCTCATGGATGGCCCTGTGGAAATTGAATGCACCACCAAAGGTATGGGTGTTTTGGTGGAGGGTGATGCATAATTCTCTACCATCGAAAAGCAAACTGAAATGGAGGCATGTAGGGGAGGAGAGCCACTGTGAGATATGTGGTGACCCTGATGAGTCGCTCTACCATGTTTTCTTTGTTTGTCCGATGGCGAGAAGGTTTTGGAATGAGGTCAAGGAGACGATCGGGGTGGGTGTGCTAAACATGCACCTGACCTCATGGGCGACAGATGTCCTGAAGCCAAGCATCTGCCCATCTGGAGCAGCTGCCATGATGATCTGTGGAGCATGGGTGCTATGGACGGGAAGAAATGGCCGCCGACATGGCCATCAAACTTGGGAACCAGGTGCAATGGCAAGGTACATCTCCAAGTTGCTAGAGGACCTGGGCTCTCTGAGAGCACCTACAAAGCCAATGAAGCAGGCGAAGGTGCAACGATGGAAGCCACCAGATGCAGGATGGGTGAAGATTGATACCAATGCAGGTTTCAATCTTGATACTTGTACCGGCAGAACGGGTGTGGTGCTCCGTGATCATTCAGGTCGGGTGATGGCAGCAACAGCTAGATGGTTTGATGGTATCCCTGATGCTTTGTCTGTAGAGGTGATGGGGGCAAAAGAAGGCCTTGAACTTGCTGTGGAGCTCGGTCTGGACCACATGGTGCTGGAGGTCGATTGCCAAGGTAATGTGCTCAAAAACCCGGAGGCAAGTAGATCGTCCATTGGCGGGATTTGTTTCGATATCGCAGAGTTAGCGAATAGTTTCCATGATTTTCGTGTTGAGTGGGTCAGTAGAACAGCCAACCTGGTTGCCCATGTCTATGCATGTACGGTCTCGGCTACCGAGCGCTGTCTCTTTTGGTTTGAGTCTATCCCGGACTGGCTAGAGGTGTTAGCATCCGAGGATTGTAATCAGAATGTGATTGAATGAAAAGCTCTGCGATTACTCAAAAAAATGCAATCAGTTTGCACACTAAATGCATCAATTGTATATAGTTAGCACACTGAAAAATACATGATCAGTTAACTTTACTTGGATTATCAAAGACATGTCAGTCCATGGCGATTCCATCTAGCATGATCAACATCAAGTCAAACTATAAGGAGTTAGTATCTCAGATTACTGAAACCTTGGTATTAAAATATTTTTCCCATTTCTGATATATAAATCTTTGAAGGACGGCCCTGGTGCAAGCGGTAGAGTTTTACCGCATGTGATCAAGAGGTCCAGGGTTCAAGCCCCAGCCTCTGCATATTTCTGCAGGAAAGGCTACTGGCTATTTTTTCTTCTCCAGACTCCGCAGTGCGGGAACCTATGACATTGGGTACGCCATTTTTTTCTGATATATAAATCTTTACGGAAACACTGGAAGTTGGTAGTGTCCTATATCATTCAGGAGTCAAGAAGAATACAGATAAAGCGCCGGTTCATCTCCATCATCTCTAAATGCTGTTTAAAACAATTCATTTGTACATATTGAGATTCAAAGCAAAACAAAATGAACAAGACATACCCGAGGTGAAATTAAGATATATGATAAATATAAATTCCTAGGTGAGCAGAGCACAGACATACCAAAATTGAACCCATATGTAGCCTAACTCCTTGTTGACCATGATGAGTCCAACCAAATGTACTGACATTGAAACTCCATGCTGCAAAGTTGAGGGTAACTTTACTGTCGGATTTCTTCAGAGTACTCATCTTCACTTTCACGGCTTCAACTAAATGATTGCTGGATTACATTTTCCAGAGAATAATGGCATGGGATCCAGGAATTCAAGCTTCAACTGCAGATAGCTGAGAGAATTAATGTAAAACTAAGTGATAATGAAATATAGCTCTAAAATTCAAACAAATACAAGCTCCAATCTGAATGGAGTAAACAAATATCAATTAGCCAAAAATATCCAATTTGATCTGTAGATTAACATCAGATCTGAATTTATCTGAATGGAATGCGCAGTGACTTTTTGTTCTCGCAACAGACAACCCATCGTGTAGTTGTACGCGTAGCTCCAGTTGGACGAACAACGAAAACCACATCGATCCAACATGCAATGCACAATTAGTGAGCAAGCTGACCTTGTTGATCGTGTGTATAACAAATCTTTGGTTCTTGTTCAGAGTTGTGTACTTGTTTTCTCGTTGAGATCAGAAATTGAAATTCGAAGGTGAGTTAACTTTGCTCGGCGAGGTCAGGAACTTCTCCTTCGTGAGGATAACCCAAATAAATCTGCAATATATAAGAAGCAAAAATAAAGCAGACGAAATTCATGTCAAACTTGGATTTAGGTTGTAATTTTGTGTCAGTACTTGGATTTGAGGTTGAATATACCTTTATTGTTTCAATCCAATTCCGATTAAGACTCAGGTTGTAAAAATCGCAGGCCCACCAAAGGATTGTGTGCCCTCTTTGCCCGTACAGGAATCAAGATTAGACGCCGTATCTCCCATACGCCGCCGCCACAATACTCTCAACCCCGTACTTTCGTCCAAGTGGTACGAGAGGGATCAGTGATGGCGGCTCCAGGGAATGGTGGTGGTTTTGGGGAGCATGGCGGTGGAAGAGGAGGGCCTTTCAACCCGGGATTCAACAATTTTGATCCTGGGTTTGGTGGTCAGGGGCGTGGCTGCGACTTCCACCATGGTCGAGGCCGTCACCATGGTGGATTTGGCGGGGGCTTCGGTGGCCATGGCGGATATGGATCTAGGTATGGTCAATGTACCGGATACGGAGGCAACAGGTACTACGGAGGTGGAGGGGGCTACGGCAACAACAGGAAACTGGGTGGGTGGTCTGGTCGGCCTCGCGTGTCGGGACAACGCCCTAACCTGTACCCCGGTAATCCCCAGCAGTTTGGTGGTCGCCACCCACATCATCAGCAACAGGGTATCTACCAGCCAAACAACGGCGTCCAGTTTCAGGGAGGGCACAAGTACCATCCCATGGCTGCTCCTCAGCATGCTGCGGTTGGTTTCCAGCAGGCCTCGGGGGAGGGGCTGCAGGCGCAAGTGGGGGGCATTGCCCCTCAGCAAGGAGGAGGGGGACTACATCAAACTCCGCTGGCCATGCAGGTGGCCAGCGCCGCCGCCGCTCACCAGCCTCCTCCTCAGCAGCCGCTCAGCACTGGGGGGTGCAAATCCCTGCTGCTGCCCAACCGCTACCCTCTCAATTGGAGGCGGCTGGAGGGCAAGATGGTGGTATTCCGGCTGCAAGTCAACCAGCAGCCCAGTCAGCAATGGAGGTGGATTCATCAAAAGGAAAAGCTCCAGATATCCCAAAGGTGATAGTCTCAACAGTGCCCGTAGTTGATATCCCAGAGTCATCTAATAAGGGTGCTCAAAAAAGTAAGGGGAAGCCTTTTTGTTATTGTTGTCGCACTAAGGGGCACACTATTCATGAATGTACTGTTGTTTTATTGTACGAAATTTATTTTAGAGATCATGTGACTAAGATTTGTCAGAATATTAAGAAAACAAATGTGAATGCTATTGCTTGCGGGTATGCCGTGAAAGGTTTAGGTTTCTATTACATTCCAGTGGCTGAAAATACTAAGGTGAATGGTGAGGAAAAAATTGCTCTGGTACAGGTTTTACAAGGTTCTTTTACTGTTGGGGAACTAGCAGTAGAACTTGAAAACTTCTACCTGAGCACAAGAATCACAATTGGGGAATTTAGCTGAAGGGTACTGATGCTTTTATCATTAATTTCCCTTTCGCTAGCCTAATGGACAATATGGTGAATTGGGGACCTATGGATGTAAAGGCAGTGAAGGGGAAAATTCGTTTTGAGAAAGGAACTGATAGTGAAGTGTACACTTATGAGATAGAGAAAGTGTGGGTGCAGTTCAGAAGACTACCTAAAGAGTTCAAAAAATGCCCCATTATTTGGGCAGTGGGAACTATTTTAGGTGTGTCTCAAGCTGTTGACATGATTTTTACTAATAATACTGGCAGATGCAGAATGAAAGTAGCTGTGCTAGCACCTAATCTTATCCTAGATTTTGTGGATGTGGTTATTGGTGATCAGGTATACAGTCTACTGCTTAAGGTTGAAGAGGATAATCCTAATGGTGAGCCGCAATTGATTGATATGGACTCTACCAAGGATAGTGATCCAAAGGAAAAGAAGAATGAGGAGGGAGATCCTAAGGAAGGTGGTCCCAAGGAGAAGGAAGCAGAGGAAAAAATGGATGTAGATGGAGATAATGCATAGGCGCCAAGAGAAGCCACGCCAAAGGGTACTAACCAAAATGTCATGGGGGCGGCAGCATCAGTGGAAGATGGCAAGTCAGGAAAGACGGTAACTAGGCCTGCGGTACTGCTATCTCAGTCTGAAGCAGCAAAGATTATACCACAGTTTGACTCTGGGATCATAAATAATAATAACATTGATGGGACATTATCTTCTGGGAGGTCTAGCAAGAGGAATGCTTCCACAGTGGATCAGGATTCCACAGAAAAGGCTATTAAGCTGAAAGCAAGCAAGAACCTGAATGCACCTCATGATAAAGGTAATTTAAAACATCCTACCTCTTTTATTGCACGTGATGATGCTTCTTTAAATTCTTCTGTGAGGTTTTTAGGAGTTGTTTTAGGTGATAATGATAAGGATGTCTTTAATTCATTGAAATGCTTAAGAGATATAGAGTTTAATAGATTGACAGATGATGCTAATAAACGATAGGAAAATTGTGTTTTAGTAGAGGATGCTTCTTCTGTTTGTTCAATGAGGATAGTGTAGATATAGAAGCTTTAAATGTAATTTGCTCTGAGATTGCAGATGGGCTAGGTGATGGGGGTTATGATCCTTTGTGGTTACTTACTCCCGTATCACAATCAAATGACAACCCTCATGTTAAGAAAATTAATAAAAGAAACTCACGTTCAAAATGAAAGGAATTTTTTTGAATTGTAATGGGTTCGCAAATAGCAAAAAATACAGATTCCTATCAGACTTAATAAAGTAGAAAAGTCTAGATTTCATTGCCTTATCAAAAACTGGTAGAGATAGCTTCCCACATAATACTCTAAACACTATTTGTGCTGGTAGAGATTTTATTTGGCATTGTAAGTCTCCACGTGGTAGATCCAATGGCATGTTACTAGGCGTTCATTTGTTAACTTCTGATATTGGTGAAATTGAAAAAGGTAATTTTTTATTCGTTTTAAGCTAAGGCGTAGAGAAGATGATTTTAAATTTAATTTAATTTTAGTATATGGGCCAGCTCAAGTGCAACACAAGTCTTCTTTCTTGTCTGAAATGGTCAGAGTATGCTCAAATGAAGCCTTACCTATTATCATAGGTGGTAACTTTAATATTATTCGTAGACCAGACGACAAAAATAATGATAATTATAGTGACAGATGGCCCTTTATGTTTAATGCAGTAATTGATACTTTAAATTTAAAAGAGATATAATTAACAGGAAGAAAATTCACATGGGCTAACAATATGTCAAACCAAATTTTGAGAAGTTAGATAGAGTTTTATGTTGCACAGACTTCGAATCAAAATTCGCCCACTCCTTAGTTTTTGCTCTGTCTAAAGAAATTTCTGACTATACTCCTCTTCTATTCTCTACTAATAATCCTTCCTCTACTTATCAGCGTCAATTCAAATTTGAATTAGATTGGTTGTTGAGGGATGGATTTTGTGAGATGGTGAATGACATATGGCAGAACACTCCAGTATTTGGTTCACCTATTGAGAGGTGGCAAATGAAAATCAGAAGACTGCGGCAACATTTAAGGGGGTGGGCGAAACATTTAAGTGGCACTTACAAGAAAGAAAAGGCCTCTCTTTTAAATAAATTGGATGAATTAGATAAAAAAGCGGAAATAACAACACTAAGCGAGGCTGAACATAATTTAAAACATGTCTTAAATGAAAGACTTGCTGAATTACTAAGGGAGGAGGAGCTTAAATGATAGCAAAGGGCTAAAGTGAAGCATTCGTTGGAAGAAGATGCCAATACAAAGTATTATCACTTATTAGCGAATGGAAGACACAGGAAAACTCATATTTTTCAGCTTGAGGATGGTGATAATATTATAACTGGTGATGCTCAACTTAAAGAGCATATTACTAGTTATTACAAAAACCTGTTCGGCCTGTCTACAAATTCTACAATTTCACTTGAAGAATCTCAGACGGATGACATCCCTCAGGTTTCTGATCTGAAAAATGAGTTTTTAGTTGCACCTTTTACCCAAGAGGAGGTCAGGGAGGCAATCTTCCAAATGGAGCATAATAAGGCGCCTGGTCCGGATGGCTTCCCACCTGAGTTCTTTAAAAGTTTTCTGGGGTTTGATCAAAGATAATTTGATGGCTATGTTCTCTGACTTTCACCAAGGGACACTGCCTCTGAATCGTCTTAACTTTGGAAACATAATCTTGTTGCCCAAAAAGAAGGATGCGAGGGTCATACAACAATACAGACCAATCTATTTGTTGAATGTCTCCTTTAAAATATTCACCAAAGTTGCAACTAAAAGATTATCCACTATAGCCCAGAAAATAATAAGGCCGACTTAGTCTGCTTTTTTACCAGGTTGCTATATTATGGAGGGCGCAGTTATTTTACATGAAACTATTCATGAGCTTCATACAAAAAACAAGATGGAGTAATCTTTAAAATTGACTTTGAAAAGCCTATGATAAAGTAAATTAGAGTTTTCTTCAGCAGGCTTTAACAATGAAAGGATTCTCATAAAAATGGTGTGAATGGATTCAATATTTTACATAAGGGGGTAATGTGAATATCAAAGTCAATGATCAATTAAGTCCCTTTTTTCAGACAAAAAAAAGCTTAAGGCAAGGTGATCCCATGTCTCCCATACTGTTTAATATAGTGGTAGACATGCTGGCCATACTTATTGCGTGTGCTAGGGAGGCGGGACAAATAGATGGGGTTGTTCCACACTTATTACCAGATGGCTTATCAATTCTCCAGTATGCGGATGACATGGTGATCTTTATGAGCCATGATGTAGAGAAAGCAGTTAATATGAAATTACTGCTAAGCGTATTCGAACAACTATTTGGCTTAAAAATAAATTTCCACAAAAGCGAAGTCTTTTGTTTTGGACAAGCTAAAGATCACGAAGAGTTTTATTCGTAGCTGTTTGGTTGTGTCATTGGTAAATTCTCGTTTCGCTATTTGGGACTATCTATGCACTTTAGAAAATTGTTTAATAAAGATTGGAAGCATATAGAAAAGAGTATAAAAAAGACTTAGTGGATGGAAAGGTAAACTCCTAACGGTTGGGGGACAACTGGTTCTTATAAACTCGGTGCTGTCTAGTTTACCGATGTTTATGATGTCCTTCTTCAAAGTACCAAAAGGAGTATTAAAAAAAATATATTATTTTAGATTAAGATTTTATTGGCAGAATGATCAGCACAAAAGAAAATATAGGCTTGCTAAATGAGAAGTAATGTGCCAAACCAAAGACAAGGGGCTTGGGATTCAAAACTTAGAATTACAAATCAATGTCTATTAAGCAAGTGGTTATTCAAATTATTCAATGAGGATGGTATGTGGCAAGAACTTTTAAGAAATAAATATGTTAAAGATAAGACCATAGGAAGTTGTGTTAAAAAATCGACTGATTCACATTTTTGAAAAAGTATAATGAATATCAAAGATTCATTTATGGAGTTGGGTTATTTTAAAGTTAATGATGGAACACAAGTAAGATTTTGGGAGGATACTTGGCTGGGAGACAGACCCCTCGAAAATAAATTCCCGGCGTTGTTTAACATTGTAAGAAAAAACAAGACACGGTTGCTAAAATCTTAAGTTCACCTATACTAAATATTTCTTTTCGAAGGAATTTGGTGGTCAAAACTTAATCAAACTGTGGAAAGAGATATTTTTATGTGAGGATTGAAAGCCTCAGGAGTATTCACAGTCAGTCTATGTATGCTGCATTAATTAACAACGAGGTGAGAGTGTCATAGGATATTTAGCGAACAAAGTTACATATGAAAATAAAAATCTTCATGTGGTACTTAAAGAGAGGTGTTATTCTGACCAAAGATAATTTAGCTAGGTGTAATTGACAGGGGGATAAATATTGTTGCCTCTGTCATTTGAATGAGTCCATTTAACACCTTTTTTTGATTGTTTTTATGTCAAATTTTTGTGACGCTCTATACATATGTTTTTTGGGATTGTACCTCCTTTGTCTGTGGCTGACTTGTTCCAAAATTAGTATAAATTGAAAACTAAAAAGTATAATTTATTGTTATTAATAGCAGTAGCGGTACTTCTTTGGGTTATATGGCTAACGAGGAATGAAGTGGTTTTTGATAAATATAGACCCAGATCTCTTTTGCAGGTACTATTTCACGGAACGTATTGGCTACGTCAGTGGGCAAGCTTACAACGGCATGATGATCTCAAAGACCAACTTACCTTTGCGGCACAACATTTGGAGACGGCCGTTTTAGATTTTTTCGGTTCCATGGGATGGTTCTCACAGAGACATGTTGGTTATATTTAGTCAAAGACCATTTATCTTTCTAGTTAGTCGTGGGTGGTTGTAATTGTTTTACAATCGAACTTTATGTTTGGTTAAGAGTATGTAATAATAGACATAATTCTATCGTCAGATAGATAAAACTGGATTCTATATCCTTTGTTAAAAAAAATCGCACCGGTCTGCGCCGCTCCTGCCCCACTCCGAGTCCGTCTCGACGTCCCTGCTCCTCGGCGGCCTTGCGTCTACGTAGCCGAAGCACAGTAGGCTGCGATATCGACGCACCTCGTCGGCCATCGCTTCTCCATCCTGGCATCCGAAGAGTGAGAGAGCAGCACAGATGAGCGATCGGGGGGTGAGCGAGCGGCGGCGAGCGCGCTTGGGCCAGCTGCGATGCCTCGGCGACCTTCGCTTCTCCGTCACGGCGTCGGCGGCATCAAGTGGTGACGGCGGCGACGCAGAAATATTTTTTCTTTTTTTTTACGGGGAAACATCGAGCGAGAGCAGCAGCAAGCGGGCCGTGTGAGGAGGAGACTGCGGTTGGGCTAAAATATAACGGGCGGAACAGTTGGCTACGGCCCAAACGAAAGAAACGTCTGAAAATTTACCTTTTCCTTTACTGAACATGGTCAGTATATACCGACTGTGAATAGAAGTCTTTACGGACTATATATATGAATCACAATTGGTTGAAGAAAAATTAGAGCCCAGAGGGCAGATAGAAATTTTCATAATTAGATATTAGATAGAGGTATTGTAGTTGTGAAGTTGGACCATATGACCTAAGTGGCTCATATGTGGCTGTGATTGGTGGGTTTAGTATCATATAGTTTAAGATGGTAAGGACTAGGTTATAATTATTTTTTCTCCAAACATAACATATCCAAGTTATTAACTCTTTTACACGAACATGTGCTCGAGGTGTGCTAAGCATATGTAGGTCCATTCCACGTGTTATATAAGTAGTTTTGGACACAGTGTTACATGATGTCCGTCTCTACCAAGAATTCGGAGGTAAACGTCTAAGTAGTTTTGGACACAAGGTGCTACAAGATGTCCGTCTCTGTCAATAATTTGGGGGTGTTAAGTAGTTTTGGACATAGAATGTTACACAAGATGTTCGTCTCTATCAATAATTTATGGGTGTTACAAGATGTCCATCTTTGTTGGAGGTAAACGTCTGAAATAAGTACTTTTGGACACAAGGTGTTACAAGCTGTCCGTCTCTATCAATAATTTAGAGGTGAGCATCTGTAAAATGATTTTCAGAGAAACATTTTCTTGTAGCCCCCTAAATAATGGTGCCTGCCTCCAAAAATAGTTTTATCATGTGTCCTAAAATCATTTTTCGAGCTATGTTTTTCTAAAAAGATTAAATACACTGACCTGGAGATCATTTTTCCAAATTCCATGGTGGACAATATGTACTTATGGATGATTTGAATGCCCCTACTCAAATTGGAATGCTACTATCGTACTTTCTAGAGGATTAGCTTCCAAGGGTATTTATCCCACGGTCAATCCTTTATAATAAACAACAGCTATGTTATAGCCTCAAATCATTGGCAACGAACAATATGAAAGCAAAGAGTTAAATAAATTTTACAATGTTACAAAGGACTTCAACGTATCATCACAAATCTTGCACTGGATGAATTATTAGAGGAGGATTGTTTAACTATAACAATATCATGAAAAATCGAGTTGTTCTTATCACAACCATTTTTTGCGGTAGAAGTTTTTATCGGGTTTCCAAGAAAGTATTTGGTCTTGCATAAATAGTTAGGGGATTTCTATTATCCCTTTCCCAAGAATTAGATGGCCTACCAAAATTCTCTTTTTTGAAAACAAAAGTAAAAGTTCCGCTATCACAAACATGAGAGATGGGGATTTTGTTACCCCAGTTGTTTTGTAGCACAAGCTTGATTTTACAACAAGTTGGATGATATGCACAAGTGTCTAGGAAGAAAAAGGATCTGAATTCAAGATGCTTGTTCATCTTGAGCAAGGCTATTATCTATATCTTATCTGCCTCCCCATGGGATGAAGGATCTTGCATAAGTGGGGAACATCGATGAAGCTAGCTAGCAATGTTTGTCGAGATTCTGGAGCAAGGCTATCAGCTATATCTTATCTGCCTTCTTGTTGAGCATGTTGATGGCGCATTAGAGCATGAAGTCAATTCCAGATTCTAGAGTCTCCTTATCAATTTCAGGATACAAACCTGCACAATAACTCAATAGGCCACATGCATGGCAAACAATAGTAATAGGATTATGAATCGGTTTGCCTTCAAAGCACAATTTGTTTCTTGTGTCAAAACCAGTAGATGATCACTGGCGTGCTCTTGAGAGAGTGCTGTGTTATCTTAAAGGTACTATAACCTACGGTATTCATTATACTGGAAACCCTAGAGTGCTGGAAGGCTATTGTGATGCCAACTGGATTTCTGATGCTGATGAGCTTTATGCCATGAGCGGATATGTGTTCTTGCTTGGAGGTGGTGTCGTTTTGAAGTCTTGCAAGCAGACTATCTTAACAAAGTCTAGAATGGAAGCGAAACTCACTGCATTAGACACTGCTGGGGCTGAGACCGAGTAGCTACGTGATTTCCTATTGGATTTACTGGTAGTTGAATAATGATACCGACTATTTCCATGAACTGTGACATCCAGACTGTGATTACAAAGGTCATCAGTTCCAGGAATAACATGAAGTTTACAAGGCATGTTAAGAGAAGATTAAAATCTGTCAGAAAGCTAAAAACCTCTGGAGTTATAACGATGGATTATGTCCACACATCGAGTAATTTGGAAAATTAATTCACTAAGGGTCTGTCATGTAATGTGATAGAAAGTGCATCGAGAGAGATGGGTGTTGACGGTGGATATACCATGAAAATCCACACTCAAAACACTATCAACATGCCTCGGTTCCAAGGTAGAATAGCATAACATGAGCATATTTTATAAATAATCAGTTCCACTTGTACTCTTAGCTTGTGATTTCAGGAAAGAGCAAAATGCACATTGGTGGAGCCCAATGAGGGGGTCAGCCGACCCCCCTATTAACTCTCCATGAGCTGAACTTCGAAGCATGATCCATGTCAAGGTCCCAGGAGTCAATTTCAACCATCAGATCAACTTGTGCTTTCATCCAAGGGACAAAGATTATTTCACATGGATTCATGGGTCCATAAGCAAGCAAGCAAAGTGAAAACATTTTAGAAAAACACCGAGCCACTTCACATGACAGGTGGGGACACCATCTAGAAGCTCCAGCTAGGCCCACCTGGCATTAAGGGGGTCGGTCGACCCCCCTGTGGGCCCACTAGGTTGGTTTGCTCCCAGTGACCTCCTGCATGCCGCCATGCATCAACTTTGATCATGAGCGTCCATTTGAGGTGGTATTGAAGTTAGTTCATCCAAGGTCTATGAAGCCTTTATATGGAAATGAAGGAATCCAGAGTAATTAATGAAAAAATATTGAGGAATCAAAGGTAGCTTTAGTCTATGGCCAAATGAATGAACCGAAGGGAGCTCGTATGAGAGTTGGTTTAACTGCCCTAACTATGGCAGAATATTTTTGAGATGTGGTCAGTTCATCCAAGGTCTATGAAGCAAGGAGCACATGGATTGATGACATGGCACCCCCTCTCCTTCCCCTATATAAGGAGGCTGTCACCACCCTTGGAAAAGCATCACAACATCACCCAAGTCACATATTCCAAGCTCCAAGCTAGAGTAGTAGTAGTTAGTCTAGAGTGGGAGTTCGAGTCGAGTCGAGCGAAGCTCGGGGTCTCCGGAGTCGTCTTTCGGAGAGTCTAGTATAGCTCTTGTACCTTTTCTCTTTTGTAAGACTTTACTTTTATTAATATATTTATTATTGCTTTACTTTACTTAGTATTTACTTAGTGCAAGTCTATAGTCTTTATAGTCTTGTTGTGTTCTTGTCTTAGTAGTATAGTTGCCTTAGTTGGATTGGTTTCCTCTAACCAACTTCCTTGTGTGTATCATTGTCCTATCTTGCATAGGAGCTCTAGCTATCTGATCATTAGTTAGAGTTGTAGGAGTAAGTGTGAGCATGGTGCTCAGACTTAGTCTTACCTTTGAGTGCCGGTGGTCCACACGGACAGTTCGTGAGCGCACTCCCGAGAGGTGATAGGTCTCGGACGGCATTAGAGTTTTCTCACCACGTTTGGGCTAGTTCTTAAGACACAGAGCGCCCATAAGAGTATAGCCGCTTTAGTAGGAGTTTTGTCTCCTACTTTCTTACCTATCCCCACCATGCAAGTAGTAAGGCACCAGTCCAGTTGAGTCATCTATCTATTAGGATTATGTATACAGAAGTGAAGTAATATACATAGGAGTCCTTTACTCACTCGTTGTCCTCCCACCTAGCTAGCTCTCTACTAGTTATCTTTAAATTAGGATTATTGTGATCATTTACCTATCCTTCCCTTTTTATTCGTTTACCCCTAGTTACATTAGTTGGTACTAGGTTGTAGTAGACACAAGGATCTTAATCCCCTTTTATTAAATATTCCTAGCTACTGCTTTCTCCTAGGAAAATATAAATTATGATACCTTGGAATACTCATGGGGTGAAGTGCCACAACGGTATATTTTGTGCGCTTGCGGAATTATCCAATAGACTTGAATTTATCCCACTGACATTTCTGGTGCCATTGCCAATCTTTGGTAGTGATGCTAAGAAATACCAACAATGGGTATGAGACCCACGTGAAATTTACTGTAGTGGTAACCTGCTCTATGTGATCGGAGATCCCATGGAGTGGTGAAACAAGCTAGGAGTAGATTGAGAAGAAAGATCCCTTTCCTGACTTATTTCTGATGCACAACTTTCCTATCTGTAAGGCAGGATGGTACTTATATTAATTTATTCTAGGAGTATTATAAAGATGAGATGTTGTCCTACAGAACGTCTTTTGAAGACTACACCTATATGAGTCAGACTGCTGGTCACAGTCTGTAGGATTTTGGTAATATCTAAATACTCATGGAAGGCACTGAAGTGTGACTTATATGCTTTAAATAGTGGGGATGCCTATTGCAGCCTAGTATCAGCAAAGGACTTGAGCGAATCTCATCTTGTCGGTGTTCTGTCCCGCGGACAGGAACCCAACAAGTAATGATTCTATGTGTACCCTAATCCAAATGATGATGCAATGCGAGACACAAGGTTTATCCTGGTTCGGGCAAGAGAAGACCCTACGTCCAGCGGGGGGAGGGGATCTTGTATTGCCTTGCACTGAGGTGCTTGTACAGGGGGTATTACTAGTGAGCGAGGGAGAGGATGAAGCGAAAGGCCTAAGTCTAGAGTTGGTAGCCCTATGCCTTGTTACTTGAGTGCTTGGATGTGTGGGTGCGGGTTCTGATGATCTAAAACTAGCCCCTAGTGTCCCCTTTTATAGGACAAGGGGAGGCATAGGAGGTACAAAAAACCCTAGGATTCATCTCTGATAGGACCGGTGTAGCTGATGAAGTCGAGGGTATGGTGCCGATCCTGTCGTGGTCACTATAGAGTCATGCGTCGGGTGTGGTCTCCGTCCTTTAGGGGCATCACGCTGATGTCGGTGAAAGACCTAAGTCCCTATGCAGGCTATGTAGAAGTCGTGCCAGAGTCATTGATGTGTTGACCAGAGGTGCCGAAGGATGAGTTCGAGGGGTAGTCAAGGGGTCAAGAACCCATGGATAAGATCGAGCCGCCAGAAATCTGGTACCAGATGTTGTCTTATTGTGTTTTGAGGGGGCCTCGAGCAAGGTACAGTACGCGGTATGGTGTAACAGTGCTTGTTAAATCACCGCATGTCCGGGGATGGTTGGTAAAAGAAGGATTTGACCTCGCTACCCTTCTCCTGTTTATGAATTTGTAGCCATGGTGTTAGGTGGGGGTGGTTGAGGCATTAAATGCTCCACTCTTCCTGTACCAGAGTAGGTGGATCGATGGGGTCGAGTCTGTCTACCGGGGGTTGTTCGCCCAGGCATTTCTCCATCACTCGAGGGGGTCCCATCGAGGGGTCATCTTTGTCTAGTGAGAGATACGCCTGTGGGCTGTGCCAATGTGGGCTGATTGCTGTTGACAGTTCTTAGCGTTGCTACCAGGTTTTTTAAACCTCGACAACAGCGCCAGAAATGCTTGTTGGTATTTGTTAGTGTCACTCACGGGGTTGTCAATCCCGACACTAAAAACACATGACAAAGGTTCTTTAGGTAGAAAAGGATTGTGTAAAAGCACAGAACTATCGTGTAGCACTTTGCCTGAGAGTACCATGTGTCGATTTATTTATTCCCAAAGAAAGGCAGGGTGATGGTGTATCCTTGGGTAGAGTATGGCGAGTTATTGGGCGAAGGGTAAAATGGATGGATGGGATGATAACTAAGGATAACTTAGACTCTAAGATAATCCTAGGGTAATGATCGCTACTTCACTCTCAGTGCATGCACTCGAGTGTAATCTAGGTAACTAAGATAGCTGAGTGGATAGAAAGATTGTATCTAGTAAAGAGGCGCACACGCTCCTGATTAAACAGGACACAATGCACCACGAGCCTTATGAATTACTGAACTAGTTCTAGCATGGTGGACTACATAGGCGAATAGGGTTGTCACCACCTATTCCTACCACCTTCGGAGAACTAGCAGCACCTGCAGGTATGTTATAGCCTAAGCACCACGCTTAATCTATAAGCTTACTATCTCTACTTGAGCTCGAAGCAGAGACACCTTAACCAGACGACAGGATAGTACCAGATAAATATGACTATCACTAAGATAACTTGGTAAACCTATGCCTTTAACCAAAGCCTAACCTTACAACTAATAAATAGTAGGAAAGTAAGACTTGAATATCAAGGCGTAAGTAAATACTTAATGAAATACTTGAAGTAAAGTACTTGTATTAAGTAGATAATGTATGATTACAAAGAAGTATACCAAACTCAAAGACTCAGGAATACTCTTTCAGACTTCGAGGAGCTAGAGCTAGAGATGCAGCTAGAGCGAGAGAGCACTAAGCACTATGGCTAGAGCTTACTAAGCTAAGACTAATTCTTGTGAGGTAGTGCTTATAGTGATGTAGTGATGATTGCTTCAATGGCTGAGGTGCCCTTTTTATAGTGATGAGGACACCAAGGGGTACTTGTAGGCGAAGAGGGAGGTAGGTTTGCCAGCACTGCCAGGGCGCCTTGGGCCCAAGGCGGCCGCCCTGGCTAGGGTGGGCGCCGTCCACCTGGCACCGCCTCATGATCAAACGACCTTGGATCATCCCCTCAGGTCAGTTGCATGCTGGTTGAGTCGGTTTGGAGTCGGTTCCAACCGACTTCACCGCTTGAGTGTATGACAATGGGCCCATGGATCCATGTGACCAAACTCGAGAGTCCTTGGATCAAACCGACTTGAATTCAACAGTTGAGAGATGTGGGATGTTGTTGTCACGGATTGGTGATGTGGCTAGGTCGGTTTGGTGGCGCGGTCACGGTGGGCGCCCTGAGTCCAGGGTAGGCGCCCTGGCCCTGCCATGTTCCATTGTCTCCATTTGGTCCATTTGCACTTATTTTTGGTACTTCTCCTGCATACACATATAAACTCTAAGTACAAGTGAAACTAGGTAAAATTCAAAGCATTTTTAGCCATTGTCGAGTCATGTTGCCAATTATTTAATGAAATGTTGATGGTGAAAATAGGGGTTAGTGACCACCAACAATTGCCAGGCTTGGCGTGATGGTGTTTTGTGGGCCTTGGGCTGTGGATTTCTCGAGAATTAGTTGCTTTCAATCGGTGCGTTGGGGTATTCCTGATTCATATACCCGACACATCTTACACAAAACTGTCGATTCAAGGCTTAGTCCATTTTTCAGTTGTGAATGAGTGAAACTCTTATTCTAGATGGATGTTCAACTTAACAGTCTCCATCGAAACACTGGTATATCAAAGAATTATGGTTCTGGCACTACACAGTTACAAACCCTAGAGTTTGGTAGGGATTGTTGGATTTATTATGGGCTAGACCCATTTATATATATTCAATAAATCAATAAATTCTATGGTATGTAATTTTGGGTATTATTATTTGTACTGAATTGGAATTCCATAAGTCGTTGACTTGACTTATATGGTGGAAAATATTCCACTTAATTTGAGAAGTTAAGAAACGAACGTGCCACACGAGCGCGCTCGCGCCGCCGCTGCCGGCCGGCTGGCTGGGCCGGGCACGTGCACGAGCTCGGGTTGGGACGTGCGCATGGGCGTGGCGTGGTGTGGCATGCTAAATTTTTAGCACTTGCTTACCATAATGACAAGAGTAACAACTTTGAGTTGATCTCTCCGTATGCGTGACTCTTGAACTGCCCGAGACCTTTCTCCTCCTATTCTCCCTTCCAACGCTGCAAGGATATAGGGGAGAGCCCCTGTCTCTTCGGGACACATGAGTGAACACAACCAGACTCTACAGTACAGTGGCAGAGAAGGCATTCCCATTTCGTAACTCCGCGCGCACAGAGGAACGAGAGGCAGGTGCCTCCGAAGCCCTCGCTATTTGAGACCTTGCATGGAGAATCGACAGTTAGGTTTTTGGGGAGCATCTACACGACCGCCCGAATCGTCATCGATGTCGTCTTCCTTGACTTCATCATCTTCATCTACTTCCCAGCGGAGAGATCATCTTCATCTCCTACGACATGACGATGCAAGTTGGATAAGGATCTGGATCATCAGAGCACATGGGAGGGTATGATTAGTTCATCTTCTTACTGTTTACGTTTACGTTATGTGGTTCCTACATGTTTCAGTAGTTGCTGCCTATATGTTTCAGTGTTCTGTTATGTTGTTTCATATGTTATCCTGTGTCTATTGCAGTCTTGAGATATATGTCATGCTTTACTGTTATGCTACAGTCTTGAGATATATGTCATGCTCTACTGTTATGCTACATGTATCATGTTGTTATGCTTTTGATATTCACATGCTTCACATGTTTATTATTCACATGTTCCATGTTGTCATGGATATATGTGATGTCTTGTTTTCAATGATTTATAGTCTTTTATATGTCATCATCATAATGTTAATTTATGAAATTAAAATAACATGAAAATTGTCTAATTGTCTAGCACATCCAGAAACATGATGTAACCAAGTCCCAACTCATCCCCAATCTAGCTAGATAATGCGCTGCGGCATTACAATTTCCATGAATTAAGAGGACATCATCAGAAACAAAAGTGATCAAGTACCAACTTTCTTATGTCACTAATCAACATACCACAAACTGCTAGGTCCATAGCCAATGATCTAACTTGCTTCAAGAGTGAAGAATCAACTTCAATTTGGACACGAGATATTCCAAGATTAGTTGTTGACAAGAGAGCTTTGCTACAAGCCACAGCTTTGGTCATCAGTACATCAGGCACCGCGCGCTGCAAGACACCCTGCTCCCGCTGCCACAACATCTCCAAGATGATCTCTAATGATGAAATCCCACCCGCCACTCAATGTCTCAATGAAAACACCATCAGTATATTTATCCGAAGACTGCCCGGTGGTGGAGCTCTCCAGCCCTGTTGTCCTCTATTTCCCACTTCTGGGTTCACCGGCATTACGAATAAACTTATATTTTTCCTTGATTTGTCAATGCTAGATTAGCTTTTCCACTAAAACTCAAACTATTGTCTGCCCAAGTTCTCAGTTAATGCTAATAAAATTTCTGAAAGAAAATAAGAAAAACATATGATCATGCTTTTACTAGATGCCAAAAGTCTATTCGTCTAATTTTGATGCCTCAGGCACATTCATTGATATCTCTCAACTTACCAGCTGGAATCAATTTCTTGAGGCAGTTGAGAGATAGAGTCACCTCTAAAAATAAAGACATCTCAGTTTGGCACAGAGGTGGCTGTAAATTGAGCAGCTCAGAGGTGGTCAGGTGGCGTAAATTGAGCGGCCCCATAACAAAAGCCCCGGTTGCTGAAAATAAAATTTATAGCAATGTATATTGACTCATGGCTCGTCAAGCTCCTTCTCTCCCGCGCCTACGTGAATGCCACACTGTCTGCGACCCAAGCAACTTCTACGCCACGTGCAGTGCTCGACACTTGCGGTCAATCTGGGCACAAAAAACCAAGAACCGAAACCGAAATAACCGAAACCAAAAAATTCGGTTCTAGGTTCGGTTCCAGGTTTTCGAGAGAACCGAAATTAGTACGGTTTTTTCGGTTCTAACCCTCAGTTAACCGAATTAACCGAAAGAATCGAACTGTTAAGGCCCACAAAACACACGATACAGGCATACAACCTAGCCCAACCCAACAAGAAGAGAAAACCCTAGGCATACATAACTCGTTCACACTTCACAGCCACTAAGACGCACTGGCCGTCCGCCCCGACTCCGACCCTTCCCTTCCCCGACTCCGAGTCCGACACCTCCACCCGTTAGGCCGCCACTGCCGGCCCATCCCATCCAACCACCGCCGGCCCCTCCCACATCTCCTCCCCGTCCCCGACTCCAGGAGGTAGCGGGATAGCAGCTAGCAGTGGCGGTGCAGGAAGTAACCGCCGCGACATCTCCCACTCGCGCGGTAGCGGCAGCCGTCGGCACCCGATCCTTCTCCCGTGGTGGCGACCCAGCGGCGCCTGCTCCCTCTCCGGTGGTGGTGGCTGGAGGTGTCCGCTCCCTCTCCCTCGATGGCGGCCTGCGGTTGGCTTCGCCCGGTTTATCCGCTCCCTCTCTCGGGGTCTAGCGCCCGCTTCCTCTACTCCCTACCGCGCCGCGCGCCCGCTTCCTCTTCTCCCTAGAATTTTGGTTTGTTCAGTTAGAACCGAAACCAAACCGAATTACCCAAAACCAAAATTCGTCGGTTCTGAGTTTCTAAAGTAACTGATCGGTTCCAACATCCAAGGTAACCGAATTTAGTTAATATATACCCAAAGAACCGAACCGATCGGTTTCGGTCAACCGAATGCCCAGAGTGAACTTGTGGTGGACTCATTTGAATTGGCGTCTGGCTGTGTGTGCTTCAGGTGATCCCAAGAACGACCACTTGCAGCTGCTGAACAGGCCCGGAGAGGTTGTTGTAATTATGTTTGTACGGAATTTTGGTTTGTAATGCTTCATCTCTGCCTACTACTCCCTCCGTATTTGTAAAGGAAGTCATTTAGGGACAGTGACATGATCTCTAAAACATAACTATGATCTCTTATTTTATTTTTATAAAAATATTTATAGAGAAGTGATATAGGTATATTTTTATGCAAGTATTTTTTTAACACAAATTTATTCATATAATTTTTACATTTGCAAACTCAACAACATGAGTTATTGATGATTTATATTGCCAATGTTGACCCAAACCTTGTCAAAAAATGACTTTCTTTATGAGTACGTGTCGGTGTTTCGACCCCCGGGGGTCAACACCAACGAGTAAAATCGTAATTGCGTATTCCCTTAATCCGGTGGGCGATGCAAGAAGGACACGGCGATTTATCCTGGTTCGGGCAAAGAAGGCCCTACATCCAGCGCGGGGGGAGATAGTTCGTGTTATCTTGCACCGAAGCGCTAGTACAGGGGTGAATACAAGCGGGTGTGAGAAGCGTGAGCTAGAGCTTGAGCGTCTCGGGCGCTTAGCTCTCTATTTCACACTGTCTCACAGTGTTGTTCTATGATCTAAAGCCTTAGCGTATGAAGCTCTCGATCTCTCTCTTTCTCCCCCCTTCCCCCTAGCTAAAGTCCTGGCGCCTCCTTTTATAGGCGAAGGAGGGGCACAGGAGTACATGTTTTTCGGCCTCACGTGGTTGGTGACGTATGGCGTTGATGTCGATCATGTCGGTGCCGCTATAGAGGTGTACGTCAGCATGGGAGGTCCTACAGCCGTCACGTCTGGAGTTGTTGAAGTGTTGACCAGAGTTGTTGAAGTCCCGCTCAAGGGTCATCATGACGGAGTCGAGGGGCGACGGTCGAGGCCTCAGTTCGAGTCGAGGGGGTCGAGTCGAGAGGGTCGAGGCCCATCGGATAAGGCCGAATCCCGGGAGATGCGGAGAATGTGTTGATTTTCGCGTCTCGAGGGGATGCCGGACGGGACACAGTACTTGGTATGGCGTAACAGTGAAGTACGATCCACGGGATTCTGGGGTATGGGCGATAAAAGCAGGATTCGACTGCCATACTTACAACTGTTACTGTGACGGCGACCATACGGTTAGGCGGGAGCAGGTAAAATGCATTGAATGCGCCTGGATCCGTACGTGGAGTAGGTAGCCGAGGGGTATACTGTGCTCGAGGGTTGCCTATTCACGCGGGTGAAGTTCCGTCCTCGAGTGCGGGCTCGTTCACTCGGGCAAAGTTCCATCCTCGAGGGTTAGCTCATTCGCTAGGCAAAGTTCCGTCTTCGAGGCCGGCCCGTTCACTCGGTGAAGTTTCGTCCTCGTGGGGTCACCCGAATTGTACCCTCGAGCGTATGGTCTTGGTCCACGTGGTAGCCCATGGAGCAGGCTGTGGCTTTGGGCTATCGACGCCTGTTCGTGGGCCAGCCCAGTATGCTTTAGCCTGAGGGCTTTCGAGCAATAGTGAGGGATGTCATTGGAGGGTTTGCATTGCTGATTTTTGGGATTAGTCCTGTTAATCGAGGGTTTGGGATACCTCTTTCCCAGATCCTCGACAGTAGCCCTCGAGCCCTTGCGTGAGTGGTGGCACTCAGGCAGGGGGTCAGGAGTCGGGAGCGAGGTGCGACTTGGATTTTTCTACGGGGGGCACGTGAGCGTCACCCGCGGGGGTAGCCCCCGAGGCCTCGGAGGAGTCAGAAGACTCCTTCGAGGGCTTTATTTGTCTTCGGTCGAGGGGTGCTCGTCCAGTTGGGTGTGGACCTGAACTGGAGTCACGACGCTTTGCCGAGGGGTACATAGGAACGTCGAGCCCCCGAGGAATTTTTGACCCTCTTTTGTCAAGGGGTGTCGGGCACGATCGAGCCCCCAAGCCTCGTGCGGCTGGGGCGTTGCTGGCCTCGGCGTTCCTCTCACGAGTCCTTTTGATCAGACGTGAGGTGAGAAGGGTTGGACTACCCTCGATAGGGCGAGCCTTGAAGTTCTCAGTGAGCTGGTAACGAGAAAATCCAAGTGAGAGCCCGTTCCTCGTTCGATAGAGGTTGGTTGGTGGCCCAGAGGTGGTCTCATTAAAGCAAAATGCATGGACCTATGGATACCGATTCCATTCGATAGGTCTCGGCGGCTCGATGCCTCCCTTTGGGGGGATTCCATAAAAGTCTGTAGCATTCCGCCTTGGATATGTCCAAAGGGGTCTCGAGAGTTCATTCTCGAGCAAGGCCTAGTGTTGGCTCCCCCTTGGTCACCCCTGACTCAGGTGCTCGAGGGCGGCTGTCGAACCCTGGTCGAGGGCCAGCCTTCGCTCCCTCGAGGATTGTTGTGGGGCCGGAGCCCCTTTACCTTCTCCTGGAGGAATCCGTCGGTTAGTAATGTCTATTTTTCTTACCGTCAGACGCTTCTTTTGAGGAGGAGGCTTATGCGGTGCAGTGGTGGAGACCGTGGTGGGCCTAGGTAACGGCTAATTGCCTGAGGTGTGACACATGTATCCGGGTGAGAATCGAGGGGGAACGGTTAGGTAAATGCATTAATAGCGGCGAGTTACCTTTTTTTGCCACCGGATTTCGCCCGTTGCTCCTCCTGGGTATAAAATCAGGTGGGACAGGCACTGTTCGCCCCTAACTCTGCCATCCTGCCCTCGCCACCACTAGTGCTCTGAGTTCCTGCTTTCCTGCGTGCGAGGGTAGGAACTTAGAGGCAAAGTCACGATTGGGAACCTTCCCGGTCGCCCGTCCGCCGAGGAGATTCATGTTGTTGCCGCAGCCGCCGCGTCCACCGAACAGATTTGTGCCGCCACCGCTGCCATGGCCCCCATCTTCCAGCCTGCCGAACCCTGGCGCCCGTCGACCGTAACGCGGCAGAGGTTGAACGAGCTGGTGGGAGAAGGACTTCTCTGCCCCATCATCAATCTGACTCCGCCAGAGTGGATTGCACCGTCGAGGAGCCACCTGGAGCCAAGGCCGCTGGAGGGCTACGTGGTGAGCTTCCTCAAGTACCACCGGCATGGGTTCAGAGCGCCCTCAAGCGAGTTTATGCAGGGGCTGACAAACTTCTATGGCGTCGAGCTCCAACACTTCTCCCCCAATGCCATCTGTAACGCCGCCATCTTCACGGCCGTCTGCGAGGGCTACTTAGGGATGGTGCCACATTGGGAGCTGTGGCTCCATTTCTACATGGGGGAGTGGTTCGCCTCTCCGGTGGGACTAGGCGTGAGGCAGATCGCCAGAGTAGGCTGCCTGAACTTTGAGTTGAAGACAGGCAAGTCAGAGGTGCCACGCGAGTACATCCCCACCGGGTTGATGTCCAATCACTCCCGGTGGGACGAGCAATGGTTCTACCTCCGCAATGATGGAGGCCACCTCCCGCCGTACACCGGGCGGCTCATCACCGAGCGGCCATTCAACTGGCCGCACGGTGTGATGGGGGATCTCCAACGTCGACTTCGACCCCTCGTCGCCACGATGAGGACCCTTTGAGAGGCGGTCCTGAAGGCGGGTGTGGTGGTCTCGGCCTTCCACAGTCGACGGGTGCTCCCCTTGATGGAGTGCGCTCTGTGGTTGGACAAGATGCTCCCCGCGGTGGCGCCCGAAGTGCTCGAGAGGTGCCGGATGTCCAGAGAGGAGATATCCGCTGCGGAGATCGTCGTGCGGGTGAAAGGGATGGTTGCAGGTTTGTTCAGGACAGAGGACATCAACCGCCTCCCCATGTGGCCGAAGGAGGGGTACCTCTGCCTGGACCCATGCTTTTCGCGTTTATGTTTCATCCCTCTTTTCCTTACTCTGTCCTTGCGACTAAGTTCCTTCGTGCAGGGGAGAATTGACTACCGGAGATCGAGGCCCCCATTGAGGGAGGATGCTCCCGATCGTCAGGTAAGACACTTCGATGCCCAGTAGGAAAAGAGGCACAAGGATGAGGAGAAGAAGAAAAAGGACAAGAAGCTCCGAGAGCGCGAACAGCGCGAGAAGCGCCGTGCACAGCAGAGGCGCGCCGGGCTCCCGGAGGAGGAGTCTCCCTTAGAGGATGAGGGAGACGAGGATGATGACGATGATGTCAATGTCAAAGGGGTGGCAGGACATCTTGAGCTCTTTCTGTCTGGTCCCTCCCGTACTGACCACCTTTCGGCACAGGAGGATGCACCGGAGCAGCGTGCCCCTCAGCCGACAACGTCGACCTCGGAGCACCGGCGAGGGAAAAGGTCGGCCGACCCCTCGACAAGGGGGGTTCATCCACCTCCCATCGTACTCGCGGTGGGACCCCTCCCACTTTGACCTAGGAGACCCGGTCCCGGTCATTGGCGCGGGCGGAGCAGAGTCATGCCCAGGAGACCTCGTCGGAGCAGGAAGGCACGACGACCCCACCGGCAGCCCCTAGTAGCCCTAGCCCTAGGAAAAGCTCAGCTTTGGGTGAGGCTTCGAGGTCTGCTAGCGGCTCGAGGGGGACCCAAAAGGCCTCTATCCCCTTCGAGTAAGTGTTGTCAATTTAAATTTCTTCTCGTTGCTTCCCCATTCTGCGGTTCATTAAGTTCTCTGCTAATCTGCTTTCCGTCCAGGCCAAAGCGCCGTATCGAGGAGACGACCCTTGCGCCGGCTAAGCGGCTCAGGGTGGACTCGGCCACCAAGATGAGGTCCTTGGTCACAGGTGAGACATCGAGGCCCTTGGCACCGTGGGAGGCAAAGTGGCTGTCCTTAGCCCTCGGGCCTATGGCTCACGGGAGGCTAATGGGTTCTGCTCTTGCTGCAGGGTCGAGCGACTCGGGGACCATGATGGGCGATGACTCCGAGCTGGGGAAGATGCAGGAGGGAGGGTGTGCCTCTTCGGTGTCGACGTTTGTGGTCCCCGAGCTTGGCCCGGCGCCAGGGAGCAGAACCACAGCGTCGGGAGCCCTTGACCTGGGACAACCCGAGGTCTCTGTTTCCATGCTCGAGGCGGGAGCCCCCGAGGGCCACGAGCCAGGAATGGAGGTACCCCTCGTCGACCTTGAGGGTGAGGAGGCCATCGCCCCTCCCCCCTCGACGGGAGGGCGGAAGCTGTGCCGACGGGGCTACACGAGCTAGAGGCCTTGCGGAAGCAGGAGCAGGAGGCCCTGCAGGAAGAGGAGCTACCGCAGACGCAGCAGGAGGAGAAGAAGTCACTGGAGCGACAAGAAGAGGAGGAGCTGACTGGGGGCCGGCCCCAGTATCAGCAGGCGCAGCAGATGCCGCCGAGGAACACGACGCTGCTGGATCTATCGGCGCAGCAACCGCCTAAGCCATCGGAGGGGGAGGAGACCTCGGGACTCCCAAAATAGTGGGTGTCCATGATCACCGGCAAGCTGCTGACAAAGCAAGAAGCGGTGTTGAAGGCGTGGACGGTTCTGCGCTCGCTGGGACCACAGCTCGAGGGGGAGACCACGGCGCCGAGCCCACCGAGAGACGTGTCGATGGTGGACCTACCGATGCCACAAGACGTGGAGTTGGAGGAAACGATGGCCTTGACCCCTCCGCCACCTCCGAAGGCACCTGAGCCAGCGTCAAGCCAACCACCGCAACCGTCGACCGCGCCGTTGGAGGAGCCAATGGTTTCTGGTCCACAAGCGGAGCGGCCGAAGGAGACGGTGGCCAAGAGTCCTTCTGCTTTTCGACATCAGAAGGAAGGAGAGGATCCCCCTCGCATGCTAGAGTAGTCATCGCATTGGGGGCTCCTGGCCCGTATAGGAGGTCGACTTTTCACTCCGAGCTAGGAGATACCAGCATCGCATCAGAGTTCCCCACCCCGGCCGAGTTGGCAGAGCGCCATGGTGCCCCACACGATGTGGTAGATAAGATCGAGTCCTTGGCGTGAACCAAGGTCAAGATGGTCCTCCCATATTGGGGCAAGGAGCGTGTCGTGCTCCAGGAGCTCGGCGACCCCAGCACTCCTGAGATCGTAATGGATGACCCGGAGGAGGTCAAGCGCTGGGAGGACGTGGAACAGTCCCAAGCATGGCTGCAGCACTCCCTGGAATCTCGACCAGAATCTTGCAGTAAGTCCCTGTTTAGATCACATACGGTTTTTGGCTTTTTCTATATGGATTGCCTTAACCCTCGATTTCTTGTTTCCAGGATGTGCGAAGGCGTTTTGACTCTAAGTCATACTTCCTCCATGAGACGCACAACAGTCGGGAGGAAGTGCTTCACCAACTCGAGGCCGGTCGTTTTGCATAGAGCAAGGTGGCCAAGGTCAAGGAGGAGGTGAAGCGGGCCAAGGAGGAGGCCGCCAAGGCCAAGGAGGAGGCCGCCTGGGCGAAGGAGGACACTGAGGCAGCTCGAGGTGAAGCCGCCCAAGTCAAGGAGGAGCTCTGATGGGCCAAGGAGGAGGCCACCGTAGCCAAGGGCGAAGCAGAGAAGGCCAAGAGCGATGGCACTCGCACCCAAGAGCACATCAAGCTACTCGCGGAGGAGGCTCGAGGCTCCGTGGAGCGTATCCGCTCACTCGAGGCCAGTCTGGCTCAAGTCTCCATGGCGTGCGACACCCTCTTCGCCTTAGTCAAGGAGGAGAAGGGTCAAGTCGACAACCTGGACGCCAAGCTCGAGGCGATGAAGGCTGCCCTTCGAAGGAGCAAGCCATCATCTTGGCTGGTGGCGCCCTCGAGACCCTCCGGTGCGAGAAGACGGACATGACCCGGGCTTTCAAGGAGGCCCAGCGGGAGCGAGACGAGGCTCGGGAGGAGTGCGATGCCATGCTGGAGGACTGTAGCACCCTCAAAACCCGCAGTGCCAGTGAGTTCCTTGGTGGGCTTCAACTTTTTCCTTTCCGTATGACTTGTTTCACTGTTGTTTCATCTTTCAGGACTTGAGACCGAGCTGCTCTCCACTCAGACCACCACCAAGGCGCTACAAGAGAGCCTCGTGGTAGAGGGGGTGCTGCTCGGTAGGTTTTGAGTCGCCATCAATAGGCTCTGCACCTCCTGGGAGGTTGAGCCCGTCGAGGAGGCCAGAGAAGACGTCCCGAAGGCCGCATTCGTCGACCGGCTCTACCATCTCGATGCCACCCTTCGGGATCGCGTGCGGGAGCACTTCACACCGACATGAAGCGGGCGCTGGCGGTGGTTTCCTCCGGCTTCATCTTTGACATGGGCGTCGTCGCCCAAGGCTTCGTCCCTGACATCTCGAAGACCGATGCCGAGAATGAGGAGCGATGCCGAGGGCTGATCTAGGATGCCGAAAGGCTGAGGGGAGCGCTGGTGAAGCTGTTCAAAGATGAAGTCCTGCCCCCTGAAGATGAAGGGTACACCATCGAGGAGGGCGGCGATGGAGACGGCGGAGCGGGCCTATAGGGCAAAATTGGGCGAAGGTGCCCGTGTAAATAAGTTAGTTTTTGTAACTTATATTTAGTGTGGGCGGAGCAAGCCTTTAAAACATCTATGCATCTATCATAATGCATTTGGATATTTTAAGTTTGAGCCTTCTCTGTTTTATTTCGCCTAGATTTTGCTTTCTTAACTAAGTGTTCGATGCATGCTCGTATCCCTCGAGGAAGGGGGAGCGAGTGGGGGTACTATAGCCCTGAGGCGTAGGAGAGCCCCAGGCTCGATAGCCCTTGACCCTTAGGGAGTTTGAGGTGTTTTCTACTTGATCGCGAAGCGCATCGAGGCATAGGAAAGAAGAGACGCTCGAGCTTCGATCACCTAACTTTTGCTTTTCGATTAAGTGTTCGACGCATGCTCGTATCCCTTGAGGAAGGGGGAGCGAGTGGGGGTACTGTAGCCCTAGGTATAGGAGGGCCCCAGGCTCGACAGCCCTCGACCCTTAGGGGGTTCGAGGCATTTTCTACTTAGTTGCGAAGCAAAAGGAGACACTCGAATTTTGAAAAATTGTTCGTATTTTTTATGAACTTAGGGGGTTCCCCCCTTTAGCCCCCGAGGGAGGCTTGACTCTGGCGAGACAGGGTCGAGGCTACCTTTTGCATGTACAATAATGAGTTTGAACTTATAATCAAAAGTACTTCTTATATTTGTCATGCGAAAATGTATGAAACATGCGAGAATGTACAAGGGTATCGATGCGCCCTATGGGTAGAAATGACGTAGCTGTTCGATTTTCCATGCGTTGGTGAAGGTTTCACCCTTGTTGTTCGTTAGCTTGTACATTTCGGGCTTTAGCACCTCAGCTATGGTGTATGGGCCTTCCCATGGTGGAGTCAGCTTGTGACGCCCCTTGGTGCTCTGTCGTCGACGTAGGACGAGGTCTCCAACTCGGAAGTCCCTCGAGCGCACGTGCTTGTCGTGGTAGCGTTGAAGTTTCTGCTGATACCTTGTGAAGTGAATCAGTGTCATGTCCTGAGCCTCCTTGAGCTGGTTGACGGCGTTTGTAAGGGATTCTTCGTTGGTTTGCTTGTTGTAGGCCTTTAGTCGAGGGGAACCATACTCGAGATCAATGGGGAGGACGGCCTCGGACCCATAGACCAAGAAGAATGGTGTGGACCCTGTGGCTTGAATAGGTGTTGTCCCTAAGCTCCACAGGACCGAAGGCAGCTCCGCGACCCATTTCTTTCTGTGCTTGTTAAGGTGGTTGAAGATCATTGGCTTGAGGCCCTGCAAAATCATGCCATCGGCGCGCTCGACCTGGCCGTTAGTTCGAGGATGAGCAACCACGGACCAGTTTACATGGATGTGATGGCGATCGTAGAAATCCAAGAACTTCTTGTCGGTGAACTATGTGCCATTGTCAGTGATGATGACGTTCGGGACCCCGAAGCGATGGATGATGTAGGTGAAGAACTCGACCGCCCACTCGGAGCGGATATTGCCGATAGGCCGGGCCTTGATCCACTTGGTAAACTTGTCGACAGCAACGAGTAGATGCGTGTACCCCTTGGTTGTCCTCTTGAGAGGCCCCATGATATTGAGCCCCCAGATCACGAACGGCCAGGTGATGGGGATCATCTGTAGGGCGTGAGCTGGGAGGTGCGTCCGCTTGGCGTAGAATTGACACCCCTTGCACAAGCGGACAATGTTGATGGCATCGAAAATGGCGGTTGGCCAGTAGAAACCCTGTCGAAAGGCATTGTCGATGAGGGTCCTTGGCGCTGTGTGGTGACCGCAAGCCCCCGAGTGTTTATCCTCGAGGAGCCTCCTGCCTTCTTTGATAGTGATGTAGCGCTGAAGGATACCTGATGGGCTTCGCCTGTAGAGTTCCTTGCCATCACCGTAGATGACGTAGGAATTGGCCCATCACGTGATCCGGCAAGCCTCGGTCCAGTGTTTCAGGAGCTCCCCTTGAATGAGGCAGTTGAGGAAAGGGACTCACCAATTCGGAGGTGGGCTCGACAGAGGAGGTGTCCCCTCGATCTCCATGACCTCGGCCTTGGTCGAGGGGACCTTGACCGAGGCCGCGGGGTTGAGTTTTGAGGGTGTGGTGCCAGCCCCCGAGCCCAAGTCGACAAAGGGCTCGAAGAGGTCTCTTGAGAATACATCCGCAGGGACAGTACCTCAAGTTGATGCGATCTTTGCGAGCTTGTCCACAGCTTCGTTGTAGCGTCAAGCAATATGATTGAGCTCGAGGCCGTGGAACTTGTCGTCTAATTTGCGCACTTCGTTGCAGTAGGCTTCAATCTTGGCATGGTGGCAGCACGAGGCCTTCATCACTTGGTCGATGATGAGTTGCGAGTCACCTCGAACGTCAAGGCGTCGGACCCTGAGTTCGAGGGCAATACACAACCCGTTGACAAGAGCCTCATACTCGGCAACATTATTAGAAGCGGCAAAGTGGATGCGAATGATGTAGTGCATGTGAACTCCGAGGGGTGAGATGAAGAGCAAGCTTACGCCTGCTCCTGTCCTCATGAGCGACCCATCGAAGTACATTGTCCACAGCTCGGCTTGGACTTGAACTGGCGGCAACTGGGTGTCGGTCCACTCAGTGATGAAATCCGCTAGCACCTGAGATTTGATGGCCTTCCGTGGTGCGTAGGTCATGGTCTCACCCAGGAGCTTGACCGACCACTTAGCAATCCTTCCAGCAGCCTCCCAGTTTTGGATGATTTCTCCCAAGGGGAAAGAAGACACCACGGTAACTGGGTGGTTGAGGAAGTAATGCTGGAGCTTGCGTCGCGTAAGAACGATGGCGTAGAGCAGCTTTTGCACCTATGGGTAGCGGGTCTTGGTTTCTAAAAGCACTTCACTGACGAAGTAAACCTGCCACTAGGCGGGCAGGGCATGTCCTTCCTCTTGCCTCTCGACCACTATGGCCGCGCTGACCACCTGAGTGGTCGTGGCGACATAGAGGAGGAGAGGCTCGGGGGGTTCAGTCGATGTCGCCAGTCGAGGTGGGACGAGGATGGGGTGGAGGTCAGCATGCTCTTGAGTTTGTCGGGGGCCACCTCAGCCTCCGCTCCATGTGAAGCGTTCGGATTTTTCAAGAGGCGATACAGGGGCAGGGCCTTTTCCCCCAAACGTGAGATGAAACGGCTAAGAATCGCGAGGCAGCCCATGAACCTCTGTACACCCTTGAGATCTCGAATCGGCCCCATTCGTGTGATGGTTGCGACCTTCTCGGGGTTGGCCTTGATCCCGCGCTGGGAGATGATGCATCCGAGGAGCATGCCCCGAGGCACCCCAAAGACACATTTCTCAGGGTTAAGTTTGATATTCTTGGCTCGAAGGCACCCGAATGCGATTTCGAGGTCATGGATGAAGTTGTCGGCTTTTTTGGATTTGACCACGATGTCATCGACATAGGCCTCGACCGTGTTGCCTATGTGTCCACCGAAGACATGGAGCATGCATCGCTGATACGTTGCCCCGGCGTTTCAAAGGCCGAAGGGCATGGTGATGTAGCAATACATGTCGAAAGGTGTGATGAAGGAAGTCGCGAGTTGGTCAGACTCTTTAATCTTGATTTGGTTGTAGCTGGAATAAGCATCAAGGAATGAGAGGATTTCACATCCCACGGTAGAGTGAACAATTTGATCAATGCGTGGTAAAGAAAATGGAACTTTCAGACATGCTTTGTTTAAACTAGTATAGTCAACACACATCCGAATTTTTCCATTGTTTTTCTTAACTAACATGGGATTAGCTAACCATTCGGGGTGATGAACCTCCTGGATGAATCCAGCCGCCAAAGGCTTGTGTACCTCCTCACCGATGATCCTGCGTTTCTCCTCATCAAAGCGGCGCAGGCGTTGCTTCACCGGTCTGGACATGGCTCGGATCTCCAAGGCATGCTCCGCGACTTCCCTCGGTATGCCCGGCATATACGATGGACTCCACGCAAACATATTGGCATTTGCACGAAGAAAGTCAATGAACACTGCTTCCTATTTGCTCTCGAGGTTGGCACTGATCGTCAGCACCTTCTCACCGTAACAACTCAGGTCGAGGGGGACTGTCTTGGTGTCTTGCGCTGGCTCAAAGCTGTCGACATGACGCTTGGGGTCGGGCACCTCGTCGGCGAGGCGCTCAAGGCTTGAGGCTATCATCATGTTTTGCTCGACGGCCTCTCCGTACTTGACGCATTCGATGTCGCAGTCATACGCGTGCTCGTAGGAGGTGCCGATGGTGATGACGCCTCTGGGTCCTGGCATCTTGAGCCTGGTCAGCCGATGATGGCATGATAAGTTCTGTGAAAGCCAACCACCTCGAAGGTGAGGGTCTCTTTCCTGAAGTTAGCGGGGGTGCCAAAGCAGACTTGAAGGTCGATGCAGCTGATGGGAAGAGCCTTCTTCCCTGGCACGACGCCATGGAAGCCCCCGGCGCTGGGTTGGAGTTGGCACCTCTTGACCCCCAGGAGGTCAAGGGTCTCGAGGTAGATGATGTTTAGGCTGCTGCTGCCATCCATGAGGACCTTCAAGAGGCGGGTGTTGATGATGATCGGGTCGATGATGAGCGGATAGGCCCCGGGGTTGGGGACACGATCCGGATGGTCATCGTGGTCGAACGTGATGGGCGCATCGGACCAGTCGAGGTAGTGGGGTGTCGTGACTCAGACGGAGAAGACTTCTTGACGTTCCCTCTTGAGCTGTCAAGGCGTGAGTTGGGTCGAGGGGCCTCCATAGATCATGTAGCAATCGTAGACTTTGGGGAATTTTTCGTCTTCCCTATTGTCTCCCTCATTGCCCCTGGTCTTTCTTATCGTCACCCTTCTTGATGCCTAGTTTCTCGAAGTGCCCTTGAAGCATGTGGCATTCCCTGAGCTTGTGTTTTGCCTCGTCCTTGTGATAAGGGCAGGGCTCCTCGAGCATCTTGTCGAAGATGGCCCCCTCAGGGGGACCCCGTGGTTTTTTGCGCTCGGCTGCTGTGACGAAATCACCTTCTGCGGCCTCACGCTTGCCTTGCTAATTCTTCTTCTTCTTATTGTTGTTCTTCTTCAAACCTTTACTCGAGCCCCCGGCGTTGGCTGTCGGTGGCTTTCCCTTGTCCTTCTCGCCGCCGAAGAAGGCTCCGACCGCCTCCTCGCCCAGCCGCGTAGTTGGCGACCACATCCATGAACTCGCAAACTAGGTCCTTGCAGGTCGTACCCGCAACAAATGCTAGAATGACATCGAGATCAGAGATGTGGGGGAGTTCAGTTCGGAGCTTGGAGAAACATCAAGCAAAGTCACAAAGAGACTCCTCTGGTTTTTGCTTACAGTTGCGTAGTTCCCAGGAGTTTCCAGGATGCACATAGGTACCCTTGAAGTTCCCCTCGAAGATCCAAACTAGGTTGACCTAGTCATGAATCTGGTCAGGGGGAAGCTCCTCAAGCCACCTACGCGTGGTGTCGGATAGGAACAGGGGAAGGTGACATATGATCACGCGATCATCACGTGCCCCGCCCGCCTGACAAGCCAGTTAAAAATCGGCTAGCCAGAGCTCGGGTTTGGTTTTGCCATTGTACTTGAAGACGCTTGTGGGGGGTCGAAACTTGTTGGGCAGCTAGGCATTGCGGATCATCCTGCTGAAGACTCAAGGACCCAGTGACTCCGGGGCCCGTCAGTCTTCATCGCTGTCGTAGCGCCCCCCACGATGGGCGTTGTACCCTCGATCCTCGGCATCCCCGTGTTTGCGCTTGCGATTCTCAATGATATCGATGCGCACGTCATGCGGGGCACGGTTGTCGATGATACGATCTCGGGCTGTTGTCTTCTTCAATCGGGGGGCCGCATCTTGATCGACCAAACCCTCCCTCTCGGGCCGGGAGGGCTTGTCCTGTGGTTCAGAAGCTACCTATGCCTCGAGGCTGAGCTCTCAGCTTGTTGAACAGCAGCAACTTGAAGAAGACCCTTGATCTCATGTTGTATCCGTCGAGCTTGCGAGTTGGATGGCGCGGGCATATTGCGAAGAAGCATAGCCACCGCGATAATGTTCTGGCTTGCTCGAGGGTAACGGTTGATGGGATGTTCGGGTGCCCCGCCCTCGTTGATCTGTCGGAGGACCTCTCGGGCCCTGGCTCAGGCTCTACCAACGGGCGGTCGATGCTCCTACTCGAGGGTTCGCTTGAGCTGGCGTAGTCGTTCCCGGTCGTCATCGAGTTTAGCCTACAACTCCTGAATTTGTGCCAGCTGTGCGTCCTGCTCATAAGGATGGAGGCACGCCTCTAGGGGTGCGACTGGTTGTCGATCCTCTATTTTGGGGAGAGCCCCTCCCGCTCTAGCGGCAGCCGCATCGGCCATCAGATCGACGGTGTCCTGATTGGATATGTCATTACCGTCAATGTGGAGACACTCATGGGTAGGGTCCCAATGGTCAGAGTCGGAGTCGGGGTCACTGCAGTAGAAGACAGGGAATTTTCCCCGCGCCTCCTCTTGCAGCTACTGTCGGAGTGTGCTGACGGCGTAACTCCGAGGGCCGGGCGCTCTTGTGAAGTCCAAGCCCTCGGAGGCCGTCATGACCGTCCCTACATTCGTCATTGCACGAAGGAAGGCGCCTGGGCGGTCCCCTATCGTGCTCATGCTAGTGTGGGTCGAGGTCAAGAACGTCTTTGTGGCATTGTTGAGATGAACGGGAGCCATTGACGACGCTCGAACAGCTCGTGCGAAAGTAGGCTCGATGGGATGGGGGTTGCACGCATTGGGGGAGTTCTGCCAGGCTTCCTCGATGAGTGTATTGCGAAGGTGAAGTCGGGGTTGTCGTGGAGCCCTGCTGGTCCATCCTCTGCTCCTGAACTCAGGTCAAATAATCCCCCAACAAGGGGCTCCTCATCACCAGTCAGGAGTGAGGGGAATGCGGCGGGCACCATCCTCGACTCAGGTTGATGGCAGTGACGGCGTCTATCGCGCCTGCTTCTGGTTATGGCGGCATGGTGGTGAGACCGACAGGTGGCCCCTCCTGAGCGTGGGGGCAGACTACGACCTCCGCTTGGGTCACTGATCGAGAGCAGGGTCATGTCATAGCCCTGACCAAGGGACATGAACTCCAGATTCCTGAACCAGATCATCATAGCGCGCGGAAGTGGTGAAACAGAGTCGCCCATCCGGAAAAAATGGTGGGAAATCATTGGTAACATGCTGGACCCCTACCTGGCGTGCCAACTATCGGTGTTTCGACCCCCGGGGGTCAAACCAATGAGTGAAATCGTAATTGCGTGCTCCCTTAATCCGGTGGGTGATGCAAGAAGGACACGGTGATTTATCCTGGTTCGGGCAAAGAAGGCCCTACATCCAGCGCGGGGGGAGATAGTTCGTGTTATCTTGCACCGAAGCGCTAGTACAGGGGTGAATACAAGCGGGTGTGAGAAGCGTGAGCTATAGCTTGAGCGTCTCGGGTGCTTAGCTCTCTATTTCACACTGTCTCACAGTGTTGTTCTGTGATCTAAAGCCTTAGCGTATGAAGCTCTTGATCTCTCTCTCTTTCTCCTCCCCCTTCCCCCTAGCTAAAGTCCTGGCGCCTCCTTTTATAGGCGAAGGAGGGGCGCAGGAGTACATGTTTTTTGGCCTCACGTGGTGGGTGACGTATGGCGTTGATGTCGATCATGTCGGTGCCGCTATAGAGGTGTACGTTGGCATGGGAGGTCCTGCAGCCGTCGCGTTGGGAGTTGTTGAAGTGTTGACTGGAGTTGTTGAAATCCTGCTCGAGGGTCATCCTGATGGAGTCGAGGGGCAACGGTCAAGGCCTCAGTTCGAGTCGAGGGGGTCGAGTCGAGGGGGTCGAGGCCCATCGGATAAGGCCGAATCCCGGGAGATGCGGGGAATGTGTTGATTTTCACATCTTGAGGGGATGCCAGACGGGACATAGTACTCGGTATGGCATAACAGTGAAGTATGATCCACGGGATTCTAGGGTATGGGTGGTAAAAGCAGGATTCGACTGCCATACTTGCAACTGTTATTGTGACTGCGACCATACGGTTAGGTGAGAGCATGTAAAATGTATTGAATGCGCCTGGATCCGTACGGGGAGTAGGTAGCCGAGGGGTATACTGTGCTCGAGGGTAGCCTATTCGCACGGGTGAAGTTCCGTCCTCGAGGACGGGCTCATTCGCTCGGGCGAAGTTCCGTCCTCGAGAGTTAGGTCATTCGCTGGGCAAAGTTCCGTCTTCAATGCTGGCCTGTTCGCTCGAGCGAAGTTCCGTCCTCGAGGGGACGCCCAAATTGTACCCTCGAGCGTATGGTCTCGGTTCGCGTGGTAGCCCATCGAGCAGGCTGTGGCTTTGGGCTGTCGACGCCTGTTCGCCGGCCGGCCTAGTATGCTTTAGCCTAAGGGCTTTTGAGCAACAGTGAGGGATGTCATTGGAGGGTTTGCGTTACTGATTTCGGGGATTAGTCCTGTTAGTCAAGGGTTTAGGGTACCTCTTTCCCAGATCCTCGACAGTACGGAAGGAGTACAAGTTTTTGTTTTGTAATTATGATGTATTTATCATCAAATCATGTATGTGATGGCAGCGAGATACACGGGATGCATTAATAAACTCAAATAAAAAATATTATCAGCACTAGCATGTTTAAATTCATTAATAAGCTAAGGTATATAAAGATTTGAAAGACGAAGGTCACTGTGGTTTTTTGACAACAACATATATGATATATTAAAACAGCCATATTTCATAGAGGTCCTCTATACATTAAGGTCCGGTGACCCATAAAGAAGACAGTAGCTTGACTAAGGCACTGTGTGCTATTGGGAATATGCCCTAGAGCTAATCATGTAGATGATGATATTCTGATTGTATCCATGATTAATAAAGTGTTCATTGAATATCCATTATAAACAACTTGTATCGATTGGCGATTATGTGAATTGTTTATGGAACTCAATTACTTGAATGGTTATTCTAAAGTTGTCCCTAGTTGGCGTTCTTGTGAGAATACATTTGAATATTAGACCAGCACATGTAATAGTTGATGGCTATGTTTCATAAGTCATGGATATGGAGATGTCAAACTAATAATGTGGGCACATGTGAGACATGTAGGCTGGACTGACCCGACATGAGAAAGTCTCTATTCACGTCATGTACGTTATGTCCTTAGACCTAAGATTGTGGTATGTGCTCAAGATATGAAATGGTCTACTTAGGGACTATCAAACGCTGCGCTGTAACTGGGTAGTTATAAAGGTGGTCTTCGGGTGGTCGAGAAGCATGCTATGAGACATAGACAATCAAGATGGAATTTGCCCCTCTCTACGCGAGAGAGATATCACTGGATCACTCAAGTGATTGGATCAACAAATGCATGGCCGTGCTTGGGTTAAGTGTTAACCCATGAGTTGAACCATATATCAAGTGGCAAAGGGAATAACTTGTATGTTATCGTAGTGGTTCGTCTGATATGATCTTTGCGTGCACATAGGAGTTGTCACGTCTTGCTAGAGGCCGTTGTCAACTATTGGGCAAGTAGGAGTACTCAGCCCATGTCAATGTGTGCGTGAACCCATAGGGTCGCACGCTTAAGGGGCTGGAAGCCTAATTCGGGTTGGACCCGAATTAGATAAGGCTTAGGGTTACTAATGGGCCTCCAACTCATGAGCTCATTGGGGACACCTATATAACCAAGGGGTAGGGGCGCGGTCAATGAGATACACGCCTTTGGCAGCCGCCATCGCCCTCCCCACGCTCGCGCCTTCTGCTCCTCGCGGACCTAGCAGTCCAGAGGGGCATCGCTTCTTCCCTGCACGTGTGGGATTCCTCGGAGGTGCTGCATCTGGAGCACTGGGACGAACCGCACGATGGGATTGAGGTGACGGACGACCACGCAACTACACTGCCTGCTGCGACATGTACGACTACATCGAGTCGCCTTCCGCTGCACCTGCGCGTCTAGTGGTAATCTCGTAACCTGTAACTAGCAGTATATCCTGGTTTATGAGGTCGAAAAGTTTTGTTTTCTGGCTAGCGTAGCACCCTCATAATCAATCATGTCCCAGCGAAGGGTATTCGCAGGGGCGTTAAAGACGCATGCATCGGGATGGTCTGGCCGCCCGTAGCGTCAGTGAAAAAAGGGTTGATGGAGCCGTTGAATAAAGAACATTTCGACAACCGCAGGATAACATTGATATCGTCGCCAGAGGTAGAAGCTCGAACCGAAATCTCATGCGGAGGCAGAGTCGTCAAACACGCGCGAGAGAAGTGTCTAGAACAACGAAGTAGGACCTGGACCAAATGTAACCAACAGGCTGCATAGACACTTATTAGATGAAAGAAATTTTAAAAAAGATGAAGCTTCATGGATAAGGCAAGGAGTGGGCCCCAAATCCACTGAACTGGCACTACGTGTGAAACTTTAACAGACATGTAAAAAAAAATTGCAACTTTCTTTTTAAGTTTTCTATTCTTAGAAAAAACCAGAAAAGTTAGAAAGCTAGATAAAGATATGCAAGTAGGATCTAGTATTGTTCGCCTTATCACGTAGAACACATAGGTACATACATAATTTAAAATAAATACATTGGTCAGAAGTTATAGCATTTTGAAATGAGTGTTTGATTTTTTAAAGCCACGTCAACAACATGCAACGTTGGGCTTTCATTAGCCACACGCCCACGTCAGGCTGAAGCATTGTAATTGGATCGTTCGCTGACCAAGGAAGTGAGCGAACCAGCATGATTGGAATTGCGAGGCTAGACTTGACAACAGACCCTCATGATATCGCTGCAGTGTCAAGGATACTCTCAACTGTGATACCATTCTATCACTATACTGGTCTAGAATCAGCAGCGATAGGCAAGTCCATCACTCTCGATTACCTTTTGTTCTATGAGTGATGCCTGGTATAGACCTGACAGTGATCCAAGGATCTGGAGTAGTGATCACTAGATATTAAAACAAATTCTATCTTTTGTAGGCTACAAATGACGATCTCTGCAGATGCATTGCTGCCGAGATCGTTTCACTGTGGCGGGTGCTCAGCCGCAAGAGTCATTTGGGGCTCCCCTCCTATGGATACTTTGCCATTGATGTTTCTCTATGCTCGTGTCGTCTACTTTAGCTAGATTATGGTTTACCATGACAGGTTAAGTGAGGGAACCCTCAACCACGACACTCGGACAAATCGTTGTGTCGATGTCTTTAGGTTGAGTCTGCTTGTTGGGTGTCGTGGATGAGGGTTCCATCCTCTTACATTTTTCTTTTGTTGTACTTTCTTTTGTCTTTGGATTATTGCTAGCTCCACTTGTACTTCTTTTTTAAATAATGGAAATAAAAGTTCCGTCTTCACTGATTCTCTAAGAGTAAGAATCAGACCAATTATTACAATCTCACGCCAAAGATAAAAAACAAGGAACCAATTTAATGTCCAAGACGATAAGAGAAACTCCACCCATGAGAAGCAAACATAAACATGCCACTAGACTCTAAAAGCCTGCATGCCTTCACAATGAAAGTCTTGTGCTCATCCAAGCGTCCAAAATTGAAGCCACGTCTTAAGGAACGGTACCTACAAATAATATGGTTTTCGTCGTTTGTTAAAGTTTAAATAATTTCTTGTGAGACGGATTGCTCAACACAGGGCGATGCTCCACTTGTAATGAAATACATGCCTAAGGGCACAAGTGCAAAAAAAATCTTGTTACTCATCACCACCTAAACAGCACACCATATATATATATATATATATATATATATATAAATTAGACCTCCCTTCGCAGGTAGTCACATACTACTCACATGACACAAGCGTAACTACTTAGCCCTCTACTGGTTTCTGTCTTTGGGAGGTTCCTATTTTCTCTCCTCTAAGTGCACACGCAAGAGATAGAGAGCAGCGAGAGACAGAGAGAGATGTCCATGAGCTTCGTGTGCATGGTGGAGGCAGAGTTGCCCCAGGGTTCCGGTTTCACCCAAGGGATGATGAACTCATTCGTGAATAACTAGCACCGAAGGTCTTTGGCAGGATCGGCTTCTCTGGACATCGGCCGCCTATGGTGAACGTCGATCTCAACAAGGTTGACCCATGGGATCTCCCCAGTGAGTCAATCTCTATACCAGGCCGCTCCTCTCTCCTTAACTAATCGAGTAGTGATTCTAACTCATAACAGTTGCTTGCGTGCACCATCACTTGCTAGAGAGAGAGAGAGAGCTATGCAGCTATATATCTAGATCTCTTCTTCCATTTCCTATAAACCTAGGTAATCTCTCTTGGTTGCCCCTTGTCCTGTGAATCTCATTTGTATTTGTTCTCGTCAATCGCTTCACAAATCTTCTGTGTATTCTGTATACCCGTACACATATACAATAAACCTAACTACACCTTTTTTTCATTATATATATCATCAAGGCAAAATTTACCCTTATAGTATCTAAATATTTGAAAAGTTTCCACCTACAACTCTGCTCTTTCATTTCTTCAACTATACTCTCATTTTAGTGTATTTTCCATAGCTACTTCTAGTTTTTTTCCCTTAAATTTTGCTAATGAATTTCAGAGCCCCAAAAATGTAAAACATAAATATGTGACCTGATTTCTTACCTTTCAGTCTCGTATCGATCATTGTCCTGGTCCAATTAACTCTAATAGTGCAACTGATTCTAAGCTACTAACTAAATTTATGAATACAAATAATAGACATCATGAATTATTCTGTTGTTTTTAAAATAGTAAAATTTTGGCTTTTTGCTCGTATAAAACACAGCATTGACTGCATAGATTAGTATGAATTTGCATGCATGAATGGATTACTTATGCTGAGCATGCAATAACGGTGTTGCCCCTACCCAAACTGGAGATCGATGACTAAAAGTTGAAACTACTAGCACACGCTATGACAACTTTGTTTAACCAAACCAGAATTATTCATAGTTCTGCTTCAATATCAAGAACGGAGTACTTATTCATAGTTCTGCCTCTTTCTGTCTCCGTATGCATATATGGGATCCTCTAGACAAAATTGCAACTTTTTTTTTGAAAAAGGGAGGATTTTATTAATTCGCTATCATTCCATTGAGCTGATACAATAATTGCAAACCCATTGTCAGCCTCTACAAAGCCGGAACCAAATGAAAAAAAACTGTCCGGCATTCTAATGATTATCAAACTTAAGATTAGACAAAATTCGCCTCTTATGTTTATTATTTTCCCAAACGCTGTGATGCCTATGTACAACTACATTGTTAATCCATATATAGACATTTTTTATTTTGTAATAAGTGTGGACTTATGCCTCTTCTTTGAAGCTAATTCCATATTATTAAAAAAAAAAGTTGGTCATTTCCAATGCAATACTATTTTCCGCCAACAGCACAAAAAAAAAAAGGCACCAGAAAGTAAAGGGTGAAAAAGGACACTAAGTTTACTATCAAAACAGGAGCATGTATTTACACATAAAGGAAGCCATATCTCTATACATGCATAAGGACATATATCTGTCCTTTTAGGATAACTCAGCGCAGTAAATGATGTTTGCAATCTATGTTGCTATTTGTGTACGTGCTTATCAGGGACAGCATTGGTCGGGCCTAGGGAGTGGTATTTCTTCAGTCAAAGGGACCGGAAGTACGCGACGGGGCAACCCACAAACCGGGCTACAGCATCTGGTTACTGGAAGGCTACAGGCAAGGACCGTCTGGTGGAGTGTCATGGCATGCTGGTGGGGATGAGGAAAACCCTTGTATTTTACAGTGGGAGAGCCCCAAAGGGAAGCAAGACGGAATGGGTGATGCATGAGTACAGGATGATGGAGGGTTCACATGAGCAATCCTCCAACCTTTCCAAGGTAATTAATCAAATAAGGTGTGTGCCTAGCTAGCCGACATACTACTACTGATCCAGTAGTTTACACATGTGCATGAAACAAGAAAATATATTGCATATCCAAGATGACATGGAACTAAAAATGGGTAATAAGTCATTGTTGCAATTAATGGTGATTGATTTCTTCATAACCTAGTAACAAGCTGCCAGCACAATGAATTGCATTGTTGTATAATTTTCTATTAAACATGTGTGGTATCATGACTATTTCAAATTATATACAAACATGTACTGTACTAGTAGAAAAAATATAATAAAAACTATCTTCATCTCTCTTGAAAAAGAACAAAGATATAACCCATCTTAAGATATCAAATTATTCTTCAAGTGATGAAAAGAGAAAGTTATGTCAATTTCTTGCAATAACAACTTCACTTCATTCTTCACTCAAAATGTGCTTGTCTGCAATAATTCAAGGTGTAAATTTCTTATCCTTATCAAGTAGTAAGCTGTTTAATAATTTGAAATAGTTTCATTTTCAACCTCTCATAGAAAACACAATTTGGATCACTGATCACTTTATTTGATCACAACCAAATTAATGAAAAGTCTATAGCCCTAAAAAAGATAAAGTTAAAGTAGATATACAGTATTTACTCATGTATCAATCAGGGTTACATAAAATGGAAAAGGTCAATTTAGTCCACTAGATAGGAACATCATTCTGCTAACACCTAAAACAATTTATGTCCAATTTAGCCCTCTAGATCTTTTGGTTGATCCAAGCTAACACTCAATAACATTTTTTTTTTGTTTTTCTGATATATGTTCAGTTTCAAGTTCAGTTTTATAGGATGATATAGAACATCGTAATTTATTTTAGAAAAAATACATTACGACATTTTCTCATTTTTATATCTTACGCATCTATAATAAATTAACCCTACAGATACATGACTATAAAAAAAATATGATGAGATAATGCATTTTTCTAATATAAGTTATCATATTCAATATCATCCTACAAATTTCAACTTCAAACTCAGCACATGGTCAACTAGAAAAAAATGCATATCCCAATATTAATGAGTTGGTTGTACCAACTGAAACATTAGGAGTGGAGCAACGAATTAAACAAAAATCCTAATATTAATGGGTAGGTTGGACCAACTTTAAAACCCTAATTAATTTGGAGTTTTTTCCTTTAAAGTTGAAGTATTCACAATAATGTTGAGTCACACAATCAAAGCTAGTACAGCTAGCTACAACAGCTGACAAGGCTGCAACCAGGGCTACAGTTATATTCATCAATGAGATGTTTACAGTAGTTTATTTATTATATGGGTCCTCGATGTCCCATCACCAGGAAGATTGGGTACTATGCAAAGTCATCTGCAAGAAGAAATCAGGAGGAGGTGCCAATAATTTCAAGGCAAGCAGAAGCCTGGCCACTGATGGTCATGACACTGCGACGTCTCCACCACCAGTGAAAACTCTCATGGGCATCACACTAGAGCAGGTCCAGGCTGCCATGACAATGCCAAGGGCCAGCCTCAAAACCACAACCGCAAACTCTAACGGGCAAGAACAAATCAGGTTGACACTGCAAAATGGTGCCAGCAACAACAATGTTGTTGATGGTGGCTACCTTCCTATGATCACAAACAATGCCAAGGACGAGCCTGATGAAATGGGCTACACTGATCCTGTAAACTGTGACAAGGATTTTCTCACGGTACTGTTGAGAGATCTGGGAGGTGAGGTGGTGCCAAGCCTGCCACCTGAAACGGCTATCTGTGAGCTCGACCTGGATGATGAAGCACTTCTAGGGAAAATTACTGATATGTTGGAAGCTGGTATATTGGTACATTAATTGCTCGATCATCGTACATATATATATGACATATATGTGACATAATCCTGTTTCAATAGTTCCTGCATGCATATATATGTCATATATTTTCATGTCTCACAAGTGAATAAACATGCATCGTCGTGGGTGTATTGTACTGTGTGTATACTGCATATAGGAGCTTCGAAGTTAATTATGTCGTACCATTCCAGTACATATTAGTAAGGCCAGGAGCTGTGCCTGAAAGAAGAAGCATGCAAGATGTTAAAACAAAGGGAAGATTAAGTTTGTAATCTTTTCGAAAGGGCAGATTAATAAGTTTGTAATCAATAGGGACAAAATGCAGAAACAAAGACACAGGTTGTGTAGTCGATCGTGTCAATAGCTGTGTGTTATTCTCGATGTGTATTACACACTTCTCTTCTAAGGCTACTGCGTATGTTTTGCTCCACCCTGGTTGGATCCAGTAAAGTGAATATATGTTTTGATCAGGCAGCATATCTTTTCTTTCATCGAGGTGCAAGCTAGAAAAATTAATTAGGATTTAGGAGCAATAATAATATCTAAAATGCAAAGTGAACAATTTGTAATTTCGAGAGCACATTTTTTACAATGAATTATCAATAGGAGGGTGATCCTTGTATAATAATTTGCAAAGCATTCCTAATGTGTGAGTATTGATCAACATAGTCAGTCCCCTTTGCCTCTCCATAGCAAAACAATTCACTTCATGTGGAAGTTAATTTTTACGCTTGAAAGCTGTTCAATGAAAAGGACTGTAATACTAGCCCATCCTAGAATTGAGTCCATCATCTACAAGATGTGTAACAACCCTAAATTTGTCAATCCTCTTCAACTCTAGCAATGACTCTGCATGTTAGCCAACATCTCCAACACTAAATTGCAAAGGATTGGTGGTAAAAGAGTTTCACCTTGCCTTAGCACCTTATTCGTTTGAAAACAATGTTCCACATCATTGTTTACCTTCACTGCAATGCTACTCCTTTATGCAAGAATCCATTGACACTAAAAAGGTAAAGAGCTGGGGAGATCATTGTTTACCATATGTCTTCTCTCAGATTTCACCATAAACATAAAGAAATGTTTTACAATGGTTGAGGAAAATTTGGATGGTCAAGACGAGCGATCTGACAACTAGAAAGATAGAGGTATTGAAGAGGAATGGATGAGGGTGGCATCGGGAGGCATCAGATGCGTATAGAATGGTGAGCACATAGAAACCATATGCCTCCAAAATTGAGGGGGTCAGGACCAAGCAAAGAGTGGTAATTCTGTTTTCAAATTTTTTTTATGTAATCAAGGTTAAAATAGTAAGTCTATAATTGTAAAATAATATTTTGAGTAGTATAGTTGGGATGGATAATTCAAGTACTATAGTTAGATGAATATTTTCTTGAGTATTGTAGTTGGGGTAAATAATTTAAGCACTATAGTTAGATGTGTATTTTCTTCTTTCAACCACAAGAGTTCTTCATTCCAGCTCGAGCACTCGACTCTAGGGTTCCAAGCCACATCCGTGCACCACCGTCCTCTGTCGTCCTCCAGGCACTGTCTGCGTTCCCATCCACTGGGAAGGTTAAGGCGAGGGATCGTGTAGATCCGGTGAGGGTAGGGTAAGGGCAAGGGACCGCTGAGGCTTCCATCTAATATTTCAATGATGGTATTTATCAATAGAGGTGTTCATGACAGCCATGTTGTACTATAAAATTTGTACCAATCTAGCTAGCAGTAAGATTTAATTGTGTCTTGTATTTTAATTTACTAGGAAAGTTCCTTAGGAATTACCCTGTGAAACTTTTCTACTATTGAGATAGTTGTTATCTATAGATACAACCAACAATTAGGTATTTTATTAGCTGTACCTATTTGAATTTAAAAGAAATAATTATTATCCGACAGTGATTATCTATATGATCCAAACAAGGCCTTAAGTAGGGGACCAAACGAACTGGTTTCACTACTGCTTGCCTCCTGTCATCAATATCCAAATCTAGTCCTCGTCTCCGTGTGGCTACAAGCTTTGTGCACCTCTTGCTTAGTCGTCGTCCTGTATATATATGAACATGCTTTATTGCGAAAAAGGAAGATTTGTTAAGAGCAAGCATGATGATGTCCTATAAGCATTAGGAGATTGATCGAAAGCAAAAAGCCAGGATCGCTGATGATTGACATGACTGCATACATTGCTGCAGTGCGTGACACGATACTCCTGACTCCTGTATACATCGAAAGATCTCTTCAATTATTCCTGGGTTAGATAGAGAGGATAAAGCAAACAGTGGCCTACATTACTCTACATTAGGCCCGGAGCACCTAACCACTCAGATATTTGAGCCCCGAGACTTCGTACATCATAACTTGCTAGAGGGCGTGAAGGGTGCAGCTCGATCAGTTACTGTGAGCCAACAAAGAACTTTCGAGAAATCAGGGCCCTCAGCTCCCTGGCACGTATATTCATACGTATGTGCATTTGCCATGTCCGGCTAATATGTACGTATACATCCCACTATATATAGCAAAAGATGTCGCGAGCTACTGCCAACAACTTTAGCTGTTCAGATGTACTATAAGCAGTGCTATGCAGTACATGATGATGGGCACGAAGCTTGGTAGCGTATAGCTAGTGTGTGGCTTAACTATTTGAACTGTAGAATTCATTACGATTTGTTTTTGCGTGTAGAACCTCATACTAGCTAGTACACTGCATTTTTAATAGCTCTCAACCACTCGAGTTTACGTAGAACTGCTATAAGATCAAAAGGCTCCTGAGTCCTGACCAATCGCAGTTATGTGCCTGTACACTCTTGTCTCTGCTTGTACATCTCAGGCTAAGCTATAGCTATCTCTGCTTCTACATCTCTGGCTAAGCTATAGCTGCAACTGGTCGACCCAAATTTTGCAATGCCTACACACATAGGCTTCCTAGAGTTATACCAGCATGCACCTACTCAGCACGCAATGCAAAGTGACCGCTCGAGGCCGGGAGCAGGGATGTGACACCACAAAATCGTTATGTGTAGGTGATAGCTAAACATGCGGGCGAAACAGAGGAGGACGAAACAGGCGAAGTGCACGTTTCTCCGGCGATCACCGACGACACTGATGGAGATCCCCTCTGCAAAGTAGGAGATCGAGCTCGGGCAACGACGCCACGTCGATTGACCGTGGTATTTGTCTCTAACCCTTCTCCTACCTCTGTTATGATTAGGATGAATAAACGATGAAGAATATAAGATCAAACCATAGTGAGACACAAGATTTAACGTGGAAAACCCCTCTAATGTGAAGGGAAAAAACCACGGGCGCTAGCCAGCAAACACTCCTTACTATAATCAAGAGTCTGGGTTACAACGCCGTAGCGGCGGCTTACAAGAGAATAAATCTCGGTGAAACCCTAGCAAGGGTATATGTACTGTACCGCGGGGGGCTTCGCCCCCCGCACCCCCTTGGTGGCCACCGTGATGGGCCAACTTCAGACTCCGCTTCGCTCCGGCCCGGCCTTCGGCTTCTAAAGCCTCCGCTTCGCTCCGTCAGAAGTTCGGCCTTTATCTTGGGGAATGAATTTGGAACATGTTCAACAAACTCCACCTTAAGATAAATTCATCTTGTAGCATGAATCAACACCTGCATCCTCAACATAGCAACACGACAAATACCGCTGGCGCCAAATAGTCTCTTGGACTATTCTACTAAGCCAACTAAGCTTGAGCATAGCTTAAACTTAGCAACAGGAACAGGCTTAGTCATCATATCAGCAGGATTATCATGAGTACTGATCTTGCATACCTTTAGCTTACCATCTTCGATCATATCACGAACAAAATGATACTTGATGTCAATATGTTTAGTCCTCTCATGGAACATCTGATCTTTGGTAAGATAAATGGCACTTTGACTGTCATAAAATAAATTAATGCAAGAATCATCTCCACACAGCTCAGCATACAAACCTTTAAGCCAAATTAATTCCTTGGACGCTTCACAAACAGCCATGTATTCTGCTTCAGTAGTAGACAGTGCAACAACAGACTGCAAAGTGGCCCTCCAACTCACAGCACAACTGCCAATAGTGAACACATAACCAGTGATAGACCTTCGTCTATCCAGATCAGCAGCATAATCTGAATCCACATAACCAATAAGTCCCTTATCAGTTCTGCCAAATTTCAAATAATAATCCGCTGTGCCTCTGAGGTACCTGATAATCCACTGAACTGCCCCCAATGTTCTTTACCAGGATTAGACATATACCTGCTAACCAAACTCATAGCATATGATAAATCTAGACGAGAGCAGATCATGGCATACATCAAAGACCCAACAACACTAGAATAAGGAACCTTTGATATGTATTCAATCTCTTGATCTGTACTAGGACAATGATCAGCTGACAATTTAAAATGAGGTGCAATAGGAGTACTAACAGCCATAGCATGATGCATGTTAAAACGCTGAAGAACCTTTTTAATATAATTTTGCTAACTCAGAAATAACAAATCAGATTCTCTGTCTCTAGTAATTTCCATACCAAGTATCTTCTTAGCAGCACCAAGATCTTTCATGTCAAACTCAATACTCAACAATTTCTTTAATTTAGTGATTTCAACAGTACTCTTGGCAGCAATCAACATATCATCAACATATAACAGCAGATATATAGGTGATCCATTAACATGCTTAATGTAAACACAGCTATTAAATTTTGACCTCTTAAATCCATGCGACAGCATAAATAAATCAAACCTTTTATTCCACTGACGAGGGGACTGCTTCAAACCATACAAGGACCTCTTCAACTTGCACACAAATTTCTCCTTGCCTGACACTATGAACCCTTCTGGTTGGTCCATGTATATATCCTCCTCAAGAACACCATGCAAAAATGCAGTCTTCATATCTAACTGCTCAAGCTCAAGATCATGTGAAGCAACAATACTAAAGAAAGTACGGATAGTGCTATGCTTTACAACGGGAGAAAACACATCATTATAGTCAACACCAGAAACTTGACTGTAGCATTTTGCTACTAACCTTGCCTTGTACTTTGGAGGCTCTCCTGGAGTTAAACCCTCCTTTCGTTTGAAGATCCACTTGCAGCGAACAGTCTTTTTTTTCTTAGGCAAAGGAACAATCTTCCAAGTGCAGTTCTTCTCTAGAGACTGCATCTCATCATGCATAGCTGAAATCCACTTCTCACGATCAGCAGAAGCAATAGCATCTTTATAAGTTTCAGGCTCATGAGCATTCTCCACCTGTTCAGCACAAATCAAAGCATAATAAGTCAAATTACATTCCTCAATTAGACGCTTTGGAGCGCCACAATTCCTCTTGGACCTGCGATGAGCAATAAAAGCATCCTCCTCTAGCTGCAACTCAGGAGGTGAGTTTTGCTGAACAACATCATGAGCACTATCAGCATCAACTTCATCATCATTACCATCAACTGGCTCCACCTGCACACCTGCCTCACCATCATCATGCTCCACCTGCACACTAATATACTGCAACTCCTTTTTAGAATTATCTGAAACATGATCTGAGGACAAACTATCATTAAACATCACAGATTTATTGAAAACAACACTCCTGCTCATAAAAGTCTTTCCTGTTTTAGGATTCCATAATTTATATCCTTTAACTCCCGAACCATAACCTAGAAAAAGACACTTAATAGCTCTAGGCTCTAATTTTCCATTATCAACATGAGCATAAGCAGTGCAGCCAAAAACTTTCAACTGTGAATAATCTACAGGTGTACTAGACCATACCTCAATGGGAGTTTTCTTATTTAGTGAAATAGAAGGCGACCTGTTTATCAAATAACATGCAGTGTTTGCAGCTTCAGCCCAAAAACACTTGTTCATCCTGGTATTGGATAGCATGCAACGAGCCTTTGAAATGATGGTCCTGTTCATACGCTCAGCCACACCATTTTGCTGCGGAGTATGTGGTATGGTATGATGCCTAACAATACCTTCTTGCCTGCAATAATCATTAAAAGCATCCGAACAGAACTCTCCACCATTATCAGTACGAAGCAATTTCACCTTTCTTTCAGTTTGCCTTTCTATCATAACTTTCCAGTTCTTAAAAGCAGTAAAGGTATCATCTTTATTTTTCAAAAAATAAGGCCAAACTTTTCTAGAGTAATCATCAATAATTGTAAGCATGTAACGAGCACCACCAAGAGAAGGCTTATGGGAAGGACCCCATAAATCAGCATGTACATACTCAAGAGTACCTTTGGTGGTATGAACTGAGGTGTTGAACTTTACCCTCTTGTGCTTACCAAAAATACAATGCTCACAGAACTTCATGTTACTTGAAGTACAGCCATCAAGCAAGTTTCTCTTTATCAATTCTGCCATACCAAGTTGACTCATATGTCCCAAACGCATATGCCAAAGGTTAGTTTTACTAGGTTCACCATTACTAACAGCAGCAGCAGTGGAGACAGAACCATGCAAAGTACTTCCTCTAAGAACATACAACTTTGTAGAATTAAGATCACCTTTCAAGCAAACAAGAGAACCATTTGATACCTTAAGAGTGCCATCTGAACCGGAATAATGAAAACCTTCTGCATCAAGCGTGCTAAGTGAAATCAGATTCCTGGACATCCCTGGTATGTACCTGACATTCTTTAGCGTGCGTGTCATGCCATCATGTGCCTTGATCTGAACAGAGCCGATCCCCACAATGTCACATGGGTTGTCATCTCCCATCCGCACCACATCTCCTTTCTGCAAAGGCTTATACGAACTAAACCAATTTCTATTAGTGCAGATATGAAATGAACATGCAGAATCAAGTATCCATTCATCATAACCAGAAACACAGCCAGCAAAAACTACCAAGCAATCTCCAGAATTAGAATTTTCAACACCAGACACAATGGAAGCATTACCATCATGATTGCCTTTTCTCTTCTCCTTATTCTTAAGTTTCAGACAATCCTCAATAAAATGGTTTTTCTTTTTGCAATACTTACAGAACATCTTGGGCGGTTTGGAATTTGAACGACCTCTGCCGTTGTGACTCTTGTCATGACTGTTGCCATCATTGAAGGATCTATGCTCAGATCTGCCCCTCACATGTAGTGCTTCGCCCTTGGAGGACGATGATCCGTCGATCTGCACCATGCCCTTCATCTTCTCCCTGGACTGGAGGGCCTCATAAACTTCCGCAAGGGTTAGTTCATCACGGCTTAAGAGTATGGTGTCACGGAAATTAGCATACGAACTGGGCAAAGAACATAATAGTAAAAGCCCTAAATCCTCATCATCATACTTAACCTCCATCGACAAAAGGTCGGCAACGATCTCCTTGAACACAGACAAATGGCTCATCACTGAATCACTCTCCTTCATCTTGAGAGTGAACAGCTTCATCTTCATATGCATCTTACTGGTTAGATCCTTGGACATACAGATCGATTCCAGTTTCAACCAGAGTTCTACAGCACTCTTTTCCTGCAGCACCTCTTGCAAAATATCATTATGCAAATGAAGCTGAATAAGAGACATGGCCTTACGATCCCTGCGTTTTTCCTCAGGAGTCCAATCGGCCTTGTTCGCCTTCCCAAAACCTTCCAGCGCCTCGTCATAGTCATCCTTCTGTGCCAGAATAGCCCGCATCTTGACTTGCCATAGCGAGAACCATGTCTTGTAGTCCAGCAGTGGTAGATCAAACTTCATCGACGTCGCCATGGAACCCTAATCAGAAAAAATGATTGCTCCGATGCCACTTGTTATGATTAGGATGAATAAACGATGAAGAACACAAGATCAAACCACAGGGAGACACAAGATTTAACGTGGAAAACCTCTCTAATGCGAAGAGAAAAAACCACGGGTGCCAGCCAGCAAACACTCCTTACTATAATCAAGAGTCTGGGTTACAACGCCGTAGCGGCGGCTTACAAGAGAATAAATCTCGGTGAAACCCTAGCAAGGGTATATGTACCGTACCGCGGGGGCTTCACCCCTCCGCACCCCCCAAGCTAACTGGTGGCCACCGTGATGGGCCAACTTCAGACTCTGCTTCGCTTCGGCCTGGCCTTCGGCTTCTACGGGCCTCCGCTTCACTCTGTCAGAAGTTCGGCCTTTATCTTGGGGAATGAATTTGGAATATATTTAACAACCTCGACTTCCGCTTAGTTCTGGCTTGGAAGCTTCTAGAATCTATCGTGTCCAGACCTAGAGGTGCGCTAGTCCTTACATACAATTGACGAGAGCTCTGAGTATAGAGGTGTGTACAAATTGAGATCATTCTGCTAGTGTTGAAACTCTTTTGGAGATCTAGCTGATGAGGAATCGTAGACTCACGCTTGCGATTCCTCCCTTCAGAGTTACCAACGATCATTTTAGAGATATGGTGAGTTTTAAGCCAGCAAGTTCAGAGGTTGATGATGGTTCAGATGGTTTGGACTAGGTTATACCTATCGATGGCATTCCCAAGCGAATTCGGATGCGAAATTTCGCTTCGGAACATGAGTCGGAGATAATGCAGATGGAGGAATGGATGAATGCGGAATTCCCACCCCTCCAAGAAGGCAAGAGTTACTCCATGGCATGCGTATTCCCAAAGCACTCCCAGTCCAGAAAGCTGGTGAAGAAAATGGCAAAAGGACCAGTTCCCCCAATTGCAACAATGAATGATAACCCTCTGCTGATTGGGAAGCTGCCAATCAAACTTATCTGGGCCAATAAAGAGATTGAGAACATGAAGAACAACAAAGAGCAAGAGATGAACAATGGTAAAGGTCAGGAGAGATTGAGATCGCCGAATCAGATCATTCAGAGCCTGATCCCGCCATTGCAGGGGAGCGTGTCAGGGAGAGAGGACGTGAGGAAGAAGATGAGGAAGTTGGGCCGAGATCAAGATGCTTATGGGTCAGCCTAGTCTGGCCTGTTAATAGAGGACCTCTTCTCCCACTCATACTCTCCCCCCGTGCCGCCACCACCCAAACCTCAGACACATTGATGGGGATGGAAAGCCAAAGCTAGGGTTTGGGATCCAGAATCGGAGTTGTTCCCGGCTAAGATAGAGGAGATTTGCAAGTTCAGGGGTCAAGCTAAGTTTCTCCAGAGAGTACAACCGCAATTAGTAGACAATAGATCCTACGTGGAGGTAGCCACCAAGAAAATGGGGGAGATCGATACTGGGAGAACAGAGCGCGACGAGATGGTTACCAGCGTCGCGAGGATTAACAGAGAGATGGTAGAGCACCTAGGGATGGCTATGATCGCTACCAGACAGGAAATCACCAGGGGCGCAAGAGAGGTGGGGAGTACTGGGATGACCGAGAGGTCCACCAGATGACAAAAGCCGATCTTTGCCAAGTTCTCACCGACCGTCACCAGCATTAGGACTATGGGCAAGGTCAGTCTTCTGGATCCTTTAGGATGAAATGCTACAACTGTGGGGACAAAGGCCACCACTGGTCGGTCTGTGAGAATCCATCTTTTTGCTATAGCTATCATGGTAAAGGACACAAATCATTGAACTATCCTCAGAAGATTGTTGCTCCATCACAGAATCGGTCAACTTCATCTTGAACCACAGCTATTCCATCGCCCAATCATGCAGCAAACACTCAAGCTCCAGCTGCACCAACCAAGATAGATACCAATAGAGTTATTAACAGAGGTCTGTAGATCTGTGCTATAGGATTGTCTGGTCAAATCTTTTATTCCATGAACATTCTAGAAGCTAACACAGGCAAGAAGAAAGAATCTGATGAGCCAATAAGAGCTATTATTTCCATTCTTGAGGGGAGAGGCACAAGATACAGAGTGACAACAGAGCTTCAATACCAGATGGAATCACAATGGGATTATGATGTCAGAAGGATTTCAGGCAGTGAGTTTCTGGCCACTATACCCAACAGACTTGCAATGAATATGATGGCAAAAAGGGGCAAATTCTCATTTGTTACCTTAGATATTATAGCTGTGGTAGAGGAAACCAATTTGGATCCTGGCACATTTCAGGTATTGGACAGTGTATGGGTCAGAGCTGTTGGAATCCCAAAAATTGCAAGATTTGAAGAAGCAGTGCTTGAATTAGCTAGGTTGGTGGGTGACCTTGAAGCAGTACACCTTCCCTCATTGCAATGGAAAGCTGTGTGGATTAAAGTAGCAACTAAAGATCCCAGCAAGATAAAAGGGACATCAGAGGTATTTTTCAACAAGAAAGGTAAAAAGATTTCCTGGTACTATTCTGACAAATTGAGCCAAAACCCACCATACGCAAGGCCTGATGATGATAATGACTTCGATGATGATGAAGGAGATATTACAGATGAGGAGGATCCAGATTCAACTCAGGAAAGTAAAGACTATGGTAACCCATCCACAAACAAGGCTAACACCTCTTCTCAATCGACTCAAGTAGGTTCATCTGAATACAGAGGTAAAAGAAACTCAACATTAACCCCAGAGACCAGTCTTAGAGCACCCCCTTGATTCCATCATGAAGATGACTATGGAGGCTGGCTCTGACAGGGGCCTTGTTCCAGGAGGTAGTGATTGTCATAATATGCTCAAGCTATCAGACATAGTGCAAAGCATGAATGATGTGGCTAGACACATTAATGGAGTTGACAATGCAACAAAAGATAATCCAGTTCCAGAGTACAAGAGTTCTGAAGGAGATAAATTTGATCTATCCAACATATGGTCAAATGAGGGAAGCATTCAGCACCTAAAATAGAAGGCAAGAATGATAGGGGAGCAGGCTAATGGAGTAGACCAGCAGCAGCTCCATTCACCTACACAAACCCTTGAGTAGGGCCCCAAAACTCTATGGCAGCTGAAATAGAAAGAGAAAGATATAGCTGACAATGGAGATCAAAAGGAGCACCAGATGAACCTCATTGACAACATACAAGCAACTAGGCACAACTCTAGATTATCCAAGGACAACAAACCCATCCTTGAAGTTGCCATGACCAAGAAGTCTCAAGAAGAAGCTCTGGAAAAAAAGAAGAAACTTCCTACTAGTAAAGGTACATTTCTATATTCTCCTAACTGATAGCTGTTATATAGACCATGTTGAGAGAGTTACTGCTGCATGTGGTGTGGTTTTAGGATCTGAAGCCAAACTAAGATTAGCTAATGTTTCTGTTATCCAAACTAAATTGGATGCTACAATGGCTTTAGAAATGGCCAAAAATAAATTCTAGGAGTTAAACAAAGTTAGAAATGAGAGTTCTGGAGATAATGTAGATAGCAGAGATTATGACATTAGAGATATGGCGAGTTCTAGTCTAGAAAATGAGGATAGTGCTGTAAGGCACCTATCACAAAGTGGTATAACATGAAGATCCTTTTTTAGAATATTAGGGGGTTAGGGGGGCAGGCAGAAGGAAACACCTTTGTGAGTTAGTTGCTCAGCATGATTTTGATTGTATATGTCTTCAAGAAACAATTAAGTTTGCTTTTAGATAGAGAGGGCAAGATAGATTTGCTGGCAAAAGAGATATTAACTGGGAGTGTATGCCTTGTGATGGCCATTCTGGAGGTCCTCTGATAGGTATAGATAAGGACATTGCACAAGTTCATAATGTTCAACAGGGGAGCTTTTTCCAGAGTATGAAACTACAGATGCAAAGTGAAGATTTCAAATGGAGACTAATAAATATATATGGTCCAGCACATGATGACAAAAAGTTAGTTTTACATGAGTTAAACAACATCATCTTATCCTCTGACCTCCCTACAATGATTGGTGGGGATTTCAATTTGGTCAGGAGAGTGGAGGAAAAATCTACAGGAAATGTTAACCATGGGCTGATGGATGCCTTCAATGAACTGATCAGTTTGAGAGCTCTAAGAGAGGTACACAGATCAGGAAGAAGATACACATGGTCAAACAAGCAAACTCCCCCAATTATGTGTGTGTTAGATAGAGTTTTTATCTCAAATGAACTAGAGAACAAATTCAATTTGCTGACTGTGCTAACTACTCCCAGGGTTGGTTCAGATCACAACCCCCTTATTGCTGATACTGGAGGGACTGTTACCCATGACTAGCATTATTTTAGATTCAACAACTAGTGGATACAGCAAGAAGGGTTCTGTGAATGGGTAAGACAGAAATGGCCCAACAGATACAAGTATGATGTACTAGACCACTGGCATGTAGTTTCAAGCAAGATAAGGAGAGCTACAAAAGGTTGGGGTTTAAATATGGATAGCCAACAGAAAAAAGTTAAACAAGAGTTAATGGCAAAAATAAACAAACTTGACCAGGAAAGTGAAATCAGAGATCTAACCCAAACAGAATGGGAACAGAGGTATGAATTAGAGTTATGGATCCAAAAAATTCTAAAAGATGAAGAAGCAAAGTGGCAAAGAAGAGGTGGGGAAAGATGGATGCTGGAGTGTGATTCTAATACCAGCTATTTCCATAAATGTGCAAATGGAAGGAAAAGAAAGATGAGAATTACAATGTTAGAAAATTGTGGGGAACACATCATTGAACCACATGATCTGAAGTAGCATGTAACTGAATTTTACAAAGAGCTATTTGGGAGAGAGAATACAGCTGATATACACATTCAACAAGAGTTCTAGCCAATAGACCAACAACTGAACTCAGAGGAAAGAAACTTGCTTGTCAGACCATTCTCTGGTGAGGAATTGGACCTGGCAATGAAAGAGATAAATGGTAACACTGTGCCAGGTCCTGATGGGTTCTCTATAGAATCTTTCAAAGCTTTTTGGCCACAAGTAAGAGGTATGATTTTAGAGATGCTGGATAATTTACATGAAGGTTCTCTTGATTTGTGGAGACTAAATTATGGAGTTATTATCCTTCTTCCAAAAGTGAAACCTGCAACATACATAAAATAGTTCAGACCTATTTGTTTGCTGAATGTTATCTACAAGATTATCAACAAGCGTTGACAATAAGACTTACCAGAGTTATCAACAAAATAGTTAGCCCATTCTAAATAGCTTTCATCCCTGGCAGAAATATTTTAGAAGGGGTAGTAATTCTACAAGAGGTCCTACATGAGCTAAGAGTGAAGAAACAAACTGTAGTTATCTTAAATTTGGATTTTGAAAAGGCTTATGACAAAGTGAGTTGGACCTTCCTAGAGGAGGTTTTACATAGAAAAAACTTCCCAACCAAATGTATAGACTGGATTAACAGAGCTGTTCAAGGAGGCAAGGTGTGCATAGACATAAATGGTGAGAGAGGTGAATTTTTTAGGAGTTTTAAGGGATTGAGACAGGGGGATCCATTGTCTCCCTTGTTATTCAACCTGGTGGCAGATGCCCTTTCTGCAATGCTAACAAGAGCTACTGAAACTGGGGTGATTCAAGGGTTAGTACCACATTTGATACCTGGTGGGCTGTCACATCTTCAGTATGCTGATGATACTGTGGTGCTTCTCCAATTCACACAAGAGAATCTAAATATAAAAATGATCTTGGCATGCTATGAAGCCATGTCGGGCATGAAAATAAATTATGAAAAAAGTGAGGTTTTTACAGTTGGCCTCAGTGTAGAGGAACAGAAGTCGGTAGCAGAGACCCTTAACTGCAAATTGGGAACCTTTCTAATGAAATATCTAGGGCTTCCAGTTAGTGAATTGAAGATAACCAAGGCACAATTCAAGTATGTTAGTGACAAGATAGATAAGAGATTGGGGACTTGGCAGTGTGAATTCCTAACATCAGGTGGGAAAGCAACTCTTCTTGAATCCTGTCTCTCTAGCATCCTAAAGTATACAATGGGGGTCTACCAGCTATATGAAGGTAACTTCCAACTGATTGACACCATAAGATCCAGATTCTACTGGCAGGGCAATAGTAAGAAAAAGAAATATCACATGATCAAGTGGGAAGCTCTAATCAGGCCAAAAGAATTTGGAGGGCTGGGTTTTACTAATGTGAGAGTTATGAACTCTTGCTTGATGGTGAAATGGATTGATAGGCTGGAAAGAGATGATTCAAGTCTATGTGGCTCTCTTTTAAAAAAGAAATACTTGGGAGATAAAAGTATATACCAAATTAAGAAGAGAAGTGGATCACAATTTTGGAGATCTCTCTTTGTGGACGCTGTGGAAAGCTAGGAATGAAGCTGTCTTCGACAAGAAGATCCTCCCAGCACCGATGGTAGTCCTCTTCAAGACAATAACACTGCTCAAATCATGGACACCACTACTGAAGCTGAAGATGAAGCCGAAGGCGGAGGAGATGCTATGCCTGCTGACAGCGAGAGCTACTGAGCTGACATAGCTATTCCAGGAAGGCGAATGGTAGCAGATTGCTTGGAGTCAAAACATCACCTTTTTAAATCTCTACTGGCAAAACTATGGGGTTATCCTTCTGAGTTGGTAGTAGGGATAAACATTTGCTTAGAGTTCTTTTTGCTTTACTGGTACGAACTAGAGGTGGTAGTGAGATAGTCAGTGAAGAGGCAAGTTGTTGTGGTGCTCGATATGTAAATTGGTAACCCCAGTAACCTGTCTGTTGTGGCCTTCGTTATGCTTTCAATAAAGCCGGGGGGATGCCTTTGATCTAAAAAAATCATTATATGTACTGATTGTCTATCATTGACTATTGGTTCACAAAAACTTTTTATGACTTGCTAGCATAGTTCAAACAATTAGTGCTAGGTGAAGTGTTAAGCCATGTTTCGTTAGGCTCTGAAAATGGCTCTCACTCCTACAAGGCTACTTGCAATAAGTTATTTTTTATGCCCATTTGGTAGGATTTCCAAGGAAATGTAAGTAGACAAAACTGGTGCTCCTGCTAAACGAGGCCTTAATGCCCAATGCTTGGAGTAAAGATATCGATTGGAGAGTGAAAGCTCTGTTTGGTTTTGGGTAACTGATGAAACCTAACTTTGCTAATGATTGCTCTAAATGTTTCATGAGATGAATTAGCAAACACCAAAGTGGAGCAAGGTGGCTAGGAGGTGAAGGCCACAACATCATGGAGACCATGGTGATGGACATGTTGATCATGCACCGGAAGGAATGAAGAAAGAGAAAACAAAAAAGCTCAAGGCAAAGGTACAATTTGATAGGATCTCTTTGTTATAGTGTTCAAGACACTTAGTGAGTGTACCCACATTTAGGATCGATAGTCGTGCTATCAAGAGGGGAGAATTTGCTAGGAATGCGGTTATCATAGTGCCCTAGGTGATCTAACTTGATGCATTGCATTTAGCTGCTACGAGCACAAATATCCCTCAGAAAAATGCTTTGAGAAATGCTAAACACTTTTGATAGGTCATGGTGGAGGTATCACATTTGGACATGGGGTGAAGTTTGGAGAAGAAAAGAGTTGAAGGGCTGCTGCCAGAGTAGCATTGGACGTGCTCTTTGAGAGCACCTACCGCATATGGTGCTCGGCTGAGGAGATTGACAGCCACTAGATGGCGGACTATCCACGAGCGGGTAGCGGTGCTACGCCACCTGATGCATGGCTTGGCATTTGGATCCTCTCTGGACACCTAATAGACATGGGCACATGACACGGGAAAAGTGCCTGATGTGCATCTGTTGGCACAGTGGTGGCACAAGGTCAGCCGAGCACCTGATGCACGGCGTGTCTGGTGCATTGCACCTGACGTATCAATTGCCAGGCGGCTCGGGGACCTGACATGCAAACGGGTGCATCCAATGGTGGTATTTGCCACATCCAAGCGTCATTAAGTAGAGTTTTGAAAGGGCTGACCATTGTGATCTACCGGCCCATGTTTGAAGTGGCTAACATGTTGATGGTGGAGGACTAGCAAATGCTGGGCTGCTCTGTTGCCTGTGTCAGGTGTGCACACAGAGTTGAAGAGAAAGGGGGGCAACGGCTCTATGATCCAAGGGATCCCTATATAACCATGTTGGCCAGCCATGGCTCACTCTCTTGGCTGCTTTCATTGAGCATATAATGTTGTGAGCTTAGTGATTCGTCTCTCACATACTTCTTGCTTGTTGCATCATTTGGTGACATAAGAGCATCCGAAGCGCATTGCTTGAGTGAGTTTCACCTAGAGGCACTTGGTGATCGTGTTCAGTGTGGGTTTTCTTGTTATTCTTGTCACACCCCAATTTTATGGACAAAGTGGGATATATAAAAGCCTTATGTGCACCCCCGAAAGTCACACACATAAGTCGACAAATCGATAAACAATACCATCTCAATGTTATTACATAGAGAATAGATATTCATTACATAGTCTCATATATAAAAGTCTGATAAATATAAAATAACTAGCACTCTCGCGGAAGCTTCAACCACAGGGAACACGTTGACTGGTGAACATCAAGCCTAATACTCATTATGGTAGTCCTCATTCCAGCCTCGAACTATTACCCATCCAGGAATTTTCCAAAATTGAAAGTAAAGCAAGCGTAAGTACACAACAGTACTTAACAAGTATAACCAAGGGTTCATGAGGCACAAATAGCTGACATGGTTAACTGCATTTAGCTTTTAGTTATATAACAAGTTTAGCAATTAGCATCAACAAGGTAGAATCATCCCCATAACCACATGACCACAAATATAGCTAAATAAATGAATTGCACATAAACCATTAAATGAGTATAACAGATTCTCTCAGTTTTCCAGGCCACCTGTAACCGTGGGCACGAATGATATATTGGTTTAAACTCTACATAGAGGTGTACACTTTCACTAAGAGGTATGTTTTACAATTGAATGGGTTACTCCCAAGTCACCGCAAAACATATAAAGCCACCCATAGGTTCCTCTATCCAATTAGGGACGCCTAAACATCAGATTTAGGAACCCCTTCCAATATGGCATATTCCCTCATGGCTATACACATAAGGATAGAGGCTGTCCTTGTTGACACCGTTTTTTGACACGTGTCAATATGGACCGAAAACTGTGCTGATCGGCAAGGGAGTGGTTCTTCTCCAGCGTTGGTTCTGAGTTGACCGATGGATGAGTGCCGATAAAGGACATGTTGATCTCGTACATTGCCGATGAAGCCAGAGGGCTGTTGCCGATAGAGATTGAGGCATGGTTGCCGATGGAAAGCGGAGCTGAAGGACATGGAAAGCGGGTCTGAGCCATTATTGATGGGTTGCCGATGGAATCTACAGGGATGAAGAGCATGCCGGTAGAGTTTTCATCGTAAAGCAATGGATAAGGGAACTGGCGATATTTATGCCATTATTTTATTAGCTTATTTTTGAGTCCGACCTTGGTACGAGTCGTTATTTTTATTCCTTAGAGATAAGACTTGTTTAGGTAATACTTTGTCGTGTCTGTTTAGGACTCATAGTACCAGGGTATAAATATGTACCGAAAGACAATGAAAAGGGGATCATCATCAATACAACAAAACTACTATTTTTATCTACTTTCCAAGCAATCTACTTTTCGGCGACTTCATCATCAGTACTTTTTCCTTTTCAACGAGTTCTTTCAAGGGTCGACGGGCTGCATCAACTTGATCTCCGGCGGCCTTGCAGGTTCCGCTTTTACCGAGCAAGATTCAGGCTTTGACGTCCGAGCGTATCGCTGTCGTCTCGTCTGATCTGTTCAACAGTTATCGAGTATCATCTGAGCTTTGACGTCCGGGCGTATCGCTGTCGTCTCATTCAGGTTTTATTCAAATCTATCATCCTTGTCGATTAACAGGTCAAATCGACTGGCACGCTCTGGATATCGATTGTGGGTATTAGCCCGGTGTGTTTGCAGATATAATTTTGCATCAACAGTCCTATACCCAACTTGCATACCACTAACCAGCTAGAAAAGGTCCTCATGAGCAACTAGAGCTAGAGCCATATAGCCCTCGCGGTTGTACGAAAAGTCTCAGCTTTTACCAAAGGATTACATTCATCTTATATGGTAACAATTCATTACTCAAGCTTACATGATCATGGTTAAAGATTTGTGCTAGCAACATACTACCCAAATGCATATATCCCAAGGTTAACAAGGTAAAAGTATTCAATTGCTAGGAATTTCCTAGATAGGCATCAAAGGACACATGCAAAATGAATTATAATGTATCATGAATAGGACAACAAGGAAGGTCCTTAGCTATACTTGCCTTGGTTCTCAAAATATCCCTGTTGAACCTGCTGATCTTCAAAGTATCCTTGATCTCCAACAAAACCCTCACTGTCTGAACTCGATTAACATTAATAAGCAACACTATGCAATCATCCGAGCATCCATACACAAAGCAAACAAAGAGCTATCATAAGAACAGTGCACCAACAGAGAGAAAATATATTTTAAAGACTAAAAAAATATTCTACACATCGCTACGAACACATAGACGTGAGAATCACCGAAATTGGATTTAAAATGAAGAAGATATGCTATTTTTAAGCCCTGGATGGCAAAACTGTAAATACAACAAACTTATACGAATCAAAATGAATAGAAAATCAAGATTTTCAACCGGCCAGGGACCTTAGGTACAAATATTAGAAACTTTAGGGTCTCTTTACAGAAACAACCCACGAAGGGGTATGGGGGCTTCCGATCCGTCGGATCACAAACAAACGAACCAGATTAGACCCAGGGGAAACTGGCGGTGCTACCGGCCGGAGAAGAAAGCCCGCGCGGTGGCGGCCATTGCTGGCGGTGATTGAGCTCGCCAGTGCACCTCGTTTGAGCACTACAGCCCATGAAACAGCACGGGACCAGTGCCAAAATGACGAGGAGCTTGATGCGAACTCACCCAAGAAGAAGATGGAGTCCGGGACGAAGCAAGGATGGCGGACGGCTTGACAAGGCAGATGGTGGTGAACTGCAAAGTTTGGCGATGAACTGTAAGAAAAATTTATGGGGAAACATAGGGAAAATAGGTGTGTTGACTTCATGATATCAAGGAGAAACTCATCCATGACTTACAGAGTGACGAAGGTGATGGCACGACAAAACCGAAAGCGGCGGCGGCAACCTAGGGTTAGCAACACTGCTTGCTCGATCTGAGGGCGTCGTCTCGTGAAGATGGGAAAAGAGGACACAGAGGATTTATGGCATGTCTTTATGGGCAACTCAGCGTGGACAGCAACTAGCACCTGGGTCGCACTCGAAGCGGTGCTCGGTCGACGCCGTTTCGGCTCGCGACCGACCAAAGGAAGGAGAAGAGATGCGGGCCCGCATGTCAGCGAGACAGAGGGAGGGAAGGCAGTGGCGCTGGCCTAGTGGGCCGGCCATTCGGCCCAGGGGAAAGGAGAGGACAGGCCGGTTGGCCAACGGGCCAGAAAAGAAAAGGCTGGCAGTAAGGGGAGTTTGGGCTGCGGTGAGCTGGCGGGCAGGCCAAAAATGACAGGAGGAGAAGAAAAGCATTTTTCCATAAATAAATTAAATTTGCAAAGCTTTTCAAATGAATTGGAATTCAGTTTCAGTTTCAGCAAAAACCAAGCAACACATAAACTCCAATGCAGCAGCATGTATGCAGAAACATGTTTCTAACCTCATGATGAGTTTTAATTCCACAAAAATTATTATTTCCTATGTTTGAATGCATCACCAAATGCATAAATAAATCAATTTGACTATTTAGAAACAATGCAAATTTTCGGGCATGACAACTCTACCCCCTTGAAAGAATCTCATCCTCGAGATTGAGCTGAGCTTACTCAAACAACTGTGGATACGCTGCCCTCAAAGGATCTTCACTTTCCCATGTTGCTTCAGCCTCTGAATACCGATTCCATTGCACCAACATCCTGATAACCCTGTTTCTAGTAACCTTTTCTATTGTATCCAAGATTCTTATGGAAACTCCTCATAAGTGAGATCCCCTTTAATAGTGAGTTCATCAAGAGGTAAATGCTCCTTCTTAGGTACACACAAACACTTCTTAAGTTGAGACACATGGAACACATCATGCACACCAGACAAATTCTGAGGCAACTCAATTGATATGTCACTTCACCACACCTCGCTAGAATTTTGAAAGGACCCACGTAACTTGGTGCTAGCTTTCCCTTCATATTGAATGTTTTCTTCTCATCGGAGACACATTCAAAAAGACATAATCACCCACATTGAAAACCAATTCCCTTCTTCGAGTGTCTGCATAACTCTTGTGGCGAGATTGAGCCACTCTCAAGTTCTCCCTAATCACTCTTACTTGCTTCTCAGCCTCTCTAAGGACATCTGGCCCAAACACTTATGTCTCACCAGTTTGATTCCAAAACAATGGTGTTCTATACTTAGGCCCATACAAAGCCTCAAACGGTGCCATTTTGATACTCTGTTGATAGCTATTGTCATAAGAGAATTCTGCATAGGACAAATTCTTATCCCAACTAGTACCATACTACAATGCACAAGCCCTCAACATATCCTCCAAAATCTGATTAATCCTTTCAGTCTGCCCATCTGTTTGAGGGTGATAAGTTGTACTAAAGTTCAACTGGTTCCCAAAGAATCATGTATCTTCTACCAAAACTTGGATGTGAATTAACTACCTATGTCAGAGACAATATTCTTAGGAATCCCATGCAAACATACTATCCTCTCCATATATAGCTCTGCTAACTTAGCTCCTGAATCAGTGGTCTTGACTAGCAAGAAGTGAGCAACCTTTGTCAACCGATCCACTATCACCCAAATTGAATCATAACCTTTCCGAGTATGAGGTAAACCCACTATAAAATCCATGCCAACTTCTTCCCACTTCCATTTAGGTATCTTCATGGGTTGTAGCAATCCAGCTGGCCTCTAATGTTCAGCTTTCACACGCTAACATGTATCACAAATAGCCACATACTCAGCCACATCTCTCTTTAAACCAATCCACCAATACCTCTCTTTAAGATCTAAGTACATCTTTGTGCTTCTAGGATGAATAGAGTAAGATGACTCATGTGCCTCTCGCCGAATTGCCTGACAAATGGTGTTTACCTCAAGCACACAGATCCTTTTTTCATACCATAGAGTACCCTCCTCATCAATACGGAAACTGGGTGCCTTTCCTTCCACTAACTTCTTTGCTATATACTTTAGATCCTTATCTTCTAACTAACCCTTGTGAATTTCTTCTTCTAAAGTAGGTGTCACTTCTATCTCCATAGCACTAGCAACAATAGCAAGATTCAAATGTGCAAACTCTGCACACAGCTTATCGAATTTAGGTGTGATCTGAAGTGCATTAGCATACCTCTTTCTACTAAGTGCATCAGCCATGACATTTGCTTTCCCAGGATGATAACACATATCAAAATCATAATCCTTCAACAGTTCCAACCAACAATGTTGTCTCAGGTTCAAGTCAGACTAGGTGAAGATGTACTTCAAGCTCTTGTGGTCAGTGAAGATATTAGTCTTGTGCCTAATTAGATAATGTCTTTAGATCTTCAAAGCATGAACAACAGCCACTAACTCCAAATCATGAGTAGGATAACTCAATTCATGCTTTCTCAACTATTTGGATGCATATGCAACAACTCTGCCCTCCTGCATAAGAACACATCCTAAACCCAGACGAGATGCATCACAATAGATAGAGAACTTCTTACTCAAGTCTAGCAATATCAACACTAGAGCTGTAGTTAGTCTCTTCTTTAACTCCTCAAAGCTAGCTTGGCACTTATCAGACCACACAAATTTGGCATTCTTCTATAACAAAGCTGTCATTGGTTTATCAAGCTTGGAGAAACCCTCAATGAACCTTCTATAGTACCCAGCTAAACCAAGGAAACTATGGATATCACTTACATCTGCAGGTGGCTTCCAATTCAGAACATCCTTCACCTTGCCTAGATCCACTGATATTCCACCATTAGAGACAACATGACCTAGAAAAGAAACTTCCTTTAACAAGAACTCACACTTGCTATGCTTGGCATACAACTTGTGCTCTCTGAGCTTCTATAAAACTAACCTCAAGTGTTTAGTATGTTCTTCTTCTATCTTGGAGAACACCAGTATATCATCAATAAACACCACCACAAACTTATCCAGATACTCCATGAAAACCTTATTCATCATGTACATAAAGTAGGTAGGTGCATTGGTCAAACCAAATGACATAACAGTGTACTCATACAATCCGTACCTTGTAGTGAATGTTGTCTTTGGTATATCAGAATTCCTAATCTTCAACTGATGATAACCAGAATGGAAATTGATCTTAGAGAACACAAGCACCTCTCAATTGGTCAAACAAGTCATCAATTTTAGGCAATGGATACTTGTTGTTAATGGTAACCCCATTCAAGGAATGATAATCAACACATATCTGCTAAGTTTCATCCTTCTTATCAACAAAAATCATAGGAGCACCCTAAGGAGAAGCACTAGGATGAATGAAACCTTTCTCCTCCAACTCTTTTAGCTGTTTCTTAAGTTCTTCTAATTCATTAAACCCCATTCTATATGGATGCTTAGCTATAGGTGCAGTACTAGGTAATAACTCAATGATAAATTCAATGTCTCGGTCTGGCGGCATACCTAGTAAATCATCTGGAAACACATCTGCAAACTCCTCCACAACATGGCTCTGAGGCTCAACATCTTCATCATCAAGCAGATTGACTATGGCGATTGGTGGTGCTTTTAATGCTACCTCAACACTGATTCGGCCTCCCTTAGGTGATGTCAGAACCACAACTTTCTCCTTACATTGTATCACTGCTCTGTGTTGCTTCATCCAATCCAATCCCAATATCACATCAATGCAAGAGGACCTCAAGACAATAGGACGGACTATGAAGTCTACCCCCCTAAAGTAAGTCTTGCTGAGGGGCAGAATTAAGATGTTGGAATACCACCTCTTGGGGAATTTACTAACATTTGACTCTTCATGGTAATTACTAAAATGCTATGACTTCTAACAAATGCATGTGAAATAAAAGTATGCGAATCTCCAGAATCAAAAAGAACTGTAGCAGGGATGGAGTTGAGATCAAACGTACCCAGCATAACTTTAGGACCCTCCTGCACAGTCTCAGTAGACACATGGTTCACTCTCCCATGATTTCCATTTGACTTGTGATTGCTACTCTGCTCTGAGGGGTTTACTGGTTTTGCTTCTTGGGACAAGGATTAGCATAGTGTCCAGGTTCACCACAACGATAGCACAACTGAGGAGTACTAGGAGACCCACTCTTCACAGGAATGTTGTTGGGTGTGGTGAGGCATGGAGTTTGATTCCCAAATTGCTGCGATGAGCGCTGATTGCCACTTTGATGCTGGTTTCCACTATGATGTTGGTTCCAATTCTGACGCTGGGAGTACTGACTACGGTTCCATTGGCTGACTGGTCCCTGGTACCTCTGTTGAAAACCAGACTAAGAGTTAGAACAAAAGCAAGAGTTACTTCTAGAACCCTGTCCATGCATCTTTCTCTTCTTGTCCTGTGACAGACGTTCATTGTCTAGTATAATAGCACTATTCACCAACTCTTCAAAGGCATCATACTTGTTGCCCTTCAACTACAGCCTGAGGTCATAGTAGATCCCATTAAGGAAGTGATGTCATTTGTCAGCATCTGTTCAAACCTCATTAGGAGCATAACATGCTAGATTTTCAAACTGAGTGTGATACTCACTCATAGACATATTGCCCATCCTGAGATTCTTAAACTCTTCTGCCTTCTGCTCTTTTAAACCTTCAGGGATGTGGTGAGCTATGAAATCCTCTTTGAACTTCTCCCAGGTGATAGCAGGAGCATTGACATGACGAGCAGCTTGATATGACTCCCACCATACCTAAGCAGCCTCCTGAAGTTGCCCAGAAGCATACAACACCTTCTCTTGGTTGTTGCACTGTGCAAGGTCCAATTGCTTTTCCACAGCACGAAGCCAATCATCAGGCTCCATAGGGTCAATAGCATGAGAAAACACCAGAGGGTGACCTTGCATGGACTTCTTGTGTTTGTCTCTTGGTGGTTGTGCATGTGGTAGACCTCTAGCTTGCATGGTTTGCATGAACTATGTCATAGCTTGCATCATCTAAAATTGTTGCTCCGTCAGGTCCTCTGGAGTTATGGGTCCACAGCATCTGACCCTGCCTCTGCCTCTACCTCCACGAGTAGCCGTCTGTATTCCAATACAAAAATCAAAGCTTAGAGAGATTCAGGATACAAATCACTTATATAAAAATAAGGATTGCAAATCTAAAAATTTTTGGGCAAGCTTCAATTTCAGCAGTACAAAAAATCAGTCATATCTCAAGATCCAGGTATCAAAAAGAGATGTTCTATACATGGTTGGAAGTTATAAATTCTCTACAACTTTTGTTAAGTTCACATTATCAGATTCTGACATTAAGTACATCGAAATCAACAGACAAGAGAAACTGTCCAACACTTTCCAGATAGCACAGAACATCAGATTATGACAGTCATATCTCCCAGATCCGAATATATATTGACATGATTCTTGCGGCATTGGTTTGATACACAATTCTAATATATCCTAGAAAAATTTCATAACCATTGAATTAACCAATTTGGATATATAGTAGAAATATGACAGGCTGCTCCAGAAAACAGCAAGCACAGAGACGGGATAGACCAACCCAAACTTATTTATTTAAGATCGTATCTTAACATGCTTAACAAAGGAACTTGTGGACATGCCCACAAAGCTCCAGCACTCACACAAATATCCAAATCACTCATAATACATCATCATAATTCATTCAAGCACTCAAGGTTCACAAACACCTTAAATGACCCGACTAGACTTGACTCACGTTACTAGCAACATTTTTATTACATGGAGGCTTTATAAACCTATGATGCACCGTTATTCTTGGGAGATTCCTCAATCCTCTCATAAATCTTGGGAAGACCTTGCTAGGCGCGGAGGCGATCTATCTCAGCACTTTGAGTCGCATTGATCAACCTCTCATATAGAAGCTCATGCTCCAAAGACTCCATCTTGGTGACCAACCTTTCAACCAGCACTACTGTTGCTTCAAGAGTCTTTGCTTGAGGGGTCGGTGTGGTGACATCAACAGCATCTATGAACCAAGTTTCTTGCTTCTGCACATAGTATGGATAATGCGTGAGTACATTATCATGGAAACCTTCATGGCGCTCTCCAAGGTAGTGGACAAGCGCATTGTATGCCGCATCTTCCATGCTTTGTTCTACAGTAGCTTGTTCCACTAGACTGAAGTGGAATGTCTCCACCTTGTAGGTCTTTGTGATGGGATCCAGAGACTTGACTTGCAGCTCGGTATCCTAGTATGGATTCCTCATAGGGTGTCTTTTCTCCACACAGCGGTACTCTAGCTTGGCCTGCCATTCCTGGTGGTAACATTCTAGCGTCTTCCCTAGGAGATCATTGAAGAAGGCATCATCCTTAGGAGTCTTGAACTGTGCCACATGTCTCCAACCCAAACGTATAGGATCGACCAAGATTGCTTCTTCACCAGAAACAACTCCACGTGACATCTACATAATTTCAAACATAGTTAAGAGTAGAGTCAATAAGCTTTCATAATAGAGTGGTTATAGAGCATAAAATTTTCACAAATAACAAGAATGAGGTATAAGCATGAATCAAGTGAAGCAAAGAAAACTAAGATGACCATTCTAACTAGGCTTGCGTCCTATAGTCAACAAGGAGCTGGTACCAACTTGTCACACCCCAATTTTAAGGAAAAAATGGGATATATAAAAGCCTTATGTGCGCCCCAGGAAGTCACACACATAAGTCGACAAATTGATAAATAATACCGTCTCAATGTTCATTACATAGCGAATAGATATTCATTACATAGTCTCATATATAAAAGTCTGATAAATATAAAATAACTAGCACTCTCGTGGAAGCTTCAACCACAGGGACGACGTTGGCAGATGAACATCAAGCCTAATACTCATTATGTCGGTGTTTTGACCCCGTAGGGGTTAGCACCAATGAGTAATGTTCGTAATTGCGTGCTCCCTTAATCCGGTGGGTGATGCAAGAAAGACACGGCAATTTATCCTGGTTCGGGCAAAGAAGGCCCTACGTCCAGCGAGGGAGGATAGTTCGTGTTATCTTGCACCGAAGTACTAGTACAGGGGAAAATACAAGCAGGTGTGAGCAGCGTGAGCTGGAGCTTGGGCGTTTCGAGCGCCTAGCTCTCTACTTTACACTGTCTCATGGTATTGATTTGTGATCTAAAGCCTTAGCGTTTCTATGCTCTAGATCCTCTCATCCCCCCTCCTGGCTAATGTCCTGACGCCTCCTTTTAGAGGTGAAGGAGGGGCACAGGAGTACATATATTTAGAGTTCACATGGCTGGTGACGTATGACGTTGAGGCCGATCACGTCGGTGCTGCTGTAGAGATGTACATCGGCATGGGAGGTTCTGCAGCCGTCGTGTCGGGAGTTGTTGAAGTGCGGCCCGGAGTCGTTGAAGTCCCGCTCGAGGGTTCGTCTGACGAAGTCAAGGGGCGGCGGTTGAGGATCTAGCTCGAGTCGAGGGGGTCAAGTCGAGAGGGTCGAGCCTCACCGGATAAGGTCGAATCCCAGGAAATGCGGGAAATGTGCTGATTTATGCATCTCGAGGGGGTGCTGGACGGGACACAGTGCTCGGCATGGCGCAACAGCGAAGTACGACCCGTGGGATTCTAGGGCATGGGCGGTAAAAGCAAGATTTGACCGCCATTCCCACAACTGTTACCGTAACTGTGGCCATACGGTTAGGCGGGGGTAGGTAAAACGCATTAAATGCGCTCGGATCCGTATGGGAGAGTCGGTAGCCGAGGGGTGCACTGTCCTCGAGGACTGCCCATTCGCGCGAATGAAGTTTCGTCCTCGAGGGCAGGCTCGTTCGCCGGGCGAAGTTCCGTCCTCGAGGGGTCGCCCGAATTGTACCCTCGAGTGTACAGTCCCAATCCGCGCGGTAGCCCCTCGAGCAGGCTTTGGCTTTGGGCCGTCCTAGCCCGTTCGTGGGTCAGCCCAATATGCCTTAGCCTGCGGGCCTTTGAACGTTAACATGGGAGGTCACTGGAGGGTTCGTGTTGCTGATTTTGCGGGGTTTAGTCCGGTAAACCAAGGGTTTGGGGTACCCATTTCCTGGGTAACGACATATTACGGTAGTCCTCATTCTAGCCTTGATCTGTTACCCATCTGGGAATTTTCCAAAATTGAAAGTAAAACAAGCGTAAGTACACAATGGTACTCAACAAGTATAACCAAGGGTTCATGAGGCACAAATAGCTGTCATGGTTAACTGCATTTAGCTTTTAGTTATACAACAAGTTTAGCAATTAGCACCAACAAGGTAGAATCATCCCCATAACCACATGATCACAAATATAGCTGAATAAATGAATTACACATAAACCAGTAAATGAATATAACAGATTCCCTTAGTTTTCTAGGCCACTCATAACCGTGAGCACGGATGATATATCGGTTTAAACTCTGCACAGAGGTGTACACTTTCACTAAGAGGTATGTTTTACAATTGAATGGGTTAATTGCTCCCAAGTCACCGCAAAACATATAAAGCCACCCATAGGTTCCTCTAACCAATTAGGGACATGTAAAAATCAGATGTAGGACCCCCTTCTAATATGACACATTCCCTCATAGCTATACACATAAGGACAGAGGTTGTCCTATACCCAACTCGTATACCACTAACCAACTGGAAAAGGTTCCATGAGCAACTAGAGCTAGAGCCATATAGCCCTCGCAGTTGTATGAAAAGTCTCAGCTTTTGCCAAAGGATTACATTCATCTTATATGGTTAACACATATTCATTACTCCAGCATACATGATCATGGTTAAAGATTTGCGCTAGCAACATACTACCCAAATGCATATATCTCAAGGTTAACAAGGTAAAAGTATTCAATTCCATGGAATTCCCTAGATAGGCATCAAAGGACACATGCAAAATCAATTATACTATATCATGAATAGGACAACAAGGAAGGTCCTTAGTTATACTTGCCTTGGTTCTCAAAATATCCCTGCTGATCCTACTTGTTGGTTACCAAGAGAAGGGGTACCCTAAACCTCCCTTTTCTTTGGTTGAACCTCGAGTTTACCCTCAGATCAATCTCATTGGGACCCTCGAAAAAACAAGCGCAAGACCAGACAACACATCCTCGACCCACCGGGGCCCATCGGCAAATACAAACTGGGCCGACCCACAACAGAATACTTAACTTCTGCCGCGACCCTCGACAATCCACTGACATCACCATCTGACCCTCGACGAACCACAGACTTCACCAGCTGATGATCGCTCGAGATGGGGGGACCTCGCATCAAGTATCGAGGCCTCGGCGGGACGGACGCCTCGATACAACAAGGGTCGAGCCCCCCCTCGATCCACCAACTCCAGGTGCGTTCGATAGCGCATTTGATGCAAACCTAACCTCATCAAATCGTATGGCTACAGTGTCCGCACAGTGGTCCGTACAGCGGTCGAATCCCGCTTTACCGCCCATACTGAGGACATGCATCGGTCTGCACGGCACTGTTACGCCGTACTCAGCGCTGTAAGGCAGCTTGAGGCCCCCTTCGGCGCACTATGCGACAAACAACCGACATCGGATTCCCTAAATTCAATCTTATCCATTCAACCACTACGCTCGAGGCTACCCCTCGACTGGGCCTCAAGTACGCATCAACGCCCTTCGGTCAACCTACATCGACTTCAAAAGCTGCGCCAACAACTCCCGATGCGACGCCAACAGGAACTCGCACGTCCTCTACAGGGGATCGCATCTTTCACCGGTCAGCAACCATGTCTCCAAAGGATGCCTATCAACTCCGAGCCATGCTGCTACAGAATAAGCCATGCTCAGCACACGTCTCTGCAGAGGCCTTGAGTTGACCACCATGACCCGTGACGTCACCATCGCGTCATCGCACCAGGACATCTGTACCCCTGTGCCTCCCCTTGGCCTATAAAAGGGGATGCCAGGATACCCAATAGAAGAGGAGCAACGACCCCAGACAACGATTTCACAAACAATCGAACACACACCTAGGCTGACTCCTAGACTCTGAATAACCCTTTCGCCCTACACCCGAACCCCCCACCCCTCAAATTCTCTCCTTCGCTTGTATTCACCCCTGTACAAGCACTTAGGTGCAAGATAATACAAATCTTCTCCCCCCGCTGGACGTAGGGCCTTCTTTGCCCGAACCAGGATAAATCACTGTGTTCTTCTTGCATCACCATCCGAACGGGTTACACACACATACGTTTACTCGTTGGCTTAGGACACCCCCGGGTTCCTCACGCCGACAGTTGGCACGCCAGGTAGGGGGCCTGTGTGTCAAACCGCTTTGTCCGGATGGTGGACTTCGTATCATCACTCCCTTTTGGCTCGGTGATCTGGTTTGGGAGTCTAGAGTTCATGTCGCTCGGCATGAGCCATGACATGGTCCTGCTCTCAGCCGGGCACACAAGCGGGGGCGCTTCAGGGGCTCCGCGAGGAGCCCCGCGTCGTCCTCACCACCACGCTTCCCAATCAAGAAGGAGATGTGGATCGCAGGGCAGGCGGCGCCGCCGTGCGACCATGGTTGTCACACCCTCCTCGTCTTCAATAGACGACTTGAGCTCTCTGGCCAGGAGCCTCCCACAACTACGCGTAAGGCCCAAAGAGGGGCAGCGCTCGCCAGGGTTGGACGCTTCTCCCCAGGCGAACGCGCCCCTCACGTCTACGGCTCTCTTGCCCCATGAGCAGTTTGCCGTCCGACCGGCACTGCCATTTGGGCTCGACAATGCCGCTTCGACATACTCCATTATCGTGCGGTCGGGTTTCGGAGCGGACAGGGAACGGACTGGACCCCCACGCGCAGCAGCGTGCCGGGAGGTACTGGTACTGGCCCCCAACGCCCGATTAACCCTTGCCCACGCGGCGACTGCCCTCGCGCACTTCGAAGGTGGCTGGAAGTGGAACAATTTGGGCGGATCATCGTGCCTTGCCCACTCTACTCCGACTCTGACTACGGCTCCAGCTACTATGATCCCACGCGAGAGTGTTTCCACATCGACATAGTCACCGCGTCAGGCGACGACGACGCCGATCCTGTAGAGAAGTCCACACCACCGGCTGCAACAGGTGGGCCCCTCCTCCTGGCGGGATAGGAGGAAGGGCCCCCTGCCGTGACCAATGACCCGTACGATTCGCAGGGCGCTCGCGTCGCCCAGCTCGCGCAGGTCCGGGAGCTTCGAGCCAAACTCGACGAAGATAAAGAGCGACTACACCAGCTCGAGCGTGCCCTCGAGCAAGACAATCGGAATCCCCTAGGCGGAGGGGCTTGGGCCCGAGCGCGGCAAGTACAGCGGCAGATTGTGGGCACGGATATGATTGCACGTCCCGCCTTCAATCGAGCCAGTCAGAATGTCGTCGTGACAACCATGCTTCTCCGCAACATGCCGGCCCCCTTGAATCCTGAAGCCCAACGAGTCCAATAGGAGATCTAGGGCCTTCTCAAGGTGGTCGCCATCCAGCAGTCCGAAAGTTCTGCCTTGAGGCGTCGAGGTGCAGCCTCAGGGCAACACCACAAACCCTCGTGGCATGAGAGGCAGGCCTCGACCCAGCCGGTAGACTCCCCCCGTTCGAAGGGGGCGGTCCTGGCCCATGATCGCGTTTGTGACAAGTGCGAGCCTCGTGATGCGCGTCACGACATCATCGAACACCGCAGACGCAAGAGCGGTGACGTCGAGGCGCGAGGCTACAGCGCTCATCGGGGCGAAAGCTACGACAGCGACGAGGACCGAGGTCGATCCCCGGATCCGCCGAGACCTTGAGTCTTCAGCCGTGCGATTCGCAACACGCCGCTGCCTAGCCCCTTCAGAGCCTTGATAAGTCTCGTCAAATACGACGGTGAGACAAAGCCTGAGCTCTGGCTTGCCGACTTCAAGCTGGCGTGCCAGCTTGGTGGGGCCCGCGATGATAGCGCCATCATTCGACAACTCCCACTCTTTCTCTCCGACACCGCACGACGGTGGCTCGAGGAGCTTCCCCTAACCAAATCTATGACTGGTCCGACCTGGTCAGGGTTTTCGAGGGGAACTTCAAGGGCACCTATGTGCGTTCGGGAAACAGGTGGGAACTCTGAGGCTGTAGATAGAATCCCGGGGAATCCCTCCATGACTTTACTCGATGTTTCTCCAAGCAGCGCACTGAGCTTCCCCATGTCACCGACGAAGAGGTGATCCTAGCTTTCATTGCCAGGACCACCTGCAAGGAACTGGTCCGGGAGCTCGGGCGTGCTTCCCCAAAGACCGTGGACGAATTGATGGACATCGTGGCCAACTTTGCCACCGGAGAAGATGCCGTCGACACCTTCTTCGATGGTGGCAAAGGCCAAACGCAAGCCAAGGCAGCCAACCCTGAGGGTTCGAACCGGGGTGGCAAGAAAGGGGCAAGAAGAAGAAGAACCCACGAGGCAAGCACGAAGACGCCCCCGACGACGACCTCGTGGCGGCTGTCGAGCGCAAGAAGCCTCGAGGCCCTCCCAAAAAGGGCCTCTTCGACGAGATGCTCAAGAAACCATGCCCATATCACAAGGGCCAGGCCAATCACACCCTCGAAAACTGCCGGATGCTCAAAAGGCATTTCGAGGGTATGGTTCGAGGAAAGGAAGAGGAAAAGGAAGAGCCCGACGACAAGAATGACGACAAGGTTGATGGGTTCCCCGTGGTGCAGGACTGCTACATGATCTACGGGGGACCTACCGCCCGGCTCACCCCTCGACAGCGTAAGAGGGAGCGTCGGGAGGTATTCTCCACTCAAGTCGCCACCCCTTGATTCTTGGACTGGTTCGAGATGGCTATCACGTTCGACCGTGATGACCATCCAGACCACATCCCGAACCCGGGGCTCTACCCGCTTGTTGTCGACCCTGTCATCGTCAACACCCGCTTCTCCAAGGTCTTGATGGACGGAGGTAGCAGCCTCAACATCATCTACTCCGAGACCCTCGACCTTCTCGGAATCCCAACGGAAAAGCTAAAACTCAGCGCTGGGGGCTTTCACGGCGTCATGCCAGGCAAAAAGGCTATTCCCATCGGGTGCATCGACTTTCCGGTGTATTTCGGTACTCCCGTAAACTTTCGAAAGGAGACCCTCACGTTCGAGGTAGTCCAATTCCGAGGCACATACCATGCGATCATTGGGCGACCGGGCTATGCCAAGTTCATGGCAGTTCCCAACTACACTTATCTCAAGCTCAAGATGCTGAGCCCCAATGCCATCATCACCATCGGCCCCTCCTTCGAGCACGCATACGACTACGACGTCGAGTGCGTCGAACACGCGGAAGCCCTCGAGGAGTCGGCGATGCTTGCAGCCACTCTGGAGGCCCTCGCCGACAAGATCCCCGAACCCAAGCGACATGCCGGCGGCTTCGAGCCTGCCGAGGACACGAAGAAGATCCCCCTCCACCCGAGTTGGTCCGAGGGGAAGGTGCTGCTCATCAGCACCTCCCTCGACACCAAATAGGAAGCAGTGCTTGTCGACTTTCTCCGCGTGAACGCCGACATGTTTGCATGGAGTCCCTCGGATATGCCGGGCATACCAAGGGAAGTCGCCGAGCACGCCTTGGAGATCCGCCCCGGGTCTAAGCCGGTGAAGCAACGCCTGCGCCGCTTCGACAAGGAGAAGCGCAGGATCATTGGGGAAGAAGTCAACAAGCTCTTGGCGGCCGGATTTATCAAGGAGGTCCACCATCCCGAGTGGTTAGCTAACCCTGTAATAGTCAAAAAGAAAAAGGGAAATATAGGATGTGTGTAGATTACACCGGCTTGAATAAAGCATGTCCTAAAGTCCCATTTCCCTTGCCATGCATCGATCAAATCGTTGACTCGACGATGGGATGTGAGACCCTCTCCTTCCTTGATGCCTATTCCAGCTACCATCAGATCCGGATGAAGGAGTCTGACTAGCTCGCAACTTCCTTCATCACCCCCTTCGGCATGTACTGCTATGTTACTATGCCCTTCGGCCTTCGAAACGCCGGGGCAACGTACTAGCAATGCATGCTCCACGTTTTTGGAGAACACATCGTCTCGACGGTCGAGGCCTATGTCGACGACATCGTGGTCAAGACCAAAAAAGTCAAGGATCTCGTCTCTGACCTCGATGCCACGTTCAAATGCCTCCGGGCGAAGAGCATCAAGCTGAACCCCGAGAAGTGTGTCTTCGGCGTCCCCCGAGGCATGCTCTTAGGGTACATAGTCTCTCAGCGCGGCATCGAGGCCAACCCGGAGAAAATCTTGGCGATCATCAAGATGGGGCCCATTCGAGACCTCAAAGGTGTTTAGAGGGTCACAGGATGCCTGGCAGCCCTGAGCCGCTTCATCTCCCGTCTCGGGGAAAAGGCGTTGCCCCTCTACCGCCTTTTGAAGAAATCAGAGCACTTCGAATGGACCCTCGAAGCCGAGGAAGCCCTCTCAAAGCTTAAGTCTATGCTAGCCTCGCCCCTGATCCTAGTACCTCCTCATCCGGCCGAGCCCCTCCTCCTCTATGTCACCACAACCACCCAGGTGGTCAGTGCAGCAATAGTGCTCGAGAGGGCAGAAGAAGGGCACACCCTGCCCGTTCAAAGGCCAGTCTACTTTGTCAGTGAAGTACTCTCAGAGACCAAGGCCCGCTACCCTCAGATTCAGAAGCTGTTGTACGCTCTAGTCCTTACACGGCACAAACTCCAACATTACTTCCAAAGCCACCCGATAACCGTGGTCTCGTCCTTCCCCCTCGGGGAGATAATCCAAAATTGGGAGGTCATAGGGAGAATCGATAAGTGGGCAGTCGAGCTCATGGGCGAGACCCTCACTTTCGCATCGCGAAAGGCCATCAAGTCGCAGGTGCTGGTGGATTTCATGGCCGAATGGACCGACGCCCAACTACCGCCCGTACAGATCCAGGCCGAACTATGGACCATGTACTTTGATGGGTCGATGATGAAAACGGGAGCGGGCGCGGGCCTGCTCTTCATCTCGCCCCTCGGGGTTCACATGCGTTACGTAATTCGACTCCACTTTGCAGCCTCGAACAACATCGTGGAGTACGAGGCCCTCGTGACCGAACTACACATCGCTATCGAGCTTGGGGTTCAACGCCTCCAAGCTCGGGGCGACTCGTAGTTAGTCATCGATCAAGTCATGAAGGCTTCGAGCTGTCGCGAACCTAAAATGGAAGCGTACTATCAAGAGGTCTGCAATTTGGAAGACAAATTCTACGGCCTCGAATTAACCCACATTGCTCGATGCTACAACGAGGCCGCGGACAAGCTCGCAAGGATCACGTCAACCCGAGGCACCGTGCCACCCGACGTCTTCGCAAAAGATCTCTACAAGCCATCAGTTGACTTCACGGGTGAACACGAACATCCGTCCAAGGGGGTCGAGCCTCAACCAACCCAGGCCCCCTCGACCGGGGCCGAGGTCATGGACCTCGAGGTATCAACCCCTCGAGCAAGCGACGAATCTGATTGGCGTAAGCCCTTCCTCGAATACCTTACTCAAGGGGAGCTGCCAGACGAGCGGAACGAGGCTCGACGCATTGTGCGAAGGGCCAAAACCTACATCCTCTTCGGTCCAGACAAGGAGCTCTATCGACAGAGCCCGACCGGAGTTTTGTAGCGTTGCATCACCATCGAGGAAGGCAAAAGGTTACTCAACGACCTACACTCGGGGGCCTGCGGTCATCATGCTGCGCCCAGGACCCTCATCAGGAATGCTTTCCGACAAGGCTTTTACAGGCCGATCGCTGTCTCTGACGCCATCAGCCTCATCCGCTCATGTGAGGGGTGCCAGTTCTATGCCAAGCAGACGCACCTCCCTGCGCATGCTTTGCAAATGATCCCCCTCACATGGCCGTTCGCCGTATGGGGGCTCGACCTCGTTGGTCCCCTCAAAAGGACAACTGGAGGCTTCACCCACCTGCTCGTTGCCATCGACAAGTTTACCAAGTGGATCAAGGCCCGGCCTATCGGCAATATCCGCTCCGAGCGGGCGGTCGAGTTCTTCACCGACATCATTTATCGCTTCGGGGTCCCGAACGTCATCATCACTGACAACGGCACACAGTTCACTGGCAAGAAGTTTTTGGATTTCTGCGATCGCCATCACATCCATGTGAACTGGTCCGCGGTTGCTCATCCTCGAACTAATGGCCAGGTCGAGCGCGCCAATGGCATGATTTTGCAGGGCCTAGCCGAGAATCTTCAACCGCCTTAACAAGCATGGCAAGAAGTGGGCCATCGAGCTGCCCTCGGTCCTGTGGAGCCTAAGGACAACACCCAGTCGAGCCACAGGATTCACCCCGTTCTTCATGGTCTACGGGTCTGAAGCCATCCTCCCCATCGACCTCGAATACGGGTCCCCTCGATTAAAATCCTACAACGAGTAGACGAATGAAGAAGCCCTCGCAAATGCCATCGACCAACTCGAAGAAGCTCGAAACATGGCCCTCCTCAACTCCGCAAGGTACATGCAGAAGCTTCGACGCTACCACGACAAGCATGTGCGCAAAAGGGACCTTCGAGTGGGCGACAGAACAATAAGGGCCGGCACAAGTTAACTCCACCGTGGGAAGGCCCCTTCATCATAGCAGAGATGTTGAAGCCCGGAACCTACAAGCTCGCTAATGATAAAGGTGAAATCTTCAACAACGCATGGAACATCGACCAGCTACGTCGCTTCTATCCCTAGTCAATGCCTTCTTCTTACATTTTCGCATAACGGAATGCTTTCGATCACAAGCTCAATCTCCTTATACATATAAGAGGTAGCCTCGACTCTGCTCCCTCAGAGTCAAACCTCCCTTGGGGGCTATAAGGGGGGAACCCCCCAAAGTCCCCAAAAAAACTCGCATGATTTTTCAAAACTCAAAAAGTCTATTTTCTCCCACGCACCTCGATACGTTCTAATACCTAGTCGAAAACACCATGCAAATGCGTCGAAGGCTGTCAAGCCAGGAGACCACCTACGCCCCAGGGCTACGGTACCTCCACTCGCTCCCCGACGAGGGGCACGAACATGCGTTGAATTCACTAAGTAAGAAACGTTATCAGGAACGTGAGAAAGAAAAAGACTTAAAAATCATACACTTTCTAAGTTTCAAGGTCCACTCTGCCTCGATATGCCTCGACATGGGTTGATACTAAGTCGAAAATGACGCAAGAAGGTCCGAAAGGTTGAGGGATGTTGGGTCAGGAGACCGCCGACGCCCCAGGGCTACGGCGCCTCCACTCACTCCCCCCTTCGAAGGGCACGCTCATGTGACGAATTCGATAAAAGTAGAGACCCGATCAGGCAGTAGAGATAGAAAAGACTTAGAGCACACTTAGACATATACATACGAATATAAATGTACATTGGCTCGAGGCATCGTGACCTCGAGAACAAAAGATTAAAAGATTTCTCACAAAGGCCTCTTTGCCCAGGTTTGGCTCACAGGCCATCATCCAGGCGGAAGGACCTTAGGCTCGAAGAGGCTTGCAAGACGACCGCCAGGTTCCTCGGCAGCCTCGACCAACCCCTTGAAGATGGCTTCGTTCTCCTCGTCAGTCTTCGAAGGGTCGCTGACGAAGCCGTGCGAGACGACCTCCATGTCGTAGATGTAGCCGGATCCGATGACCGCCATCGCCCACTTCACGCCGACATGAAGGGCGCCCCGCACCTTCTCCTTAACCACGCGGCCAAGTTCGAACAGCCGGTCAAGGAGAGGGGCCCCATGGACGTCATCCGCGGCCGCTTCGGGACGAGGGACGCCGAGGCTCTCGCAGACCATGTCGAGCATACCACCGAGCTCGCTGGTCAGCTTCACCTCGGCCATGTACGACTTCTGAAGCAAGCCGTGGTCGCGATGAGCCCGAGTTAGCTCCTCCTCCAAGGCTGAAAACAAACAAATGGAGTCCGTAACGCTTAAGAAAGAAGACAAAGGCAAAAAACTCTTTGAGAGAAGAAGGAAGACTCACCGACGACGTGGGTCTCGAGCTTCGTGTGCGTATCTTGCAGAATAAGATACTCGTTCGCAAACGCCTCACCAGCGCGGACCATCGACACACTCTCCTCCTTGAGCTTTTTGAGGGCCTCGCCTACCGAAATGGCATTCCGCCTTTGCTCTTGCCAGGCTTTGGAAAGCCTGGCGTTTTCAAAGACTGAGGCCTCAAGCTCCTTCTGCATCGCTTCGAGGACCGCGCCAGCCCTTGCCAGCTCATCGTTGGCCTTGGATCTCGCCTTCTCAAGGGCCCTCCCCGCTTTCTCCTCTGCCTTGGCCTCGGCCTCCTTGGCTTGGGCAGCTACCTCTCAGGCCAAGGCGGTCTCGGACTTTGCCTTCTCAAGCCCACTTCGAGCAGTAGCAGCTTCCTCCTTCGCCTTCGCAGCCTCGACCCAGGCAGCCTCGAGCGCTGCTTTTAGCTCGGGGATCTGGTCCCACTTATCCTTGGCACCGTTGATGAGATAGGACTTGATGTTCGAGCGCTTTCTCAGATACTAAGAGCAAGAAGAACAAAGGACATCATCAACAAAGAGAACACACCCCGAGTTTCATAACTTCAAAGTAGGATGCTTACCGCAAGGCGTTGGTGAAGGTTGTCGCTGACGAGACCAAGCATTGCCTTTAGCGAGCTCTGAAGGCAAGAACGCTCCTCCTCGACGGCCCTCCAGCACTCGAGCTCTGCGGGGTCATCCACCTCCCACGAGGGAGCGTCGTGACTCATGGGGTCGTGGACGTGGATGGGCTCCGAGCCCCATCCTGAAGTCTCCGCCTCGGAGCGCCGCTGCGCCGTCTCTGCTCCGACGCCCTCCGCGTCGACGGCCGCGCCTGTCGCAGGTCGTTGCTCGGGCACCGCGGGGGGAGACGGACCCTCCCACGGCATGATAGCTAGCAAGCCAGCCTGCGGCTCCTCCCGCTCGACAAAAAGGTCTGCCGGGGCAGACACGGTGACGCTCGCCTCCTCGACCTAATCACCCACTGGGGCCTCGCCTGACAGGGCCGCTTCGGCACCCCCGGACTCGATGACCCCCGACCTCGGTGGCAATAGGGGGCGCGGTGTCTTTTTCCTTCCCTTCATTGACAGAGGCCTCGCCCTCCTCGGCCTTGAGGACGATGGGCGCTGCCTCCGAAAACCCCAGCCGCAAGTCATCCGAGGGGCCCTCCGGCACCCTGCTGCCCAGCGCCTCGAAGGCCATCCTGGCTCAGGGGCTCGACGCCACAGCCGCCGCAGGCTCGGTGGCCACTTCACTGATAACCGAATCAGCGCCCCGGGCAAACGCCGCACGTGCCACCTTGACCCAAGCAATGACCCCCGCGTTCAAAATCGATGGAGGAGTCGAGGCGGCGCTCGTCGCCAAAGGAACCGGGCCCGTAACCGGAGCTGCCGCGACCGTCATCACCTTCGTCGCAGCCTCCGTCCGAAGGCGCTTGGCCGGAGTGGGCCTCGCCAGTGCCCGCTCGCGCTTGAGTCTATATGAAAGGAAAAATTAGATGCGTGGAATCGAGACACGAAATATAAAGCTGCTCCAAGGTTAAGAACTTACCCCACCGGGAACCTTCCCGGGGTTCGTGAGGCCCCCGTCGACGGCCGCGTCCCAGCACCCGGAAGGCTTGAAGTCGCTGCCGGCAGTGTCACGCCACGAGGCCCCATAGCCCCATGAGCGGAGGCCGCCGCCGATGTGGCCAAGGCCAGCGCCACCGGCCCGGCTCCAAGGGCCAGGTGACTTTCACGTGACCCATCTGTGGGCCCCTCAGGACCAGCGGCGCCCTGCATTGAAGGGGCACCAGCCACGACCCTCCGGGTCGAGAGGTGCTCCTCTTCTCCGCTCCACTCCTCCCCCGATTCCTCAGAGGAGGACCTTCCGACGAGCCCCACCGCTCGTCTCTGCTTAGCCGAGCACTGCTCGCCTGCAGAGAGATCGAGGCTATGCATCCGCCTCTTCTTGCTCTCCTCCTCCTTCGTCTTCTTTGCCGACGAGGCGCCACGAAGCCCCGTCGGACAAGCCCGAAATCTTCCCTAACGGGGGGCAGTGACAACTCATAGTCGAGCTCCCCCTACATGCAAAGCCAAAAAAAATGTAAGGTGAAAAGAAACAAAAAGAAGGGCTCGACGAAGTAATACACTCACCAGTTCGGGGCAACCGGGATCCGGCCGCATCGGAAGATGGTTGACATCCTGCGCCGTGAAGGGGCCCGACACCGTGCCTCGAACCCTCTTAGCGACGCTCTCCGGCGTAATATCCTCAGCAACCATCCGGCTCTCCTCGAGCTTCGCTCCAACCAACATTTGGCTCATGCGGAGCGAGCGCCGCATCAGGGGAGCACCCGTCGATGGTGGAAGGCCGAGGCAACGACCCCGACAGTCAACCCCTGCCCTCGAAGGGTCGCCAGGGCGTCGAGGAGGTCTTCGAGCCTCCCTTGATGGTCCCGCGCCGGGGCGCCCCAGTTGTGGGGACGCGACTCGATGACGCGCCTCGTGTACTGAGGCAGCAGCCCCTCGTCGTTCCTGATGTAGAACCACTTCAAAGGCCAGGCGCCGTGGCTCGAAGTCAGGCTGATAGGGATGAAGATGTCGGCCTTCCTCATGGTGAAGTTGCAGCACTCGGCCCGCACCAGCCTCCGCACCCCCGGCGACGCGCTCTTGGAGAAGTACTCCACCCAAAAAAGATGAAGCCAGAGCTCCCAATGAGCCTCCACCCCGAGGTAACCTTCACAGACAGTGGTGAAGATGGCAGCGTAGGAGATCGCGTTGGGGGAGAGATGCTGAAGCTCGATCCCGTAGTAGTGGGTGAGGGCGCGCATGAACCGGCTCGGCGGGGAACCGAAGCCCAATCGATGGAACTTGACGAAGCTGACCACATAGCCCTCCGGTGGGTTCGGCTCGAGGTCCCGCTTCGGCGGAATGATCCATTCGGGCTCGGCCCTGTTGGTGATAGGGCGAAGGAGCCCCTCCGCCACCAACCCCTCCAGCTCCTTCCTTGTCACATCCGAGGGGAGCCACGCCTGGGTTGAAGAATCTCTGGCGGCGCCATGGCAAGGGCACAGAGCTCTTCGGTGGACGGATGACCCGGAAGATTTCCTATCTCCGCAGGAAGGCGAGTGCAAGGAAGGTAAGCACAGGGAGGCGAACGCAAGGAAGGCAAACAAGCACAGGAAGGCGAATGCGAAAATGGCAGGAAAGCAAGTGAAGAGCAACAGTGCGTGGAGTGCCTCCTTTTATAGGGGCAGAAGACCGACGGACGGCCGATGCTTGCCCGACCAGTAAGTCCCCGCATTAAATGCGCCCAAAGCACTCTCCTCTCGATTCCAGTGCGTCATGGACAGGGCCGTTTCGCATTCACAGCCTCGACTGCCATCGAATATGGACACACGTCAAGCATCCGCGAATCAGGCGTCATGCCGGCTCCACCACGACCGCGCCGTTTCGACTCACGTGACATTACGGCCGCGCCGCTTTGAATCTTTTCTTGAAAAATGAGAACTGACAGTTATCCTCCTCGAAATGCGCTTCAAGTACAGGAATCATCCACTACCGTGCCGTTCCGGCTTCTGCGTAAAAAGGCACGCGTGATGGACAGGAGGAGTTATCCACAGATGGATCTTCCCACGATACAGGATACGGGCCCAGGCCCTCGAAATCTCCAGGGAGCGAAGGCTGGCCCTCGAAAAGGGTTCGACAGCTGCCCTCGAGTACTGGAGTTAGGGGTGACCAAGGGGGGCCGACGCGAGTCCCTTGCTCAAGAACAAATTCTCGAGGCCCCCTCGGACACATTCAAGGCAAAACTAAGGGACCACGACGGAATCCCCTCGAGGGGAGGCATCGAGCCACCGGACCCGATCGAAAGGGTTTGGCATCCATGGGGCCCACTATTTTGCTCGAATAAGAGCACCTCAGGGTCACTAGTCGACCCCTATCGAACGAGGCATGAGCTCTTACTTGAATTTCCTGATAGTAGCTCACCTGAGACGTTGATGCTCGCCCGAGCATGGGTAGCACAACGCTTCTCCCCCCTCTACCCGATCGAAATGGTTCATGAGGGTCAAACAAAAAAGTCGAGCTCGCACCTGACCGGCTTCAACGAAAGAAGCTAAGGAGCGGACTCGCAACCAGGTGGCCTCGATGAAAGAGGATCCAACCACTCGGGGGCTCGATCATTCGAGCACGCATCGACCAAACCAAAGATAAAAGACCTTGGGCGAGTATTTTACTCACCCGAGGCCTTGGGGGCTACACCCGAAGGGTGCGCTCGTGCGCACCCCTCGGAATACGACCAACACTCAGAGTCCATTCAATTGAGCCTCCGTGTAAGTATCAACACTTACACGAAGCCTCGGGGGCTACTGTCGGTTACCAAGAGAAGGGGTACCCTAAACCTCCCTTGTCTTTGGTTGAACCCCGAGTTTACCCTCAGATCAATCTCATTGGGACCCTCGAAAAAACAAGCGCAAGACCAGACAACACATCCTCGACCCACCGGGGCCCACCGGCAAATACAAACTGGGCCGACCCACAATAGAATACTTAACTTCTGCCGCGACCCTCGACAATCCACTGACGTCACCATCTGACCCTCGATGAACCATAGACTTCACCAGCTGATGATCGCTCGAGATGGGGGGACCTCGCGTCAAGTATCGAGGCCCCGACGGGACAGACGCCTCGATACAACAAGGGTCGAGCCCCCCTCGATCCACCAACTCCAGGTGCGTCCGATAGTGCATTTGATGCAAACCTAACCTCATCAAATCGTATGGCTACAGTGTCCGCACAGTGGTCCGTATAGCGGTCGAATCTCGCTTTACCGCCCATACTGAGGACATGCATCGGTCTGCACGGCACTGTTACGCCGTACTCAGCGCTGTAAGGCAGCTCGAGGCCCCCTTCGGCGCGCTACGCGACAAACAACCGACATCGGATTCCCTAAATTCAATCTTATCCGTTCAACCACTACGCTCGAGGCTACCCCTCGACTGGGCCTCGAGTACGCATCGACGCCCTCTGGTCAACCTACATCGACTTCGAAAGCTGCGCCAACAACTCCTGATGCGACCCCAATAGGAACTCGCACGTCCTCTACAGGGGATCGCGTCTTTCGCCGGTCAGCAACCACGTCTCCGAAGGACGCGTGTCAACTCCGAGCCACGCTGCTACAGAATAAGCCATGCTCAGCACACATCTCTGCAGAGGCCTCGAGTTGACCACCCCGACCCGTGACGTCACCACCACGTCATCGAACCAGGACATCTGTACCCCTGTGCCTCCCCTTGGCCTATAAAAGGGGACGCCAGGAGACCCAATAGAAGAGGAGGACCGATCCCAGACAACGATCTCACGAACAATCGAACACACGCCTAGGCTGACTCCTAGACTCTGAATAACCCTTTCGCCCTACACCCGAACCCCCCACCCCTCGAATTCTCTCCTTCGCTTGTATTCACCCCTGTACAAGCACTTAGGTGCAAGATAATACAAATCTTCTCCCCCCGCTGGACGTAGGGCCTTCTTTGCCCGAACTAGGATAAATCGCTGTGTTCTTCTTGCATCACCATTCGAACGGGTTACACACACATACGTTTACTCGTTGGCTTAGGACACCCCCGGGTTCCTCACACCGACACTACTGATCTTCAAAGTATCCTTGATCTCCAACGAAACCCTCACCGTCTGAACCTCCATTAACACTAACAAGCAACACCATGCAATCATACGAGGATCCATATACAAAGCAAACAAAGAGCTATCATAAGAATAGTACACCAATAAAGAGAAAATATATTTTAAAGCCTATAAAAATATTCTACACATCGCTACGAACACATAGACGCCAGAATCACCGAAATCGGATTTAAAATGAAGAAGATATGCTATTTTTAAGCTCTGGATGGCAAAACTGTAAATACAGCAAACTTATACGAATTAAAATAAATAGAAAATCAGGATTTTCAACCGGCCAGGGACCTCAGGTGCAAATATCAAAAACTGTAAGGTCTCTTTATAGAAACAAAGCGCGAAGGGGTATGGGGGCTTGTGATACGTCGGATCGCAAACAGACAGACCAGATTAGACCTAGGGGACACCGGAGCTGCTTCTGACCAGAGAAGGAAGCCTGCGTGGTGGTGGCCATTATCGATGGCGACTGAGCTCACCAGCACACCTCGTTTGATCGTTACGGCCCACGAAACAGCATGAGACCAGTGCCAAAATGATGAGGAGCTCGACGTGAACTCACCCAAGAAGAAGATGGAGTCCGGGACGAAGCAAGGACGACAGACAGCTTGACAAGGCTGACGATGGTGAACTGCAAAGTTCAGCGACAAACTGTAAGATAAATAGAGGAGGAAACATAGGAAAAATAGGTGTGTTAACTTTGCGATATCAAGGAGAAACTCGTCCACGGCTTATAGAGTGACGAAGGCGATGGCACGACGAAACTGAAAATGGTGGCGACAAGCTTGGGCTAGCGACACTGCTTGCTTGATTTGAGGGCATCGTCTCACAAAGATGGGAAAAGAGGACACGGAGGAGTTGCAGGGACTTTATGGGCGACCTGGCGTGGACAGCAACAGACGCCCGAGCGGCACTCGAAGCGGTGCTCTGTCGGCCGTTTCAGCTCGCAACCGACCAAAGGAAGGAGAAGAGACACGGGCCTCGCGTGTCAGCGAAACAGAGGGAGGGAAGGCAGCGGCGCTGGCTTAGTGGGCCGGCCATTCAGCCTAGGAGCAAGGAGGGGACAGGCCGGTTAGCCAACGGGCTAGAAAATAAAAGGCCAACGATAAGGGGAGCTTGGGCCGCAGTGAGCTTGTCGATGTTTTATCACCGATAGCCCACCACTGGGGTACCCGACAGGGTGTAGTTTGGCAGACTGCGGAACTCGACGGTTGCAGCAACAAGCTTGAAAAGACAGACAATTTTATACTGGTTCAGGCCCACGACTAGCGTCGAGTAAAAACCTTTACGTCTAGTCGACGTGAGCCTGTTGCGTCATATTGATGAGGATGAGGGGTCGTAGTGCGCTGTGTAGTTTTCCTTTGACTATGGGGTCAGGTTGTGGTAAGACGCTCCCCGATCTAGGGAGCCCTGCCCTCTTTATATATCCCAGGGGGCAGGTTTCCTACTCAGTTACAAAGTAAAGTTTCTAGTAGGATTGTACGTAACTAGTCCTAGTAGGATTACATGAAACGAATCCTAAATGGACAAGGTTCTTATGTCTTCTCCGTGGGGAACCTCCGGTGTCCCCAGTCAACAAGCCCCCGAGCGTTCAAGGATTTGGAACTCGGAAGCCGGGTTCTTTTGAGGAAAAATCTTGGGATGCTCTTCCTTCTTGTTGCTTCTATCTTGGCTCTTCGGAGCCTCCGAGCCTCTTGTTTTTTTGCACAAAAAGCTGGAGGGTCCGATATAGTCTTCATATTCTTCACAGAGTGCAAATTTTGGAGGGTATTCCTGCAGCCCCCAAGCCTCTTCCGGGTTCTTTTCAGCATGAAAGAACTTGGGAGAGGGTTCCGGAGTTCCTTGCTGATGTAGTTCTTGAGCACTTGTATTCTTAGTACTTCGTCATTGAATTTGAGCCCCTGGGCACTGTTGAAGTGAAAGCGAGCCCCCGAGCTTGGTGTTGAGGTTCTTTTTGAATTTGTCTAGTTCTTGTTAGGGTTCTTTTTCCTTCTGACACTGCTGGTGGGATTCTTGCGAGTTTCAAGGCTTCAGGTGCTGATCTCCTTAGCGGATACGCCGTATCACCCCCACCTCAGAACTCTCAAGATGTTTGAGCCTTTGTCTTCTGCCCTTCCATGTGGGGTTCTTTTTCTTGCTGATCTCTGTATCTCCTTGGGGGTTGTTTTTTTGACCAATCCAGGTTGTTTCTGATCTCTCTTGAGCCTTGATGCACCTTCTTTGGGTTGTTTTCTGATCGATTCGTGTTTTTTTCTGGACTTGACTTGTCGTGTTGGCTGAGTAAGACAGCTCTCAGGAGCATACCCTACCCGATGGTGTGGTCTAGATGTGGGGCCCTGCATGTTAAACATAAAAACATGATGTAATTGACATTCCAGATATGAAGTCGGGATTGTATCCCATATATGGATAATTAATTGAGGGCATGCCCCAACATTATGAAAAGCGTATGAACTTTGTTCGCGTCTTGATCTTGCTAGATCACACAAATTCCTCAGGTAGTGTCCTGTTACGTTTACGCACTTGACTCCCATGCCTAGTTCAGAGCTTCCTGAGTTGACCGTGCATGGGTCAGAGCTTCCTGAGTTGACCATCCATTTGAGTAGACAAGCTTTACGACTTAAGGCATGTTCTACCCGAGGACTGTTGCAACATGTTTGCTTGCAAGATGGTATTTCCCGAGCAGTAACCAGTTATGTTTACGCACTTGAATCCCCCGCCTAGCTTAGAGCTTCCTGAGTTGACCACGCATGGGTCAGAGCTTTCTGAGTTGACCATCCGTTCGAGTAGACAAGCTTCACAAATTAAGGCTTTTACCGCTCGAGGGAAATAACAACCGCTTAAGGGAGGATGATATGGCATCATATGCAGATAGATTATATCCAGAATATATGAAAAAATAAGTCGTGACTTAGCTTGGTTCATGGTCGAGTTGTTTGGACGAGTAACTGCGTCCGAGTTGATGGAGTTGGGGTCGACAACTTGCTTGATGTAGTCCAACAGCTTGGCCGAGTTGTTTGTTCAGTAATTTAAATAACACAGAATGTGTTGGGTGCAAACGTCTGTCGGGTTCTTCTTGAAGGCTAGCTGTGCAATCTTCAAAAATTCGAACCGGCTTGCCCTCTTTCTTGCTTTTCCTTCTTGCTTGCTTCTGCTTGTGCATGCATGTATACGTGTATATGCTTTGCTTGTTTTGGTGTTCTTCCCTTGCATGCCCTTGTGTGCGTCTTCCCATACTCCATGATTCTATAATTAGCTTGTCCATGGGCGGACGTGACCTTCCTGCATGCTATTGGCTTGTTATCACTTTCTGGCTTCCATAATTAGCATGCGTAGATCTGACTTCCTCTTGTCTTGCCTCGATGGTAGTACACGTGCACGTGCTGGTGGCGGTGGCATTGAATCCGTCTAGGACTTGCCTCCGTGTATAGGGCACGGAGTCGTATTGCTCTTTGATTCTACCGATGAGATTTTCTAGCTTGTGTCCGAGTTGGACTCACTTCGTGTTGGGCCGAGCTGCTTTGAAGCCGATGCATGTCGTCGACTTGCTGCATGTAACTTCCCGTACGATGTCTGATGCAGCTGCTGGTACTTGAGATCTGGTACTGTGTGATGCTGATGATGATCGAAGGTAGAGTCACAACAATCTATTGACGACCGTGATGAGCCCAAGTTGTTGACGAGGGTCGACGAGCGCCGCAGTAAGTTGTTGATGATGTCCGACATGTCGATGAGGGCCAACATGAGCCACGGCGAATCTTGATCTTGACGTCTTCTGAGTTGTAGCAACTAGTCGGTGAGGGTCGATGAGTTGCCGTTTAAAAACTCATCTTGAAGGTGAGGTCCGCCGAACTCTCAGTGTACAATCCGTCGAAAGCACCTACCTGGCGAGCCAGCTGTCGATGTTTTATCACTGATAGCCCACCACCGGAGTACCCAACAGATCAATTTTGTTCGGAGGAGCTTGTCAGATTGCGGAACTCGGTGGTTGCGGCAACAAGCTTGACGAGACAAACGATTTTATACTGGTTCGGGCCCTCGACTAGCATCGAGTAAAAACCTTTACGTCCAGTCAGCGTGAGCCTGTTGCGTCATATTGATGAGTACGAAGGGTCATAGTGCGCTGTGTAGTTCTCCTTTGATCGTGAGGTCAGATTGCGTTGAGACGCTCCCCGGTCTAGGGAGCCCTGCCCTCCTTTATATATACCAGGGGGTAGGTTTCCTAGTCGATTACAAAGTAGAGTTTCTAGTAGGATTGTACGTACCTAGTCGATTACATAAAAGGAATCCTAATTGGACTAGATTCTTATGTCTTCTCCGTGGGGAACCTCCGGGTTCCCCCGTCGACAGAGCTGGCCAGCATGCCAAAAATGATAGGAGGAGAAGAAAAGCATTTTTCCATTATCTATTCTGAAGAAACTGAATTTGCAAAGCTTTTCAAATGAATTTGAATTTAGTTTTAGTTTCAGCAAAAACTAAGCAAAACATAAACTCCAATGCAGCAGCATGTATGCAGAAACTGGTAGTTACTTGCACGTGCTAGTGGCGGTGGCTTTCAATCCATCTAGGACTTGCCTCTGTTTATAGGGCACGTAGTCGTATTGCCCTTTGATTCTGCCGATGTGATTTTCTAGCTTGTGTCCGAGTTGGACTCTCTTCGTGTTGGGCTGAGCTGCTTTGAAGCCGATGCATGTCGTCGACTTGCTGCATGTAACTTCCCATACGACGTCTGATGCAGCTGCTGGTGCTTGAGATTCGGAACCGTGTGATGCTGATGATGATCGAAGGTAGAGTCACAACGATCTGTTGATGACTGTGGTGAGCCCAAGTTGTTGACGAGGGTCGACGAAGGCCACAGCAAGTTGTTGATGATGTGCGACATGTCGACGAGGGCCAATGTGAGCCACGGCGAATCTTGATCTTGACGTCTTCCGAGTTGTAGCAACTTGTCGGCAAGGGCCGATGAGTTTTCGTTGAAAAACTCATCTTGCAGGTGAGGTCCGCCGAACTCTCGGTGTACAATCCGCCAAAAGCACCTACCTGGCGCGCCAGCTGTCGCTGTTTTATCACTGATAGCCCACCACCGGAGTACCTGGCAGGGCGTTTTTGTTCAGAGGAGCTTGGCAGACTATGGAACTCGGTGGTTGTGGCAACAAGCTTGATGAGACAGACGATTTTATACTGGTTCGAGCCCTCGACTAGCGTCAAGTAAAAACCTTTACGTCTGGTCAGCGTCAGCCTATTGCATCGTATTGATGAGTATGAACGGTCGTAGTGCGCTGTGTAGTTCACCTTTGACCGTGAGGTCAGGTTGCGGTGAGATGCTCCCCGGTCTAGGGAGCCCTGCCGTCCTTTATATATCCCGGGGGCAGGTTACCTAGTCGATTACTAAGTAGAGTTCCTAGCAGGATTGTACATAACTAGTCCTTGCAGGATTACATGAAAGGAATCCTAATTGGACTAGGTTCATATGTCTTCTCCGTGGGGAACCTCCGGTGTCCCCCATCGAGAGAGCTGGCCAGCAAGCCGAAAATGACAGGAGGAGAAGAAAAGCATTTTTCCATTATCTTTTCTGAAGAAACTAAATTTGCAAAGCTTTTCAAATAAATTTGAATTCAATTTTAGTTTCAGCAAAAACTAAGCCACACACAAACTCCAATGCAGTAGCATGTATGCAAAAACTGGTAGTACATGTGGACGTGCTGGTGGCGGTGACTTTGAATCCATCTAGTACTTGCCTCCGTGTATAGGGCACGCAGTCGTATTGCTCTTTGATTCTACCAATGAGATTTTCTAGCTTGTGTCCGAGTTGGACTCTCTTCGTGTTGGGCTGAGCTGCTTTGAAGCCGATGCATGTCGTCGACTTGCTGCATGTAACTTCCCTACGACGTCTAATGCAGCTGCTGTGCTTGAGATCCAGTACCGTGTGATGCTGATGATGATCGAAGGTAGAGTCACAACGATCTGTTGACGACCGTGGTGCGCCCAAGTTGTTGACGAGGGTCGACGAGCGCCACACAAGTTTTTGATGATGTGCGACATGTCGACGAGGGCCAACGTGAGCCGCGGCGAATCTTCATCTTGACGTCTTCTGAGTTGTAGCAACTTGTCGGTGAGGCTGATGTGTTGCCGTTGAAAACCTCATCTTGAAGGTGAGGTCCGTCGAACTCTCGGTGTACAATCCATCGAAAGTATCTACCTGGTGCGTCAGCTGTCAATGTTTTATCACTGATAGCCCACCACCGGAGTACCCGGCAGGGTGTTTTTGTTCGGAGGAGCTTGTCAGACTGCAGAACTCGGTGGTTGCGGAAACAATCTTGACGAGACAGATGATTTTATACTGGTTCAGGCCCTCGACTAGCATCAAGTAAAAACCTTTACGTCCAGTCGGCGTGAGCCTGTTGCGTCGTATTGATGAGCATGAAGGGTCGTAGTGCGCTGTATGGTTCTCCTTTGACCATGAGGTCAGGTTGCGTTGAGACGCTCCCCGGTCTAGGGAGCCCTGCCCTCCTTTATATATACCAGGGGGCAGGTTTTCTAGTCGATTACAAAGTAGAGTTCTTAGTAGGATTGTACATAATAGTCCTAGCAGGATTACATAAAAGGAATCCTAATTGGACTATGTTCTTATGTCTTCTCTGTGGGGAACCTCCGGTGTCCCCCGTCGACAGAGCTGGCTAGCATGCCAAAAATGACAGGAGGAGAAGAAAAGCATTTTTCCATTATCTTTTCTGAAGAAACTGAATTTGCAAAGATTTTCAAATGAATTTGAATTCAGTTTTAGTTTCAGCGAAAACTAATCAAAACATATACTCCAATGCAGCAGCATGTATGCAGAAACTGGTAGTAACATGCACGTGCTAGTGGTGGTGGCTTTGAATCAGTCTAGGACTTGCCTCCGTGTATAGGGCACGGAGTCGTATTGCTCTTTGATTCTACCGATGAGATTTTCTAGCTTGTGTCCGAGTTGGACTCTCTTCGTGTTGGGCCGAGCTGCTTTGAAGCCGATGCATGTCGTCGACTTGCTGCATGTAACTTCCGTACGACGTCTGATGCAGCTGCTGGTGCTTGAGATCCGGTACCGTGTGATACTGATGATGATCGAAGGTAGTCTCACAACGATCTGTTGACGACCGTGGTGAGCCCAAGTTGTTGACGAGGGTCAACGAAGGCCACAGCAAGTTGTTGACGATGTGCGACATGTCGACGAGGGCCAACGTGAGCCGCGGCGAATCTTGATCTTGACGTTTTCTGAGTTGTAGCAACTTGTTGGTGAGGGCCGATGAGTTGTCGTTGAAAAACTCATCTTCAAGGTGAGGTCCGCGGAACTCTTAGGGTACAATCCGTCGAAAGCACCTACCTGGCGTGTGAGCTGTCGATGTTTTATCACTGATAGCCCACCACCGGAGTACCCGGCATGGCGTTTTTGTTCGGAGGAGCTTGGCAGACTGCGGAACTCGGTGGTTGCGGCAACAAGCTTGACGAGACAGACGATTTTATACTGGTTCGGGCCCTCGACTAGCGTCGAGTAAAAACCTTTACGTCCAGTCGGCGTGAGCCTGTTGCGTCATATTGATGAGTATGAAGGGTCATAGTGCGCCGTGTAGTTCGCCTTTGACCGTGAGGTCAGGTTGCGGTGAGACGCTCCCCGGTCTAGGGAGCCCTGCCCTCCTTTATATATCCCAGGGGGCAGGTTCCCTAGTCGATTACAAAGTAGAGTTCCTAGTAGGATTGTACGTAACTAGTCCTAGCAGGATTACATGAAAGGAATCCTAATTGGACTAGGTTCTTATGTCTTCTCCGTGGGAACCTCCGGTGTCCCCCGTCGACAGAGCTGGCCCGCAAGCCAAAAATGACAGGAGCAGAAGAAAAACAATTTTCCATTATCTTTTCTGAAGAAACTAAATTTGCAAAGCTTTTCAAATGAATTTGAATTCAATTTCAGTTTCAGCAAAAACTAAGCAACACATAAGCTCCAATGCAGCAGCATGTATGGAGAAACATGTTTCTAACCTCATGATGAGTTTTAATTCCACAAAAAATATTATTTCCTATGTTTGAATGCTTCACCAAATGCATAATTAAATAAATTTGACTATTCAGAAACAATGCAAATTTTCGGGCATGACAATTCTTGTAGTTTGCTGACTCCGAGATAGCTTGGAGCAGAATGGATCATTCGAAGTAGGTTGGTGACTATCTCTGTCTTTAATCGGTAGGAGATCGTATTTGGCTACTCTAATGGATTGCTCATGGCTTATGGAACCTCATCTTGTGTTGGTTGTGTGGCACCCGGCCGTGGATTTGGCTTTGTAATATCAATTACCTCATGGACCTCCAAGTGAGTTATTTGTCATAATGAGGACTAGTTTTTAATTAAAAAAGAAAAATTTACTTGGCATTTGGCTTATGAAGAAGGGTCTCAGGAGACACCAAAATAACAGTACATAGAATTATTAAATATAACACCCTGATTTTTGAAACTTTAAAATTTAAATGAATTTGAGTTTATATCTGCATAAATGCTTTACATTCATAGGCCAATTATAAATATTTTATGAATTACATTAAAATGTGTAGCACCTTAGAAACCATGGATTGTTGCATTCATGCTGCTGCATAGTTTTTTGGTTGACATGTTTGAGCTTGTTGTTTGATTTTTTGCTTTGCTTCCTAGCTACCAACATGCTCTAACTTATCCTCGCAAACCCTAGACTAACCAAACCTAGTCTAACTAGCCTAGGCCAGTCCCTAGTAGCCCCTGGCCAACCCCAGCCTCTCCTGGCCAAGCGTGGCCAGCCATAGCCGGCCACGGCCAACTATGGCCAGCCATGGCCAGGGCAGCAGCTGCGGCAGCCAGCCAGCAGCGGCCACGGCCGGCCACGGCCAGCCAGGCCGGCAACCAGCGGCCAGCAGCCCAGCAGCGCGGCCAAGCCAGCAAGCCAGCCGGCGCCCCAGCCAGCCTACACGCCGCGGCCGCTCAGCCCGCCCTCGTGCCGCGCCCTTGATGGGCCGAGCAGGCCTAGCAGGCTGCCCGCTCGCCGCGCCGCCCGACATCCGCCCTGCGCCAGCCGTTTGCGTCATCAGCCGCGTCACCGCGCCCACCGCCACTGACAGCTAGGATCCACCGGAGCGGGGCCTGCACGCACAGTGTCGTCCCCAACCTGGGGACGCACACCGCGCCGCATCCAGCCTCCGCTCGTGCGCCTGCCCGCACGCGAACCCAAGTTCGCCGCCCGCGCTATAAAGAGGATGCCTGAGCCTCGCCCGCCGCCTCTTGGAACCCTGGCCACCACCCGGAGCCCTCGCCTCTGAAACCCTAGCTCGCACACCGCCATTGCCGCCGCCTTCGAGCTACGCCGCCGCCGTCGATCTCAGCCACCGGCTCGTCCTCGGCGACAAGAGCACTGCCAACAGCATCGCAGGGAGGTGAGCTGCCCGTCGGTGCCCTTGGCTTTCCTCCCCGTGCACCGCATAGCCTTCCCCGTCAAGCAATTGCCGCCGGCCATGGCACTGCCCGCGCGGGCCACCACCTCCGGCCGCCGAATGCCGCCATTGACCCCGCGGTCGAATCCGCGAGGCCGTGCCGCGCCTCCCTGACCTCTCAGTGTAGCCCCGTGCATCACGGCCGCCACGCCGCTGCTCGCCGGCGAGCACGCCGTCGTCTCGGCACTGCTCCGGCCGACCCGACCCGCCGGCCCAAATCCTGGCCGTTGGATCCGGATCTAATGATCCAGATCCAAGGATGACGCCCTGGTCAACCGAGGGTCAACCCGGCCTCCCGGTTGGCTGACGTGGCAACCACGTGTGTGCCACGCAGGCGCCACGTCAGCGCCATGTGTGCGCTGACCACGTCAACGCGGTCAGGCCTCCGACAGCCTTGGCATTTTTGCAAAAAAGACCCTATTTTATGCAGATTAGCCCCTAATCTTATATAGGCCATAACTTTCACGTTTTAACTCCGATTTTAGCAAATTTATACTTTTTGGAATCATCTCGATGAGTAGAATGTTTCTATGCTAGTGTTTGTTAGTGTTGAGATGTTTTAGTGTACTGCCCTAATTAAAGTATGTTTGCTTGCATGTATTATGCGTGTGTGACGATTGTGGCGTATACAGAACGAGACGTGGGTGAATGAGGATCTGCAGAACCTGGAGGACTACTTGCAGCAGGACATTAATCAAGGCAAGTGCAGACATTCTTTTTGAACATATTGCGCCTATTCATGTTTATAAAGTTCACCGCATGTGTCTTAAATCGGCAAACCCTAGGACTTATTAGCCACTTTACCCAAAGTTATCCTATGGGGGTTGTAGTTGATAGGTTTTTAGGTTGCTAGTGCTCTATCTCACCTTACACCGTTCAATAAAGATAAAACTTGCTTCTTAAAATATGTTGGAGCCGTGGGCTCTTGGCTTCGGCCATTGGAGAAGTTGATGCAAGTCCGCATCGTTGGTTGGCGGTGAAAGAAGGGGGAACAGATGCCAGTGGGCTCGTAGCGATGGGGGCATCCGTATCTCCTCTCCCTTGTGGTCCTTTCGTGGAGCGGCAACTTGGGACTTCCGTACATCTCCAGGCTAATGGGCTCTGGCTTGGTTGATTAGCAGGACCATCATGGGTAGGATGAACAGCTTACCGACGGATGGCTATAGCTATGGTTACTGGGGTTTGTTTACAAGTTGTAGCATGAGAGGGGCTAGGGATCCGTGTTGGGGGTGGCCTCATGGTGAAGTCGCCCATATGCTTGGACTCAAGGCTAGCGAGTTGTTACTGCCTATGACCCTGTGAAAAGCCTTGTTGTGACCTCTACCGGCCTATCTCGGTAACGGGCTAAGAGGTTGGCTGCCTCGGGCATAAAGAGTAATCACAATCTGGAGTGAAAGCGTACACCTCTGCGCAGAGTTAAAATCGGTATATCGTCTATGCTCATGGTCACGAGCGGCCCAGATCCTCGCATGATTAGCCAAATGGTTTAAGCTATGAAATCGTGGTGATGTTGTGAGGTTGCTACCTCGGGTTTTATCGGGGTGGCTATCCTGTGTTCCCTTGAGATGGCTATCTAATGTTTAATGTTGTTAATGATATATGTTTATATCTATGATGCTAAATGACACAATAATTGTTACTCGAACCTTAATAAAGGGTTGGGTGTTTCAACCAAGTTGATTAGAGAATAGGTTGCAATAATTTAAATCTTAATGTTACATTAAAATGCTACCGCAGTCTACCTTTCAGCTTTATCTTGTACTAGCCTTGCATGTCATTACTTTCCGTCTGTGCTTGCTGAGTTTCGACATGGAACTCACCCTTACTATTTTTCAACCAAAGGATGCTCAAGTGGTGATTCGGATGGTGACTTTCCTGAGAACTATCCGGGATACTAGGCGTCGTGATGCTGCCGTCGACCTTCCTGTGGCGAGATGGAGTCGCTACGTCTACGTCGTTTAGTTGTTACTCGCTTTGGACGATGTGATTTATATTCCGCTTTACTCTGATGACAGTTATATAATAATGATACGATGTAATCGTTATACTATGTTTTATTCGAACACTGTGCTTTTAAACCATATAATTTGTGGTTCATGTGTGTAAATTGTTCTTGGCGCATATGAACTTTTGCCTTGGTTTCATTCCTTCAAAATCAGGGTGTGACATTAAAAAACAGAGTTAGTACTAAAATAGGTGAGGACATAGTACTAATAAACTATTCCTCTGCTCCTCGAATAATATTATGATTTTCCCACACTCTGGTAATGATTTTTTCAGACACCGTACCATGTTTGAAATAAGTATCTTGTATAAACAACAGGTTCTAGAAATATAGTTAAAGCAAGAGTAATAAAGGAGATTTTTTTTACGCGCAATATAAAAGAGATATGTTTTTTTATTACTCCGTACAACGTAAACGTCCAACACGCATGCACACTTAGCCCTTTTAACACACGTACGTACACCGTACCCCTATGAGCACCTTCGAAGAGGACTGTCTCGACAAATCTTTAAAGTTCACGAAGTCACTATAGGAGTCTCGACGAAGACGTCACCTACCACTTAATATATAGCACTAAAAAATCATAGAATAAATTTAAGAAAATAGGAGAGTTGAGAACTTGCCTTGGTGGGCAGGTTCCACCACGGAGGACCAAGTAGCTGATCCTGTTGAACACACAACACCTACATTGGATATGCTCCATGTCAGCAGGCCCATGAGCAGGCTAGTGGGCTGCAAGCTAAATACTTTGCTCTATCAATTTTTGCCGGCTACAATTCACAAGCTACAAACAAATGGGTCCCGATGAAACATGAGCTACGCAAAAAAGGTATAAAAAAAAAAGAAAATCTGATCTAATGTAATCTCATAAAAAAGAAAGTTAATCTGATGTAAATAATAAATAGGAAAATACGAGCAATCGTGTCCATCTAGTCAGGACTTAAACCCGAGTGGGATGTTTCCCTAGGAGAGAGTCAACCAACTGAGCTACGGTCCATCATTCACTAATATGTTTTGTGCTGTTACTATCATTATAGCCACAGGGAGCAAGCAACAGCACCGTTGATCCGATCCGGCACGAATACTCGTGTGTTCTCCTTCATCTTGCCTTCAATTGCTTTCGAGCGGTAGGCCCGGAGTCCTCTACATCACCATCAGCTGGGCTAACAGATCTGGTTCTCACACAGAGCATTCGATTTGATTGTATGTAGCATCAAGTCCAGTGCCAAATCTGAATCCCAAATTGGAATTCAGTTCAGACAGTGCTTTGTTCAGTTGCCATGATATGTAATGCCATCAGCTGATTTCCTAGAGCTGAACGGGTACTGTCACATTCTGTCAGGTGCAACTGCCTGTTGCAGTGTTGCTACCATCTGGTAATTGCAGCACGCCACTGCATTGTTTCGGTGTGTGGCTTTTCTATTTTTTTTTCCCAACTGCACTGAGACCCCAAACTCACCAAATTTTTTGGGTGCTCGAATTCACGCATCCATTCAGTTCAGAAAATGTCTATTTCCTGTGCTTCTTCGTCTCATTCATTGTACTTTGTTTCCACGCTTACCTTGAATTGTTCTTAGGGTCAGTGCATTCATTCTATGTGATATCGGCGACAGCCAAAAGAGAAGCGCATGGGCAAATACAGGATATAAAAGCCACATGAGAGTTTAAAAACCATAGTAATGTGTCAAGCATGGTCAATCAGACATGTTCGTTAAGAGGACTCCACATTGTTCATTTGCTATGCTTTGTATCTATGATCCTTGGTGCGTTGTATGTTTTATCTCTAAACCATAAGGATTGAGGGGGGATTGGTGGGGATTGAAGAGGGTTTTGACTTGTAGGGGATTTAATATCCCTCAATCCCGCCCATTCCCCTTGGTTCTGAGAGAAACCGAACAGGGCCTGAATGGGATCATCGATCAACAATTATGTTATCCATATATGGCCATATAAATGATACAAGATTATACATAATTCAGAGTAAAATCATAACATGAACAATGAGCTCACAGCTACAGTCACATTATAATGTCTTTTTTTGTTACATTATAATGTCTTTTTGTTCACGCTTCACAGCTAAAGCCACACATAAAACTGAATAGAGGGACTACTAATTGCTAACCAAAACAAATGGCATTACTCAAGCAACAGATTGTTCATAACTACATAAATTAGTAAGTGATAAAATTATTGTGCCCATGATTGCATCCAGAGCATATCCCCATCGGTGAACTAACTCTGAGCATGCCTTCCATCGAGCTTGTCAACAATTTCAACTATAGAAGGTCTCTTCTTCTGATCGATATCCACACATTTTAGCCCAGTTTCAATGCATGTTTTTACTTGCTGGAGGCTGTCTGCATCTAGTGATGAGTACTTGGATGCTATGTGCTCATCTGTCCATGTTTGACGAACCTACAGGATTAAAGTTATGAGCCTAAGTGATACTATACAAACAAAATTAAAATAAGCATCTAAACGGTCTTCAAATGCACTAGTAATATAATATGTGGCCTTGCCTGATCTACAAAGTCCCTTGCAGACATGTCTTTGTCATGTGCAGAGTTCTTCTGTCCAGTTGTGATCTCCATGATTAGTACGCCTAAGCTGTATATGTCAGACCGGGTTGAGATTTCTCCTCTGTACAGATATTCTGGAGCCATATACCCTCTGGAGAGCATGGACATCAATGTTGTTAGCAAAATCATGGGATACACAAATGCAAAGCAATAAGGAAACAAAACAAAGGTATGATGGATATTGTTACTGGACTTACTTTGCTCCCACAACATTTATTGTGTTTATTCGGGTTTGTTCTTCACCAAAGAGTCTTGACAGACCAAAATCCGCAATTTTAGGTACCATGTTATTGTCCAATAATATGTTGGCAGGCTGAAGGTCCAAATGAACAATAGGCCTATCCGTTCCCTTATGCAGGTATAGTAAACCCTGGCAGATGCCCTTAATTATTTTGAAGCGTGTCGCCCAATTAGGCCAAGAAGATTCATCTGAAGCATGGAAGCAGGGGTCATGTAATATCCAAAAGAATGCATTTCTTTGGTATATTAATGATAGAACAGGTATGTTGGATAGGATAGTGCATCGCCATACCAAAAATCCACTTGTCTAGGTTTCCGTTGGGTGCGTATTCGTAGCAGAGCATGCTCTCAACCACATCCACAAGAATGTATCTTCCATTGTGCTCTATCACTTTCTTCTGCGCCTCATGGCAGTAGCCATACAGCCCCACTATATTCTCATGCTGGATGGCCATAAGGTTCCCAACCTCATTCTTGAACTGTTTTTCAGTCGCCACTGGGGAGTTATCTGAGAGCTTCTTCACAGCAATGGCTTGCCCATCTTGCAGGAACCCCTGTCAGTTTGACCTCTCAGATACTGTAATCGGCGTGCTTTTATTGAACTCTATTTTTTTAGAAAAAAAAGGAGAGCATTTGAGCCTAACCATACCTTGTAAACAGTTCCAAATGCACCTTGACCCAGTTTTCGGTCAGCAGAGAATTGATTCGTAATTTCTTTCAGAAAATCCGCTGGTAGTTGCTTCGGTAAAGTACTCAGCAGACTAGACTTACCGCCAGTGGCCATTTCTGACGATCCAAGTAGCTGTACCTGTACACAAGAGCTCTTCAAGAATTATTACAACGACGAGATTGCTCAACAAATTACCGCAATACAAGACAGGATTTGCACAAACTTGAAACTTCTGAAACCAATCGGACATAAGCAGCTTGTTAGAATCTCTCACCTGGAGAACACTTGGGATCCAAGCTCGAGAGAGAGAAGGACTGAAGAAGTGAAGAACCACAGGAGCAGAGAACCTGAGATTGCTGGCGGGCGGCGGGATGAAGCTTGAGCACCTGGGCTTGAAGATTATATATAAGCCAACCCGATGGGAACCATGGGATCTGGATAGGTGTTGCTACGAAGCTCCAAGCAGGGGGAGATTCAGATCAGAAATTTTCAGGAGACGTCCGAGCCCAACACAGGCGACGCGAGCAAAGTCGGTCAACGGGCGCGTTGTGTTGCCCCTGCTCTTGCTGTCACTATCAGCGTGTCTACGCCGTGTTCAGAAAAGGGGACACGGCTTTGGTTACTACGTATTTCTCATGAGTATTGTGTTGGACTACAATTACAGGGTAATTTGTGCTTTGTCGTACAAATCTCATTGTGGACATGTTACATAAGGTGTGGCTTACAAAAAATCGTGCATTGTGTGGGGACTAAATGGAGAGGGTAAGTAGTGATGTGCATTAGCAAGTCTTCTCATTTCCCATCTTTCAGACCAAATGTGCCGCCGGTCACTATTCCTTTTTTTTTTTAACTGATCCGGTCACTATTCCTGGTACATCACAGATACAATCGTAAAGAATTGAGACACAACCATAATAATTAGTGCTACCTCTATCCCTTTAGGATGCTACTATGGGTTGTGCGCCAGTTAAAGTGCTTCATGTTTGTCTAAGTTTCAGTAAATAATTTTCATATTTATGGCTCGAAATTAATTTATTATAAAAATATATTTTATAAATAATTTGATAATACTTATTTAACATTATAAATATTTATATTTTTTATCTGATCAACTTGATATGCTAAAATATGTCAATGTTTCAGAATTGTATTCCTTTGGTGATAGAAAGAGTACTACCATATTGCAGAAGTCATGTTGGCAAGATGTCATGCTGCATTTAACCTTTTGGAGTCCTCGGTATAAAACATATGTCACACAGAGTCAAGTGGATTTCCATATTTATCTATTAGGTTAAGCTTTTTGATTTAATGGGTTAGTGGCATAACTCAACATGGTTTAGAAGTAGAGATATTGAGTTTGATTCCTAACTACCCAATTGTAGCTGACTCTACTATCAGTTGCCTGCCCAAGAGGGTCGTACGTGTTGCTGTTAGGCCTATGTACGCTATATAATCATTCTATTATTTATGTACAGTATCATGAGTTCAAATTTTGATCTAGGGCAAGATATCATTTATGTGCCGAGAGCCCATAGGGAGATCGATCTCTACCAAAGGCAACATACTTGTTTAGGCGGCTGGCCTTGTCAATCGAACATGGGTCATTGGAAACAGATAACTTGCATGAGGGTCCCAAAATAGTGATTACTGGAGGGGGTCAAATGGGAGCATCAAAATTTTCTTATCAAGAATGATGCAGAAGCCTATTTCCTGATACCATCCATGAACCTGTCAAACACAACTAATATTAAAAAACCCCGTAGTCACGAATGGATCTACAGAAGCAAATGGAGTTCATAACAAGCAAACACATGGAAACCATCAGCTAATAGTCGGCATGAGCCAATTTTCAAACATGTGTGAGCCAGTTTTTCTACAACACAACTCACAGAAGAACAAAAGTCAAAAACTAATCAAATGACCTCCAAAAACCTTGAAATTTTGTGGACAACTTTATAATACTACATAGAAATCTCCCCCAAAAAATCAGCTCAGTCGGAGTAAATTGAAAAAGCTAGCCTAAGCTGGTTTGTGAAACCAGACTCAGATAGTTTTTGCTGTTTTTAGTAGAATCCTATAAAAAATGAAATAAAGTCCAACGAACTCCAAAAAACTAGCACGTTGTCGTCCATCACCACTAGTGAGTGCCATGGGGGTCCAACGAGTCTTGCGGAAGTGGAGAGAGGAATAGGGAGGGTGGAGCAAGTTGTGACGATCGGACTTTATGATGAGCACCACCACGTGGGTTGTCATTGCCGCTCGCCAGCAAGCAACAGCAACGATGAACATAGGCGCAGCCTAGACAGAGGTTCTTGGTGCCGTGGCTGGTCGCCCCTGAGCCACCCTCAAGAGAGAATACATGGGTCATGTTTCTTAGGCCCATTGTAATACAATCCAATTCCACCTATTATATTCCCCATATAGTCAGGGCTGGTGCAATTGGTGGTTTAGATTCGGCATGACTATATATATAGAACATACATAGGTATGAAGAGATAATGGAAATTACTGTTCAAAAAGAGCTAACTTTGGTCCTCGCAAATATAAAGAGAGAATGCAAATTAGGGTCCCTGTACATGGAAATCACAGTTGAAAAATAGCTACCCACAACAAGAACTTCCAACTTCTAGTGATGTGAGATTCTCCTACTGTTTCAGTTTAAACTTTTCATACTAAATGTCTCCTAGTTAGGATTATTTCCATATGCTATAAGTAGTGGTAGTATTTTACTAAGCACACTAGAGAACTCCACCATTTTGCTAGTATTTCCATATGTTAAGAGTCGAAAAACAGCTAGATTTGAAAGGGGTGGAAAGTAGTACATGTTTTTGGATAATGATTTATATGATGGAGAGGTCTTGCGTGGAGTGTAAGTCAAAATTCAACATCTAAAATTGCCAAAATTAGACTACCCATTGTAGACCATCGGATTGCTTGGGTCTACCACTTTTGACTTATAACACATGATAATTTGTCAAGCATGGTCAACTCCACACTGTTCATTTGATATGTTGTATAGAACATTAGAACGAGATCATCGATCAATAATTATCTTATCCATATATATATGGTCCTTCAAAATAAGGCAACATAATTCATAATTTAGAGTAAAATCATAGCACATACATTGAGCAACACAGGTAAATCATATTTTTTTCTCGAACAGCGCAGGAGAACTGCACGCCATTTCATTAAGACAGAAAATGATATTACACAGGTCAAAGAGATCCAACCCACACACTCCACAGAAATTGTAAAAATGACCAAAACAAATGAGTTTTAAACTCTAGTAGGCAGCGACGTGAGAACAAGCTCGTGGAGTTTGGAGGCTCCAGCCATGCACCAGAGTCCCCCCTCAAAGCTAATAGCCCAAATGACCTCCTGAATGAATGTATAGGTAAGTCACATTATAATGGCTTTACCATGCACAACTAAAACCAACACATAAAACTGACGGCGGGGAGGGAGCGTACCAGTTACCAACCAAAACAAAAAATATAACATCACTCAAGCAACAAATTCTTCAAAGTACATAAAAGTGATACAGTGGTTGTGTCCATGATTGCATCTGGAGCTCTGTACACCACAGTTTTCCCTTGAACAGAATGCATTAGTTTACCATTCAGTTAGCATGCCATCTATTGAGCTTGTCAACAATTTCAACTATAGTAGGTCTCTTCTTCTAATCGATATCCACACATTTTAGCCCAGTTTCAATGCATGTTTTTACTTGCTGGAGGCTATCTGCTTCTAGTGATGAGTATTTGGATGCTATGTGGTCATCTGTCCATGCCTGATGAACCTACAGGATTACAATTGTAAGGATGAGCGATAGTACACAATCTAAGTCTTCAGATGGACTTGTAATATAGTAGCCTTGCCTGATCTAAAAAGCTCCTTGCAGACATGTCTTTGTCATCCGAAGAGTTCTTCTGTCCAGTTGTGATCTCAATGATTAGTACGCCTAAGCTGTACATATCAGACCGGATTGAGATTTCTCCTCTGTAAAGATATTCTGGAGCCATATGTTGAGAATAGGCCCTAGAGCTAATCATGTAGATGATGATATTCCGATTGTATCCATGATTAATAAAGTGTTCATTGAATATCCATTATAGACAACTTGTATTGATTGACGATTATGTGAATTGTTTGTGAAACTCAATTACTTAAATGGTTATTCTAAAGTTGTCCCTGGTCGGTGTTCTTGTGAGAATATACTTGAATATTAGACCAACACATGTATTAGTTGATGGCTATGTTTCACAAGTCATGGACATGGAGATGTCAAACTAATAATGTGGGCACATGTGAGACATGCAGGCTGGACTAACCCGACATGAGAAAGTCTCTATTCACGTCATGTACGTTATGTCCTTAGACCTAAGATTGTGGTATGTACTCAATATGTGAAACGGCCTACTTAGGGACTATCAAACGCTGCTCCGTAACTAGATAGTTATAAAGGTGGTCTTCGGGTGGTCGGGAAGCATGCTATGATACATAGACAATCAAGATAGAATTTACCCCTCTCCACGCGAGAGAGATATCACTCTATCACTCAAGTGATTGGATCAACAAATGCATGGTCGTGCTTGGGTTAAGTGTTAACCCACGAGTTGAACCATATATCGAGTGGCAAAGGGAATAACTTGTATGCGGTCGTAGTGGTTCGTCTGATATGATCTTTGCGTGCACATAGGAGTTGTCACGCCTTGCTAGAGGCCGATGTCAACTATTGGGCGAGTAGGAGTACTCGACCCATCTCAATGTGTGCGTGAACCCTTAGGGTCACACGCTTAAGGTGCTGGAAGCCTAATTCGGGTTGGACTCGAATTAGACAAGGCTTAGGATTATTAATGGGCCTCCAACTCATGAGCTCATTGGGGACGCCTATATAAGCAAGGGGTAGGGGCGCAATCAGGGGATTGACGCCTTAGGCAGCCGCCGCCGCCCTCCCCACGCTCGCGCCTTTTGCTCCTCGTGGACCTAGCAGTCCGGAGGCGCATCGCTTCTTCCCCGCACATGTGGGATTCCTCGGAGGTGCTGCATCTGGAGCACTGGGATGAACCGCATGAGAGGATTGACGTGACGGATGACCACGCAACTTCACTGCCTGCTGCGACGCATACAACTACATCTAGTCATTTTCCGCTGCACCCGCGCGTCTAGTGGTAATCCCGTAACCTGTAACAAGTAGTAGATCCTGGTTTATGAGGTCAAAAAGTTTTGTTTTCTGGCTAGTGTAGCACCCTCATAATCCATCAGTGGTATCAGAGCCATAGCTGTTTGTTATAGGTTCGAATGTTGGCATATAGATGATATGCAGAGATAGTAGATGCGATCTACTAGTCTTGGTTGCACGGTTTGATTAGATCAATCTGTGAAATGGGGTGGTAGATAGAAACTCAATCTGTTTCGTGCTCTTGATGTGTGGCCGTGTAATGATCTACTCATACCGGTCGGTTTAATCCGCCACCTGAGTTAAAGTGATACACGTAAGACCATACATGTTGGGCATAGATCAATGGGATTGATCTAGTGAAAATAGAGAGACTCTGAATGGTTCAGATTCAGGTTGATGAGATCAATCTGATGAGATTTTCATAGCAATTCCATAGATGCGATCTGTGAAAATAGAGGGACCACCGTTGCTACCAGTCGTATGCACATAGAATCGTTCTGCGCCTAACTTGTTTTGCAGGGTATGATGTGTATGGTACGAGCCCGAAGGCTTCCCTAAGACTCCTTCCGTGCTCACCGAAACCCAGCGATGCAGGCGCACCCTCTCTGGAGACATAGCTGCTCCTCGGTGCCCTCATCGCCAGCCATTGTGTCATCATGCCGCCTTCATGCGTGCGCTGACCACGCACGGCCACGGGAATTCGCCGTGAAGCCCCTTCCTGCTCAGCCTTGACCACTTCATGGACCGCGACAGTCGCCAACGCATGCGTCAGACTATGGAACACCTCGAGCCAGACCAAGAGAAGAAAGGAAGGCGCCACCGGAGTAGCTGCTGCGTCGCCAAGCCGAACCGCAGGAGCAAGGACGTCGCCGAAGGGAGCTGCACGCCGCCACTGTACCATGTCGGAGCAGGAGCATCGCTCGATCGTCCTCGACAAAGAACCAGCTCGGCTTTGCACAACCGCACCATGCCGCACGCACTGCGTCGATGGCCCTGCCTCGCCCGATCTGCATCGCCGCGTGCAACCATGACGTCATTGAGTTCTACGGTGAGCCGCCCACCGTGATCCTATTGGAGTGCCGTTGTGCGCCATGTCACGAAGCAGGCTCCGCCACAGGAAGTGAACCTCACCGGCAAGATGGATAGCTCCCTAGTGACTCGAATTGACCTTGTCCGGCTTCAATTGGACTTTGTGCATCCCACCGGACTGTAGTCGCCGTGCACCGCCGCGTCGCCGTGGCCGGACCCCGCCAAGTGTGAAGCTGCCGTACATGTGACCCTTGCCAAGCTCGCCGAGTTGACGCGGAGCTGATGCGCTCACCAGAGCGGCCAGAGGATCACCGTGGCACCCGAGCGCACCACCATGCCGCCTGCAGCCATGCCGACCGGTGAGCAGAGTCGAGATGGGGATGAGTTCGCCCCCGCAAGGTGGTGACGGACCCGGCCCATGTGAACCAAGAGACTGACGGTGGACCCGCCTTGCTACGTCCACCGTGGGCCACCGAATCATGCACCTAGACATCTGGCAAGCACCCGTGAACCCAGTCTTCATGGACCATGAGATGGGAGCAGGCACGTGGACTGCTAGTCCACCGTGAACCGAAACCATGGACCGGAGCCTGACTTGAGCCCAGTCCAGATCCAATTGAGGACGTGGCAACGCCACCAGTTGACACGTGGCGGGCCAAGCCCGGCACGGATCCAGCCCTGATCCGGCCCTTCTCGGCCCGCTTTGAGCCCATACGGGTTGACCTGGTCAACCATGACGTCATGTTGTTGTCACCCGGAGCCACTTGCCACGTCAGCAGCACTCGCCACATCAGCAGACACGAAGTCACCACGTGGACTAGTTACAGGCCGACACGTGTCAGCGCCTGGAAGTTCCACCCTTTTATCTTTTTTAGAATATGTTTTAATCTTCAGAAATTCATAACTAATTCATACGAGGTCAGAAAAATATGAAACAATCGTCTAAATTTTCTATAAATCGTGCTCTATCTATTTATGCTAAGTTTGAGTGCATTTGGATCTTTTTGGTATTCATTTGGTTCTTTGTGGATTCTATAGGAGTCGCTTATGCGACTATTAAGTCTCGATTTCAGAATTGTTGTAGGAGTGATATGAGGACGAGTCTATGAACCTGAAGGAGGAGGTCCCGCTGAATGACTATGTCAACGGAAGAAGACTTGTACCACTACTACCTCGACATCACAGGTGTCATGGCAACACCTTCTCTTAGAAATCCTATTAGACATGGCTAACATTTAGAAATGCTAGTGCTTTACTTTTATGCAATGCTTACACCTTTGTTAGGTTTGCATGGTAGATGTATTACTTGATGACCCCTGCCTTATCATAACCTTTCACCTGCTCACCCGCTGTTAGATTAGACACCCGCTTTTATGCTATTATTGCTATATATATACTTCACTCGCTTACTGGGAGGATCTGGTAGGAATGCCAGGCTCGATGGACTTGTTGGATCTGATGGACTTGGTGAGCTGATGATGAGTATCTGGGTTTTGGGTGGAACTTATGGAAGAGTGTAGGGTGAGGGTTGAGTCGACTAGACAGGATCTACGACGAGTCTTGGGATGAGTCTTGAGACGAGTCTTGCCGGGGATGCTACCTAGGCATCCCCATGAAGGGTACCTATGGCGAGTACATGCGACATGAGAAGACCCTGTGTGGTGAGCCATCGGGGAGGAGGCGACGTGACTGCGGAAGACCCTGTGTGGAGAGCCATCGGGAAGGTAGGGTGTTAGAGAACCTCGTTTCGTGAAGACATCCTATCTGGTCCCACTTAGGAACTGATGTCTCGGGAGAACCAGAACCACGGACTTTTTGTGCACACCACTCGCTCTTGCTTCCGCAAGGGACGGTAGTTCAACTAGTCTAGATGATGTCATACTGCTGGTATGTGAGGTGATAGGGGGGATGGTATGGAGGCGAGCCTGTACCATTCTATTCGACAGTACCACTTGGGGGCCTGGTGCCGTTGATCCTAGTCCCAGGGTGTATGGTAAGCCGTCACTTTCTAGGGCTGGGAGGCAGGATGATATTGTCCAGGTTAGAAGAACGTCCGGCATCAGCCTAGGCAATGTACATGTCAATGATGGCGATTTGGTGGTTACGGGTGTACACGCCCTGCAGAGTTGATCGATCTATGCGCATACCGCAGCCTCGGTTATGGCCATTCCATGACCTACGTTTCTGTCGAGTAGTGAGAGGAGTGTGCTACCTCCCCCGAGAGATACTTCCGGCTGTGAGCCCTAGGATGTGGGCTGCAGGCCGCTGAGACAGGCCGAGAGGGAGTTGGCCTGGTCGACCTGAGAGTGAGTCTTGATGGTGATGGGGATGATGATATGGTGTTGGATCTGGGATGGATGGGATGGTGGATGGATGTGTTTGGATGGGTTTGGGAATGTATAAAACTTGACTTGATATTATAAACTTGATTACTACTTGCATGCATTGGAAAACCACGGCCAAACTATAGGATTGCCAGATCCCTTTGTTTCCTTTCCACTAAAGCTCATCGGTGCTGACCATGGCCTGCACACATCTGACGGTGTGCAGATTTACTTGCTTCACAGTGATGTTAGAAATAGAAGGATTAGGAGGTCTCGTACCTATGCTCAAGATGGTTGATAAAGATCCTTCTGTGAATGTTCTTTTCTTTCACAGCTGTTCTGGATGTTTGTACTCTGATGATCTACCACTTGGCGATGTAATATATAATTTAAGCCCTATTATTGTACCCCTTTATCTAGTATAGATGTATGGATTTGATTATCAACTGTTTTATAATAATGTGATAGATTATATTTTCACATTATTACTCATTCTGTGGATTTTTCCTTCGTGAAAAATTTGAGGATGTTTCAACCACTCTCTCCAGCAGCAGCTTAAGGACAAGCATCAAGACTTGATGGCCAAAGAAGAAACTTATCACATACAGTGTGCTAAGAAGAAATGGACAATTTTAGGGGACAGGAACACAACATTTTTTCACCATGCCATTGTCAAAAGGAATAGGAAAATTAGAATCTCCCATCTCACCAACCTGGATGGCTCCAACTCCACTACCCCAGATCAACTTGCTGCTACCCTTGTTAACTACTTCACTGATGTTTTCTCCATGCAGAATTCCAGCCCTTAGCTTCCTGCACATAACCATAACAGACTCTCACAATGCTGGTGCCCCTCCTCACCATGACCACACTCAGAACAATAACCACACAAGTATGCACGAAGAGGAAGCAGTGCACACCAATGATCTTTTTAGGTATACATACTCTATTCGCACCTTAAATGAAATACATGATATCATCAAACAGATGAGGAGCAATGCAGCCCCCGGCCCTGATGGTTGTGGCGGAGCGTGAAGCCGAGCAAAGGGGGGGCATTTGTATCAAACATGGGTCTGTTTGCTTTGTGTGTTGCTGGTGGTTTGCATCAGCCTTGCATGTGTCCCATGGTCTATGCTTGTGAACTAAATACCTTGCACAAACAACATAGATCCTCATTTTTTTTGCGTGCCAAGGGGGCCGAAGCCCTATTTGGCCATAAGATAGCTCCACATGTGCCTGATGGTCTTAACGCTGCTTTCTACAAATTAGCTTGGCATTGAGCCAAGGAGGACATATAAAAAGTGGTAAAGGATTTTTACAACCACGCTCATTTGCCCAGTGACATGAATAATACTTTTATTTCTCTTATTCCCAAGAAGACTAATCCTACTTACTCCTCAAGACTACATGCCTATTAGTTTATGCAATGTTATATATAAATTATCACTAAATCTCTAGCTAATAGAATTAAGAATCATCTACCTAATTATGCCAGTCATGCTCAATCTGTTTTTGTTGCTCATAGGCATATCTCCTCCGACATCATTATTACTCAAGAGATTATCCATTCTTTTAACTTGAAAAGTTGGAGACATCATGCCTTTATTTTAAAGATCGATTTGGCTAAGGCTTTTGATAGATTAGAATGGGATTTCATCTCTATTGCCCTCCGCAGACTAGGGCTGAATGACAATTTTATTAATATTATCAATGCTTGTATCAATTCTCCTACTTTTGCAGATTTGGTTAACGATGAACCCTCTGGACAATTCAATTCTCAAAGGTGTTTGAGGAAGGGTTGCCCCCTCTCTCTATACCTCTTTGTTATTTCCATTAATGAGCTCTCTATAAGACTGCAGGAAGTACTCCACACAACAATCTCTCTGGCATATCACTTGGAGTAAATGCCCCCAGTATCCATTATCTTTTATTTGCAAATGATCTTATCCTTTGTAAAAAAAGCATCTTTGGAGGAGACACAGGCAATCAAAACCCTCTTTGAATTCTGTCAACAATCAGGTCAAACTCCTAACCTTCAAAAGTCCTCTATTTACTTTAGGAAGAATGTTCCCACAAATATTAGAAATCAAATCAGAAATGTCTTCCTTGTTACTGATTTACAAACTAACACTATGCATTTAGGACATCCTATGATTTTTAGCCATAGGGACAAGAACAGAGCTTACAACTTCATTTACAATAAATTCTTTGCTAAGTTTGGTACTCTCAAAGCCAATAAGCTTAATCATGCAGGAAGGCTTCAGTATATCAATCAGTTCTTGCATCAATTCCTATTTACTATATGTCCATTGCTCTTTTCTCTAAGACTTTCATTGAGAAAATTAACACTATTATTCAAAGGTTTTGGTGGGCAGGAGTACAGTAGGAGCACATTACCAGCCCCATTGCCTATCGATCTTGGGAAGATATATGCCAATCTACTCAAAAAGGGGGGATTGGCATGAGAGACATGGAAATGGTCAACAAGACCCTCATCATTCACTCTGCTTGGAACATTGCCACCAACAAATATCCTTTTCTTTCTGCAATCCTCAAGGCAAAATACCACCCTTATGATTCCTTCTAGAATGCCCCTGACAGGGGATCCAAATCTATTTACTGGTCTTCCATTATGCGGATTAAGGATCACCTACACCACAACTCTACCTTCCAAATCCACACTGGCAATTCTTTGATTTGGTCTACTCCTTGGACATCTATTTGGAATCATATCCATGATCATCTCATTACGCTTGTTGCCAACATCCCGCTTCCTGCCAAGGTATCTGACCTTTGGGTTCCTGGCACTTGCAATTGGAACCTTCGGCTTCTATCTACCACCTTTAGTGAGCAAGCTATTAATGCCATCTAGGCCACCCTAATTTTTAACTCTGATTTCGATGACATTCTCAGGTCGACTCCGGCCAAGAATGGTCTTTGCACTAATCTGGCTAACCTACAGGTTCATCACCTACCTAGTACTGGATCCAGGAGCATTACCAATGAGGCTAACAACATCCTAAAAAAGGTATGGAAAAGCAAATCAATTCCTCCTCTTCTTAAAACCTTTGCTTGGAGGCTCATTAGAAGAGCGATTGCCACTAGTGATAAGGCTGCAAGGTACTTTGTTCATATAGATAAGCACTGCTCTATTGTAGTGCCATAAAAATGATCAACACCTTTTCTTCACTTGCAACTTGCCTGCTGCTGTTTGGTCCACCTCCAATCCTCACTAACAATATTCCTGCAGAATTAGATGGCATCTTCTCATCACACCTAACCCTTCTGATGATACCCTGTTTAAAGCTTTATTCAAACTCTGGTATATTTGGAAAGCTAGGAATGATAACAGGTTTATGATAAGGACTTGGACTGCTACTCAAGTACACCAGGTGGCTGGTGCTCACATGAACTTGCACTTACAAGCTCTGTCTGAGCAAAATGAATCTGGACAGCACGTTTCGGCAGGTTACTGGCCACCAAGTGCTCACGCTCAGTTACAGGACCAGACACCCACAACTATGTTGCCTCCTATACTGCCTTCTCCCACTCCAGTCAAGTCTCATCGACCAATGCAACCACCCTGGCCAGCCAAGGTATGCTTATTTTCAATGCAGGAGAACAAGGACAACGAATAATGATTCTTGCACAATCAGCACCCGTTAGACCCTCGTTGTTGATGACTCTGGCAACCGTAGCCAAGCTACCACCCATGGTGTCCACTCGGCTCTAAATGCACAAGTGACAACCACAGACTACATGGCACAAAGCCAAGGCATTGGTGATGCCACGGGTGCAAACCAAGGTATGGTTTTTTTCACTTGCAGGTACCAATCCAACTACATACCAGGAGAACATATACTGCACAGCTATAACCGATATGTTTCTGGTTCCTTTTCCTACCTTACTGCAAAGGGATTCGGTGTTATATAGATGCGTCAACACAGCCAGACCTAGCTATCTCTACTCTTAGAGACGCAGGACTTGGCATTTTCATCGTCAACACACAAGTCCACCCACCTCAGAGTATATTCATCAAAGCAGTGAAAGACTCCACTTCAGTTCTGATGGCAGAAGCAGCTGTACTTGCTCTTGCAGCAATGGTGCTGGAAGCATTGCACATGTTTTCGTCCACTAATTTATTAAATAATTAGCAGTTGGTGCACTTCCTAAATAGATCTCAGCTTGATCATCCTCCTGATTGGAGAATCAAGCCCTACACTCAAATTATGAGCTCCAAGATGCATGGCACAACTATGGCCATACTCAAGATTAGTAGAGATCATAATCATATGGCTGATCAACTAGCTGGATAGGCTCTTAGAGAATTAGATTATAATCAAAACTCTTTCAATAATGCTTATTGTCATTCTGATCATGAGCAAGAGTGTCCATTGGTTTTGGCACTCCAAAATGTAACCATTAAGTCTATAATGGTTCTAATAGCAAGTTGCTATTAATCAATATAGTTTCATTGTAAAAAAAACAATTTTATAGTGTAGAGGTGGGCATGCTTGGTGTAAACGGGTTGGCTCAGGTTCAAAGTCCCACAACGAAATTTTGGTCTAACTTTTTATCGTTTGCTGGTTATATTAACAATTAACTTACAACAAAAAGTTTACTATGCATAAGCAAACACATAAATGGTAATAACATAATGGTAAGTTTGCTTCCCCATGATTAGAGTTCCCCGAATTCTTATTTTTCTTATAATTATTTTTCTCATATTTTTTGTTAGGGGGAGAAAGAGGATAGAAACGAAACCTGAAATTTCATGTAGGGGCGGGGATTATTATTGCTACCTTTGGTTTTGGATGGAGAGGTACCTAGCTAGATTACATGTGATTTTTTAACATTGAATATATCTATAACAAGCCGTGCTTAGGGGGCACGTGGCAGCCCTCGCGTGGCTCGTGGAGGGAGGGGGCGGCGATGATCGACGGCGGCGGCGCTGCGGCGGCGTGGCCGAGCGGCAGGGAGGGGGCGGCGGCGCACAGGAGGGAGGAGGGGGAGAGAAAGATAAGAGATAACCCTTTTCTTTATTGCCCTTGACTCATTACAATCCCTAAATATTTATAGCCTCGATTGGACTTGATTTCTAAGCAATCAAGAGATCCTGCGGATCCTTAATTCCTATTTTATTTAATCTTATTTTTCTAATTCATCACGGTGACGTGGCGGTCTTGCAGACTGCGACGATGGGCTGGGATGACGGCAGCGGCGGCGCCTGGCGCGCCGCCCCTTTCTCCTCCTCAGGGTTCTTGCGCGGGCTTGTCCTCAGTTGATTGAGTTATTCTCTTTTTGACATTAATTCGGCTTTGTGTGTGGACTGGAGTTGTACTTGTTATAATATCTCCATACTCATAAACAAGTGCAATTTTTTTAGTTGCACAATAGTTCATATGCCGAGATTTGCCCAAGCGAACCCCTGCGACCCTGCCCAGCGTCACGACCAGCTCCGGCGAGGTATTGGCGGCGGCGGCCAGGTGCCCTGTGGGCGGCGGCAACCCGCCTCGGCGCCCTGCGGACGGCGACGCCCCCTCCACGTCGCGGCCAGCGGACGGCTCCCCCTCCCCGTCGCAGCCTGTGGACGGTGGCGCCCCATCCCCGTCACGGCCGACGTGTCGCCTGGTTCCCTTCCCGGTGATGGCAGCCTGCTCCCCTCCCAGCGTGCTGCCAGGACGCGGCACCCCCTCGTGGACGGAGCTCCCCGACCGCCGCGCTCGGCGCCCGCACCCTGGCTCCCCTTCCCTTCCCAGTGCGGATTTCCGAGTTCGTCCATGACGCATCCCCTATGAGATAGGGGAGAGGATGACAGGTTGGTCACACATGTTATCCTCTACAAGGGTAGTGTTGTCGGAGCAAACAATAAAATTTGCGTAGTATGAAAGTTGGTAACCTCCTAAACAAAGAAGCAGAGGGTGTGTTGGTTTTTCCTTTTTTTTTCTTTACCTGCAATGTTTCTTAGCCAAATATGTAGTGATTCTGCTGTCTCACATTATATAATACACTGAAGATGCGAGTGCGCATAATTTGCTACCAGAACAGACCGAACATGGAGGACACTTATAGATAGTGCCCGTCCTTTATTACATGATTCATACTTATATTCTTATCATTTGTGAATAAACAAGCAATTTAACCTACAAGTTTGATAGCTCTTTAATCTCACTTTACACACCCTGACATCGCATCTCATAGTATTGTTGCACTGCACTGCTCCATATATAACAGATGAAAACAGCATGTTTGAAGTAATGCTTTTCAGGTATATTGTTTACAGATCTAACCGTTTGGTAGATTTATCAAGCTAGAATAGTGTCGAGTCTTCACTCATACAAAATAGGCGGTCAATTTAAGTAATTCACATTCCATTTCCATCACAATCTCATATGACAATTTAAGTAATTCACATTCCATTCCATTTCCATCACAATCACCACTCATGTTGTAGTCACCACAGTGTTTCAATCGAAAAAAAAAACTAAATTTGTGCACTATTAAAAGATCATCCAGCAACTGAACCTCAGAAGTGGTCTTTTGATCATGAACAAGACAGTGCAAAACGTGCACTATGTTAGGCCCTGAAACTCTACGCTGCATTCATCTCATGGAGGTCGTTCTTTGGCTCAAGATAGTGCCTAGATAATGTTCTAAGTTTTGATAGTTGGCCTTGCTGCTTTGCATTCCATGCTGCTCCAGATCTTTTGATTTGATGGAATCGCTTCTGCATACTTCTGATGGTGGCGTATCCTCCACACTACAAACTAGGCCTCGTGATTAGGGCCATGGTGGAAACTGGCCCCTGGTAGTGTAGGCTCGAGCCATATATCGGCATTTAGGCATGAAGAACTCTTTAGTTTAGTCAGCCTTGTGATTAGGCATGTATATATTTCGTGTGCATCTTAGTGCATTACTGCATTAGTGTTGCTCGGTAGCGACATCAATTCCACGGCCACACCTAGCTAGGGCAGATGATCCTGCGGGGTAGACTCGCGACTGATATTATGTGTACTGGGAAAACTATATATGAACCGTGTGATTCAGTGAAAATATCAGACTCATGAATGTAGCTGTGGATGGTCATTTCTGCATATTTGTTTCACTATTTACCTGTTGTGTCCTCAGCTTCTTTGTCAAGAATTATTCCATTCCCGGATAGAGTCATGGCCATGACTCGCGCAATTTACTAGTTGTGTCAAATGCCGCAGAGAACTTCAAAGGGAGTTTAGTGTATTGGATAACATACCTGTCAAACAGCTCTATACTTCAGGATGCGGTTGACAAGTCTGTGATTGGGAAGGTCAACAATGCTGAGCTGCTTCAATGCATGAAGGTTGCCTGTTCTTTGTGTGCTTTCTTCTCCAAAGGAAAGGACTACAATGTTCGAAGTTGATGATGAATTCACGAGAGCTGTTGGAGAGAAATATCATTTCAGTGCAGCTGATAATTAGTTGACAACCTCAAAATGAGAATGATCAGGTCAATTAGAATCATTTCTCTATCTTTTATCAGGCAAGCACTAGGATTTGTCATGATTTTTTTAGAAAAGGGAATATATTAATATCCCAACTTGTATAAACCAAGGTCCAGGGGATCTCAAAAACAAAGTTTTGAGCCATAAAGCCAACAAAGTTTCTGAATGAAAAACCTAAGGATCAATTCTATTGCTAAAACTCCAGCCGTGTCTTGCAAACACCACCATCGCGATTGTCTCAATTATCCTACACCCCATCCTCGCTAAATGGTGATCTTCCTCCTTTTGAAGTAGGGACCAATACCTTATCCAATAAGTCGCTTTGAAGATAACCTGCAAATAAGATGATGTTATGGCCTTGTCAGCCTATATTATTTTCTTGTGTTCATCATTTGCATAAGTTTTATTCTGGTTATTGCTAAAAGATAGGGTTCCCCACAGCCAAAAAATAGGGTTCCCTGCTCACTAATTTCAGCTTTTTTAAAACATTTTTGGCAAGCATATTGGTGGTGACCTGGTCAATACATTTGTGTCATGGAGATATAAGTTTTGAACCCAATTACAACTTGAACGATTGTTGAGACGAGTAGGTGGTTAAATTCCTGGTCAAGGTTGCCCATGGAAGAGTTACTAAAGTTTGCTTCTTTATGCAACGCTTTTTTTGTTTGATCCAGTCCATGTGGACTTGTAACAAAACAATGTAATGGACAATATCATGGATGTGTTCTAGATATTAGGAATATTTATGTAACTTAACAATTCAGATGGATGTGATTTGCTTGAAATACTGTATTTGCATTGCGCAGGATAGCCAATGTGTCATGGGATTATCGCATTGGTACAAAGCATTGTGATTTCCATTTGGAAATTCTAGTTTGTTTCAGTTTATTTGTGGAATAACAGGAGGCAACGGAAACATGGGTCAACCTAAAGCAGTGGCATCATGGCCAAGATGACCTAAGTGGCGGTGCCGAACTTTAGGAGACAACAGGGAAGACACAAATGCAGACTTTGGATAGCGTGACGATGGAAGGAAATTGTAGCTCTTTCAAAAAAAAAAGCAAAGTGAGTCAAACTTAACAGAGCAAAACTACAATTAAATAGGAGTGCACTCATGTTATTTCTTGTCTAACGCAGTAAAGAGCAAAACTGTGATCCTGCACATATGGGTGATATTAAGTTTGTATGATGCAGTACAGTAAAATAAGTATAGTAGTCAACATTGTCTTTGTGTAAACGCACCTCCTTTTTGAAGAGATCAACAGCTGCCCTAATTTCTAGAGCCTTGACATTAAACACAAGATCATTTCTGTCTGCACAGTGTAACGCAATTCTTTCTTCGTTTGTAATAACAATAATGGCACTTCCAGAACTTCTAAATGCCAAAGCATTTTGTATCAAGTCCCAGTCTTCTGTGGACTGTAGATTATCAATAACGAGAAGGCACCAGTTATCTTTTAGAAGGCCGTGACACTCTCTGACAGGGTCTTCATTTGCTTTGGGAGAACATGAATGAAATTGCGTAAGTAAGCTCTTACAAAAGTCCGCTAAATTGAATGGATGGTGTATATCTACCCAGATACACTTTTTATATGCAGTATTAGAGACCTCTTCTTTATGATTCTGTTTGTTGTGGTACAAATTTCTCACAAGAGCAGATTTCCCAACACCAGCTATCCCCCACACTGACATCACTTGCAAAGCATTCACACGTGCTGTAGCTAGATACTCAACAAGCTGTTTGATTTCTGACGTACGTCCAACAGGAGTTTCCTGGAACCAAGAAACAGTTACAGTGTGTTGGCAAATAAAATTTAAGAATTAGACAATTGCAGAATTGGAAAAATATGCAGTATGGATCCTATTTTTCCTAACCAGTATTGTACACAAAGCATTTGAAATGGAACATGAATCATACATTAGATATTGCGGGTAAAAAAAATTATTTTTTAATGAATTTACACTAGTTATTTACAAATTTAGTTTTGAAATTAAAATGTTAAGTAGATATGTAAAATAACATTAACCAAATTGTCGTCTGTAGCTTCACATCAAATTTGCTGACATATGATTGGAAAGTAAGTGCATAATGACCTGCTGACATGACAACGAAAGAGGAAAGTATTTGCAGAAGTGGCTGGTGATAATGTTCCCGCATACCTCCTGGAAAAAGGCCCAAAATGACTGATCAGCTGAGAACCACTGGAAGCATGGAATTCCTGTGCAGAAGCGGGCAACCGCGAAATACTGTGTCGACACAATAATGCGACTCCCCATGTTATTGTCTGGGAGGTACTTTTTGATGGTGTCCCACTCTTCCTTGGTAGGAATATCTTCCAAGACAATGAGGTATCTTTGGTTGTTCACTTGCTCCATGAACTGCTGAACAATACTAAGGATTGCACCTTGCTGTTCATGCAACTTTACCCAAGCATGGCATTTAAAATTTCTGAAGATTTCTGGGTGGCTGTAGGACTTCCTGATGATGGATGCATTCCCAAGATCACCTGCTGACACACACACAGAGATCACCTGAAGCTTTCTGTCCTCCTTGGTGACCAGCTTGATGAATGTTTCCAATTCTTGTTGCCTCCAGGCAGTGGACCTTGCTGCATCGAGCACGCCACCAAGTCACGCACAGATGCACTTTTCTCATGTATAATTTCCATAAATGACTCTGGAGGCACGAGTTCATTTATTTACAATTTACAAAAGAAAAAAGGATAAATTATCTTTGGAAATTGGGTAACTTGATTGCAGTCATATGCTTAGCTTGAGATTGAGAACTCAAGGATTTAGCAAGTTGTTTAGCTTGATGAATGATGGTTTAACAAGATGGAGCCAAATTCATGTCCTGGACAATTGCTGCATGATGAAAGCAAAGAAACTGTTGTGGCATTCTGGGGTTTAGAATGAACACCGCCATGTTCACTGCCTCATCCCAGAACACCACAGGAATTTTCTTCGCCTTCATCATGAAGTGTGTCATGCCGACTATGGTTGGATTCCACGGGTCCACCACTTTGTTCTGCTGAGGTGAATACGGAGCGGAGAAGGCAATCAAGTACGGCTACGAATCGTCAAGGCGCACTGAGGTGGACTTGAGTTGGTGGGTTCAGAGAGATTAAAGACCATATACCGGGAAAGGAGAATATACCCCAAAAGTCATGAGATTTATGTATTCCAGTGTTGTCTGTTCGCTATAAGTACAGACATTGTAATCGCTAACGACATAGAGCGATACAGTAATTTGTTCCCGTCTTTGGGTGTGTCTGGGACCGTTTACAATCGGATGTGCGGTCATCCCACCGTGAGAATTGAGAAAATCCAACCAAACAAAGCACCTCTATCAGTCATTCTTTGAACCACCGGAGACACACCTACCACAAGATTGAACTAGAGCTTGCGTTTTGTGTAACGTGGCTGGAGACACGCCACAGTCCTGAACATGCCCTTTGTCTCATTCCATTTTGATTCATACCTTCGTCACTGTTTCGGGGTCAAGAGCCAACAGCCGAAGGTCTCTTGTTATCCCAACACTGACTATGAAAAATGTCATGCCAAGGGCAATAAATTTGGGGATTTGATTCTGAACTGAGGAGGAATCAGTTAATCAATACACAAGGTGACAAGAGTGCAGAGTGCAGACAGTGCAGTGAAGGTGCAGCAGTGACTGAGTATTCTAGCAGTGGCATGGGTCAACGACTCAAGGAGAGGGAGGTGCTAATGCTTCTGCTCCTACAGCAGCACCCTAGCAAAGTTGTGGAGCACCACAGACCGGCCTGGACGTATGGCAGTGAGAAACCAAACAAAACGAAACACTGGGTAATTACGTCGAGCAGTTACCGTGCATCTACTGCTCACCTGATGGCACACGATTGGCCGCTGCCAGCAGCAAGATCCACGGCCCCCTTTGGAGAACAGGAACACCTAGAGACCTCCAGGAGCCATTGCGGCGAGCTTGAGCTTGAGAGTGCCGGCCGGCCGGCGACGCGCGTGGCAGCAACCGCACCCACAATCTGCAAATGCAGCAACGGTTGGTGTTCATTTCAGGGGCGGGGTGGGGGCATTTAAGTACTAAACCCCTTGCTACAAAATTGAAGCTTACCAGGATCACGAGTAAGGAATGAAACCACTTTGAAGATGATCGGCGACGAACGCTTCACAAGACTAGCTACAATCTGAATTGCTGTGAACAGCAACTCGGATAGGCACTAGTAGACTAGTAGTAGCCCAGCAAAGAGATCTCCAAGTGCAGTCTGCGTAGGCTAAATCGGCTTTGTTAGTAACATACCGATTAGTTTGTTTTGCAAGAATTGGGAGAAACATCAAAGAAGACAGAACCCAGGGGTTCGTTCGAGCCTCCGAGGAGATATATGAATCATATTATAATCCAGATCGGTGAGAATCTCAAACCTCGCAATAAGTCGTAAAGAAAGCAGGACGCCGGAAACAACGACGAACCTTGAGCTCGGACTTGGCGTGGGATTCGCTGGCAATGGCGTGTCTCCAAGTCTCCAGTCTCCACCGAATGCTACCGCACGAAGAATCAGAGCGCGTTAAGTGGGCGGAGTGAGAGCGCGTGAAGCGGGGGGACGCGGAGGAAAATGACTTGACTCACAATCAGTCATTGAACGAGTTGACTTGACTTACGGATGCCAACTACGCGTAATAATGGTGAAACCGTGGTGAAAGTTCCCGATGGTTCCTGTAATAATATGAAACATAAATAATTGAGAATTTTTTTAGAAAAGGAAATAATTGAGAATTAAACCCCTCAAAAAGATATTTGAGAATTAAATTAGTTTTTAGTGAATAAAATTGTGAAACAAATAACAGAAGCATATCGAGTAATGCGGCCTAATCCCCGATGACGCAGGAACGGCACTAAAGGGAGCGGTGTGGTGGCGACGGTGCGCCAGGGGGTGGTGTATGGCGCGTGGGGGAGGAGAGGGACAGCCAAAAGCCGAGAGCTACTGTTGGGATTAACACAATTTCCTTCTTAATTAAAATGAGTATATGGGATTCACATTTGTAATCCTCGTAGGACTTAGCCTCTAAGCAACCGGCGATCCTGCAGATCTACCGTTTTCTATTTTATTTATCTCTATTTTTCTAATTTATCTAGATGACGTGGCATCCTCCGTAGACGGCGACGGCGGCGGCAACGCTGCGCCCTACCCTCTCCGCGCGCGCGGCCCTTCGGCCAGCGAGACGCAGCTTGTTGTGACGGCGGTAACGTTGCTCCCTTGTTGGGTCCTCCAATTGGCCTAATTTCTTGTCAATTTGTGCCGCAAGTGTTGCACTTGTTACAGCTACAGATAACAGAGGTTAGAGCCACCTATTTTAATACTATATATATTATATCATTGTCTCTCACATGACACTACCTTAAACAAGTCATCCAAATCCCTCCTAGCAAACACGTGGGACTCAAGTGCATCCTCTTCTTTTGATCGCTACAGAGGAACTCGACCATCGACTCATTCCGGAGGGGAATGAGGGTGCACCACTGCGGGGAAGGATCAACCGCCCGAGGAGGGAAAGGAGCAAGAAGGGCGCCGCACCTACCAGAAAGAGTGCCGCCACACAGCCAGGAAGGGCGCCGCCGAGGAGAAGGAGCAGCCGACCAGTGAGGGATAGGAGCTGCAATTACTGGGATCAGAGGAGATCTACGGCCATTCGCTGACACCGCCAGAAAGAAGGTTTGAGAGTCATCAGGGATTGGGAAGAAGTCTGGTCCTCGCTAGGGAGTACGGGGAGGTAGGCCCTCATCGAGTAGTCATCACAAAGTCTTGTGCGGCGGACATTATCAGCCTATGCACTCGACCAAGCGTCGGATTGGAAGGGAAGAAATTTGCATACCCAATTATTTGGCTCAACAAGAATGGGTAGTGGAAGGATGGTGGAAAGGAACAAATTTGCATAGCTAAGGGAGGATTTCGGTAGCCAATAGACCTAGAGGTGTAGTAGGTAGTCTGTTTGAGTTTGGTTTTTTGCCCCCTCTACCCAAAGTTGAGGATGGGCAGTGAGATGATTAGTATTGCTGAAGATATTCTTAGAAACGTATTTTGATCCCAAAGTTTAGTGTTTTCCAAGTACTAGTACACATCTATGGGCAACATGCAAATGAATGCTTAAGTTAATTCATGTCTTATAAGAATATAGTACTGTTTTTTCATGATATAATAGGATATGACAACCTATCTAATCGCACTGCTTCCAATATTTATTCAAGAAAATTAGGCATGACATAATTTATTACTGAACACGTACCTCCTTGGTTCTTATTATTAAGAAACATAGATTATAAATATAAATATAATGTTTCTTGAACAGTCTATATAAACAAATCAGCATGCACATGTTCGTTCTTTATAGATCAAAGTTCTAAATTCATATGCGTTCTTCTCAAAAAAAAAATATGAAGCAAAATATAAACTAGGACACAATCTAAGCCATGTTTGAATTCATTATCCGCTAGTAGTTAGTTGGATAATGATGTAACTTAATATGCCATCAAAGTTAGAGGTCTCGAGTATAAATCCTGATTAGTGTAATTAAATAAAATAGTTGTTGCTCACTCCTATTCTACATCTAAGGTCCAAGGGAGAATCATGTATGGACTGCATCTAGTAGATTGGTTGGGCTAAAACTAGGCATCTAATCATGCCTCATTGAAAAGGCGGGGTGGAGAGGTCGCTTTGTTAAGTTTGCAAGCGCTCAACTAGTGCTTTGGATGCATACGAGTCATGACATGGTATCAAGTGGCTAGGTAAAGAGAAGATCAAGAGAGACGTGGCTTGGCAACAAAGGGCCATATTGTTATTCCAAGATCAAGTCAGAGGCTCAAGTGGGACGTACCACATAATGGTGAAGCTAGAGGAAGGACTTAGTGCTAATGGATCGGGTGCATCGGTGAAAAGCATACGAACTTATTATTAATGGATCAATAAGGCCATGCGATGACATGAAGTGGATTGATCATACCATCTACGAGGCGTCAAGCCATGAAACACTGGTCTTGATAACAAGTGGCTTGATGGAGGTTGGAGGCATCACTGATGTAGAAGATGAATGGAATGTTCAAGGAAAAGGTATATTTGTAGGACATTTCATTTTACTAGTTAAAGGTGGAGTAGAGAAGTGTTTGACTGGGTTTAAGTTTGATCGCCATACTAGCAAGCGGGTTTTTTCTTGTGAGGTAAATAGTTATCTAGTGCCACAAAGTTAAGTCTAACTTGCTCTGCGTTGGATCAAGTGCCGTGGTGAGAAGCAAGTGAATATACTTTAAAAAATGTTTATGAAAGCATAACACATGTGCACAAATTTGTGGAACACTTTAGGAGCTAGCACATTTGAAAATGGGTTTGAAAACAAGACTATCGCAACACTATATGGGTCCGGAGCACCACCAGGCATGGCCCCGAAGCGTCGAGCCAAGGAGTTTCAAAAGCATGCATCCTAGTGTTCGATGTGACCTGGTTGAGCGTGAGAGTTTCAAAATTGCTCACCGGACATGTGCTAAGTGGTCTTGCTTATTGTGTGTAGCTAAGAAGTGGTTGCTCTCTAGTTTAGTTGTGTACCTTTGCTAGTTGATTAGTGCTAGTGTAGTGCTATTTGTGCTTACTTTGTGCATGTGCTCACTAGTATGTGCTTGTTTGGTGCATGTGCTCATTTGTTGACTAGTTGCATAGATTTGTGTTTGACCTTACTAACTACAATTAATGTTGTGAGCTTCCACTAACTCGGTACCTTAGTTGCTTAACTAGGATATTGTGTAAGGTGCTTGAGTGATAGGTAGAGAGGTATAGTCTTTGCTAGACAATTAATTTAGTTCCATATTTGTTTTAGTTAACTGGCATAATTAAGTGTTTAGAAAGGAGTATTCACCTTGCTCTAGTCGGTCATCTCAACCCTACATTGATACATCATAAATGAGTGGATTGAATTTCCTTTATCTAAAAAGAGGTCCACATTTTGGAATGTTGCAAATGTTTCTGTTAGTCCATCACAGTGCCAGATGAAAGGTTACAATATGCTCTCCAGTCATTGTTTCTCATGTAGCATAGCAACACAAATTCATGACAGGAACAAATAATACAACAGGTAGTTCAACATTGTTACATCTCGAATAGAAAGAAATATAACTGGAGAGCCAGTTACTTAGTCCCCAGAATGATAGATTCAGAAAGGATCTTAGATTCAAAGGAAATTTATGTCATATATTGATGTCGGAGAATGTTTTGCTTCTTCTTGGACACCGATTTATCCTTGGAAAGACCATGTTTCACGCCTGAAATTTCATACAGGATGACATGTTAGCACCCAGAAAGCAGGTAGCATAAACTATATGGTTGTACAGATGTCAGGCTATTTGAATAAAACCTAACTATATGGTTGTACAGATGTCAGGATATTTTAATAAAAGCTGAACCTTTTTAAATAAAAAAATGATAGTTCAGTTTGGACCATAAAGAAGGAACGTCATTGAGCCTGACAAAAAGAGATGAAAACATTTATAGACTGAGTTTAACAAGTGTCTCCGCTTCTTTACAAACGCCCAGTGTAATCAACGTTGATTGGGTTTGTTTTAGTTGGCAACCTTTGCAAAATAAAAAAAACTTTTTCTTGAATATCTGACAGAACATAAATGAAATTAGATGATCTGAACAGAGATCATCGGTGTGACGATGCATCAAGTTTTCATACCTGATTAAAAATTGGTACGCGTTTCCCATTGAGTCTATCAACAATGTCCACTATAGAAGGCCTCTTTTTCCGATCAGCCTCCACACACTTTAGCCCAATTGCAATGCATGCTTTTACTTGCTGAAGGCCATTTGGACCTAGTGATTGGTACTTGCGTATTATGTGCTCATCTGTCTTCCAGTTTTGGTGCACCTACAAAATTGGATGATTAAATTCTTAGTGATAATTTATTAATTGAATGTATGGAAAGATTCAAAACCAGATGTTTGAACCAAGGAAGGCTATCTTACATTGTCGACAAATTTCCTTGCAGCTCTGTCATCAGAGACTGCACAGTTCTTCTCTCTAGTCGTGATCTCGATAATAATCATGCCTAAGCTATATATGTCTGACATGGTAGAGATTTCGCCTCTGTATAGGTATTCCGGAGCCATGTATCCACTGCAAGAGTTCATCAAAGAACCAAATATCCTTTAGTTCATATAATTAATTCGAAGAAAAAACATATTCCAAGTCAACTTACTTATGCCCCTTAACATTGACTGTGTACATCCTGGTCTGCTCTTGTCCAAAGATCCTCGAGAGACCAAAATCGACAATCTTTGGCACATATTTATCATCCAACCATATAGAGTTAGGCACAAGATTCATGTGAATAAGAGGGGCATCCAACTTATGAAGGAAACGTAGACCCTGGCAGATCCCCTTAATTATTCTGAATCGTGTGTCCCAGTCAATTGAAGTATTGTCTGCTGAAGATGTGCAAAGTAAAGAAAATACTAATGAATTGAAAGTATTCTGTGTATTTATTCTCAAAAAGTGTGTGTTTGCTCACAGCAGTAGTAATGAATGAATATTGAAAATAATAGTAGTAGTAGTTCTTCTGAGACTAGTAGGAATTAACAGTACAGAAAGAAAGATAAGCAAGTTGGGTAGGAATTAACATACCATAAATGTGCTTGTCGAGACTTCCATGATGTAGATATTCGTAGCATAGACAGCTTTCGATCATGTCTACAATTACATATCTTCCACTATGCTGAATCACTTTCTTCTGCGCTTCATGGCAGAATCCAACCAGCTGCACAATATTGTCATGCTTAAGCGCCATAAGATTTGCAACCTCGTTATCAAATGTAGTGCCAGGCGCCACTGGCGCGTTTTCAGCAAGCTTCTTCACAGCAACCACACCCCCATCCGGTAGAATCCCCTGTTCAGTCACCAACTCACCATGGATTAGTGTTAGTTCAAGGATTTTGTGTGCTGCAGAATGTCATGTTTCAGCTAGTTCTTGGGTCCGATCGTATACCTTATAAACTGTTCCAAAAACAGACCTCCCAACTTCTCGGTTAGCAGCGAAATCACTGGTAATTTCTTTCATGAAGGTTGCCGGTAGGTTCGTTGTTGGCAATGGTAATGGACTCACAGGACTCTGTTGACTTGCCATTTCTTATAATGAAAAGCTATACGGTTACGACCTGCTTTAAATCAAGGCTTCTAAAACACATCCAAAGATGCAAGAAAGCTTGCTCATCAACCACAGATACATACAGCTGGAACAAAATTTATTCCTCTAAAACCATTCTAAGGCAACCAAGCTTGTTTTCTTTTAGATTCAGATCACAAGCTGAAAATTAGAGGGACTGAACTGAATGTACATAAACAGAATAAACCACAGGCGCAATCAACACTGAATTCAAGTAACCGAACTCTTAGGATAGGAGCTCTAACCTGGAGACGAACGCTTGAAGGATACTAGATGCAGGGAGCAGCACTTGAAGGAGCACTAACCGAAGGGGGCTGATGTTCTGAGATTGATGCCTCCATTGTTGCTGCAATGCAGGAGAATAAAGAAAGCAGAGAGAGATGCAGGTACCAACCGTGTGCACAGACGGTTGACTTGACCGAAGCCTCAGATGCAAAACTAGCCAGTCAACTAGTCAGTCAATGACAATATGAGGATATATCATCACGCGCTTTTGTGATGCAGGGTTGGTAGTACCTACTAGGAACCTTCCACTGCTATGTGCATATATCTGAAACGAAATCCCCCAGTGAAGATATCCATAAGCTGGCCTGTACTAGACTAATGCATGATGGATATCCGGTATTATCCATATTTGTGAAGAATACAGTAGGTGAAATTATGACTAATGACTAATAATGATATTAGTTTTAGATTTTTTTTTTACAATGGTCAGGGGAATTTGGATGGCTCACGGCGAGCGATCATATGGCCAGGAAGGCCATGAGAGGGATCTAGCAGGGCGAGAGCCATTGGGAGGCATAAGACATGTCTATGGTTCGTAGGGCCATATTCACCATAATGCTCTCCAAAATTGAGGGACTAAAAACGAAGTGGTAATTTTTTTAAAAAATCTTTTATGTAATCAAGGGTAAATGGTAAATCCGTACTTAGAAAACAATGTTTTGAGTAGCATAGGGATGATTGAAGAAGCATAATCAGCGAGATATATTCCCTCCCAGTATAATATGACCACACCAATTTTGCGGATTTAGTCTCTGTGTTCTCCTCTCTATGTTGCGGTAGTGGGCGAGGTTGAGGACGAGGGTGGCGGCGGCTGCTATGGTGGCTACAAGGGCGATCATGAGGGCAAGGCTGCGGCGGCCAAGGCATGCAATCCCTCCTCAACAATTCCCAGCGAATGGTGGCATCACGTAGATCTGGCGAAGGTAGTGCACTACAGGAGGTGAGATCCGGGCCCCTGTGGCACTCGCGGTCCCCTTTGCAGCGGCGACGATTGTTTCCGCTGCTGGGAGGGTGCCAACGGCGAGGTCTCAATGCCCCTTCTAGTTCCCGCTGCCGCTTGTGCCCTCCACGACCATTGAGCCAGCACCTGAATGATGGGCTGACGCCGAGATGAGGGACTACACATGCCGGCTGTGGGGTACGGTGGGCCCACTGATTATATTCGGTTTGGTTTGAAAATTAAAAATCTAGATTTGGATATTTACATATAAGAAAACCAAGTTCCAACATTTACCATTTTGGGATGGTACACAATTGAGCGTTATGATACAAACCAATGCCATAAGCAACCACACCCGTGCACAAAATAAAAAGTTCAACCCAGCTAATGAGCACAAAAAGGGAAAGCACTAAACACTGATATGGTTTGTGAAGTTCCATCCAAACATCACAAAACAAAAATAATCAACATCCTCATCGCCTTGCTTGAATAATGGATCCATTTTATGCAACATGGACCACTTGATGGATCCAGAACATCGCCCTAAAAATTACCTGCATGAAAGTATTAGCTTTAGCCTTATTAAATGCCATATTACTCTATTGAATCATAACACCCAACAGAGTGCAACAACTACTAACAAAATATGGTTTTGAGCTTTGGACAGACGGTGTTGTTAAGAATCGAACAAATTAACAAAGCTAGTAGGTGGTTGAATTCCAAAAGTGATATGCACAATATTCAAACAAAAGCCACAAAGTGACAAATCAAAAAAGTAATGATGGATAGTTTCAACTGAGGTACAGAAACAAAATTGATACTTCCTAAAAAATATTAATTCTTAATGGTACTTTTAGTTTCCAAAGAGGACTTTTGTGAGAGAGAACTCCTTGCTGGATCAAAGTTTTATATAGGGACCAGACTATAAACATGTCATTCTTAGTAAGATCCCATTGAAACACTTCTTTCCCATTTGTGAGGATGACTTCCATTGCATCAGTTTTGAGACTTAATCAAACCAGAATATCCATTTTGCCTTAATTAATCAAACTTTTTCTAAAAGATACATTTAGTCATACAGTCCTAAAACCTTTCCTACTATATCATCTTTGCACTTACAATTCTAAGTAAGGTAGAGTAAACCTCACTCAAAGTTTTATCCTTTAACCACAAATCCTTCCAAAACCACACATTCTCCCTATTTTGCACCTTAAAAGTGTCACAAGCTAGAAAGTTGGCTTTGGCCTTCATATAAGACTAGCCCAAAAAAGTGAATCCCCAAGTCTATGATTCACCTAAGTTAAGGGTTTGTTAGACAGATATTGTTAGAAATGGTTTTGCTGAACCACATCCTCATTAATCTCTCTAAAAAGACCGAGGAGATTAGATGTCTAAGTTAAACCACCAAAAGATTTTGGTGTACAACGAACACTCCACTTGGCAAGACGATATTTCTTTTCATGCTCCTCACCTTGCCAAATAAATGAGAGCGATAGTAGTCTTAATTTTTGAAGGACTCCTCAAAGAATTTAAAAAAGATAACATGAACATCGTAAATAAGCTAATTAGCACCGAGTTAATAAGGACAAGTCTTCCACCAACAAATAGTAATTTAATTTTCCAGCTATTTTCTTGTTGATAGTTTAACATGGTCCACAGGGATACCTAGATACCGTTAAGGGAGACCACCTTACCGGCACCTAAACATGCCCTCATATACTTCTATTCACAGTCCTTAGTTATACACTACTACAATAATGCACAATAGGGCGAGTCAATTTGCACAACAGGGGCGGCTAGGCGAAGCGCTCTTTCTAGAGCGCATTTATAGTGGATTCTACTGTAAGGGCGGTTCAAAACAAGCCACCCTTACAGCGGTTCACTGAAAGAGCAGCTGGAAAAACCGGCTGCCCTTACAGTGGGGGCACTGTAAGGGCGGTTGAATATAGAACTGCCCCTACAATGCATTTTTTAGCAAAAAAAATAAATTCAAATCCAAATCTAACCACAGCATATAATATATAATTCAAATACAAATTCAAATCTGACCACAACACGTAATATATTCATCCACAAACACATGAGCACAAATAAACTATTGTTATAATCCATAATTCAAGAGTTTCACAAGTCCATCATTACATAGTCACAGTTCACAAGTTTAACTCCACATAGATATATGATTAGAAGTAATTTGACATACTGATAGACTTATAAATGGGCACATATAAATAATGCATGAGAGTGGAAATTCATAGATCTGAACTAGTCGTCTGTAGGTGGCTTTTCAAGTCTGCCGTCAAATCCCAGGGCTAACCTCACTAATCCATAGGCTTGCCTAAATCAATCAAGCTCACCATGCAGCTCATCGATAGTCTGAAAAACAGATCCAACAGGGGCAGCTGAGTAGTAGTAATAGCACAAATCTCATATTAATACAACAACTTGAGTTTGCATTTTCATCATATAAATTCAAAAAATAGGGAGGCAAACTTATAGGGCTATCCTTACTGTACCACACAGCAAAATCATGACAGGAACTTCAAAATTTTATATAGTGCAAGAAAGACCCCTAACATCAATTAAGTTGATAGATATTGCACTAGAATTAGGTTAAACGAACTAGAGGGAACTGTAATCATGAAAGAACTAACTTTATGATTATAACTAACTTTATGATTAGACTCAGTTCAATATATCAAAAGGTCACAAGCCAATTTGATTTAACCTGATTCAATATATCAAAGTTAACTGACCTATATCATTGAGAATCATGTGTGCTGTGAATTTGTGATCTCTTGTATGGATTTTAAAACAGGCATAACAGAATATACACTAACAGAACTAATAAATATTTTAGCTGTGAAAAAAAGATGAGAAGGCATTGGTTCCATTGAAGGAGTGTAAGCACATACCTGACAGGACCTCATTTGGAATATCATGACGAAGGGTGGCCTCAGCATACAACAACATATACCTCATAAAAACCTGTATAAGGCGAATATCATGCTTCTTGTAGCCTTGTACCATTGCAGAGAAATACTCAATGTCCACATTTTAAATTGACAAGAACACGAATTCAATACACAATTATATATATGCCCGTTGATCGACTAGAATGTGAAATGAAATGTATCATAGCAAATCATTACAATTGAACTGCATTCTGCTACACAAAATCTACTATTCCCAATGCCTCGTCCAACAGAAATGTGAGATTGACTCGTCCAACAGAAATGGGTGCACAAAGCATTACCTCTCGATTATAGGTTATAAACTAGAGCAGACAATTACAAGGTCTAAACTTGAGCGGTAAACATAGACCCTTGCTTGCACAGTCAGTTAGGTGTCAATAGACCAAATAAAATTAGCTGTAGGTAACTTACTTGAATTAGGAATTCCTCACACCAGTTGAATTAGCTGGAAAATAGAATAAGAGACATTTTAAGCAATCAGTCAACAAAGAAAAGGACATGGACGACGCCCCAGGCGACGGTGTAGAGGCCGCAGGGCGGCCCCTGTTCCCAATGGCAGAGGAGGAGGCGCCGGAGGAGTAGAGGGGCCTCCTGCTGCTTCAGGCCCCGCGTGGACGGCCGGATGTAACATCGACGCACCCTCCTCCCTCCGGAGTTGGCCCCGAAACTTGATCTAGCCTGGTGGCCTGCCTACTCGATGACGCCAGGACGGAGAAGAGACCAGGGAGAGGAGGGGGAGCCGGTAGGGGCAGATGAGTTGCCGCGGTAGTGGCACCCAGAACCCTAGGGCTCAGGTGCCCGAGCCGTGGCCTCCCTCAGCTCCTGGCGCCTCCGGTGGTGAGGAAGGGCGGCTGGCCGCCGAATTCAGCGACGACGGGGCCCCGGCTGTGTCATACCCATGGCCGCGGCAGGGCACCAACGACGTGACCGCACAGCAATTCCGATGAACCCCGACGCCGGCGAGGCAAGCCCCCAACCTTGGCATGTTCTATTACTTAGCAAATGTCTCAATGAATCCCCAATTACAGAACGAAGGCACTTATGTCCTTGTTACAGCAACGGCCTTGGTCCCACATGTGAATGACTTAAAGGAAAACGTAAATGGATAACTACGCTTGCTTGTTTTGGAAACGCCTTCTCGTCCAGGTGCTATTCTTGTAGTCCATCGCGCGTGACATCTCCTCCGCCTTGAATTCCAGCTTGTCCCCAAGCTGGTGCATCCGGGAACCGCTCTTTGACAACATGGTAGTCTTCCCAGGTTGTTGATGTAGCCGGAAGACCCACCAATTTCAACTTCACCTGTGGAATGGCACCCATGCGCCGATCAATGATCTCCTGAGGCTTAGTGTCAGCAGCTTCAAGATCAGTAACAGTAGGTAAAGTATCAAAGACCGGACTGTAATCTGGAGTATAAGGTTTAAGCTGAGATATGTGAAACACCGGGTGAATCATGGAGCTTTCAGGTAAGTTCAACTTGTATGCTACACTGCCTACACGCTGGAGTACTTCATAAGGGCCAAAGTACTTGTATGATAGTTTAGGGAAAGGCCTACTGGCCACACTTTTCTAAGTATAGGGTTGGAGCTTTAAGAGTACCTTGTCTCTGACATGGAAATGGAAATCCTTGCGTTTTCTGTCAGCAGTAAGCTTCATCTTGTTCTATGCTCGGGCTAAGTGCTCTTTGAGTGTCTACTAGTGTTGTTCCCTGTGTTCCACTACTTCTGTCACTGGTGTTGAGGTGTTTACTGGTATAGTGGGTACTGCTGTTAAGTTAGTTCATATCCAAAGACAGCCTTGAAAGGAGAACATCCCAAAGCAGAATGAAATGAAGAATTATACCATAATTCAGCTAAAGAGAGCCATTTGTGCCATTCTTTTGGAGAATCCTAGACAGCACATCTCAAGTACATTTCAAGACATTGGTTGACTCTTTCTGATTGGCCATCAGTTTTAGGATGATAAGTAGTTGTCAGGTTCAAGGTGACTTTGTAAGTGGTGAAGAACTCCTTCCAGAAGTGACTGACAAAAACTGGGTCTCTGTCTGTGGTGATGCTAGATGGAAGGCCATGCAATTTCACCACATTATCCATGAATACTTCGGCTATAGTGGCAGCAGTATATGGATGTTTGATGGGAACAAAATGTGCAGCTTTTGTAAGTCTATCCACTACTATCAAAATGACTTGTAACCATCAGATTTGGGTAATCCTTCTATTAAGTCCATAGTGAGGTCTTGCCACATACCTTGAGGAATTGGTAATGGTTGGAGTAGACCCATTGGGTGATGCAATGAGTGCTTAGCATGTTGACACATAGAGCATTGCTTGATGAAGTTTTCAATGTCACCCTTCATGCCTTTCCATGCAAAGTGTCTCTTGAGTCTATAGAATGTAGCCTGAATTCCTGAGTGCCCCCCAATAGCACTTGAATGACAAGATGCAATGAGCTTTGTTTGGAGAGCAGAGTTCTAACCAATCCACACCTTGCCCTTGTACCAGATTAGACCCTGGTCCAGGGAGTAGCCCTGCTTGTTTGGGCTAACAATGGCTAGCTGTTGCAGTAGCTGTTGTGCTTGATTGCCTGTTGTGTAGGAATTCAGAACTTCTTGTACCCAAGCTGGTTGCACAGTGGATACTGCCTGGATAGCCATTAGGTGCCCTACCCTAGATAGAGCATCGACTGCTAGGTTTTCTTTTCCCTTTCTGTATATGATTTTGAAGGTCAATCCCATCAACCTAGTCATTGCTTTTCTTTGCAATTCTAAGTGGAGATTCTGTTCATTGAGATGAGCCAAAGACTTATGATCAGTTTGAATGATGAATTCTCCCCTCTGCAAATAGTGCTATCGAGTACCTAGGAAAGGGGTACCCCAAACCCTCGATTAACTGGACTAATCCCCGAAATCAGCAATGCAAACCCTCCAACGACATCCCTCACTATCGCTCGAAAGCCCACAGGCTAAGGCATACTGGGCCGGCCCACGAACGGACGTCAACAGCCCAAAGCCATAGCCTGCTCGACGGGCTACCATGCGGACCAAGACTGTACACTCGAGGGTATGATTCGGGCGACCCCTCGAGGACGAAACTTTGCCAAAGCGAACGGGCCGGCCTCAAAGACGGAACTTTGCCCAGCGAATGAGCTAACCCTCGAGGACGGAACTTTGCCCGAGCGAACGAGCCCGCCCTCAAGGACGAAACTTCGCCCGTGCAAATAGGCAGCCCTTGAGCACAGTATACCCCTCGGCTACCTACTCCTCGTACGGATCCAGGCACATTCAATGCATTTTACCTGCTCCTGCCTAACCATATGGTCACAGTTACAGTAACAGTTGCGAGTATGGCAGTCGAATCCTGCTTTTACCGCCCATACCCCAGAATCCCACGGATCGTACCTTACTGTTACACCATACCGAGCACTGTTTCCCGTTCGGCACCCCCTCGAGACGCGTAAGTCAGCAAATTCCCGCATTTCTCGGGATTCGGCCTTATCCGATGGGCCTCGACCCCCTCGACTTGACCAAAGGCCTCGACTGTCGCCCCTCGACTCTATCACGCTGACCCTCGAGCGGGACTTCAATAACTCTAGTCAACACTTCAACAACTTCCGACGCGACGGCTGCAGGACCTCCCATGCCGATGTACACCTCTACAGCGGCACCGACATGATCGGCATCACGTCATACGTCACCAACCATGTGAGCCCTAAAAACATGTACTCCTATGCCCCTCCTTCACTTATAAAAGGAGGCGCCAGGACTTTAGCTAAAGGGATCAAGAGAGGTCGAGGGATGGAGAAATCCAGAGCATCATACGCTAAGGCTTTAGATCACAGAACAACACCGTGAGACAGTGTGAAGTAGAGAGCTAAGTGCCTGAAACACTCTAGCTCAAGCTCACACTTCTGACACCCGCTTGTATTCACCCCTGTACTAGCACTTCGGTGCAAGATAACACGAGCTATCTCCCCGCTGGACCTAGGGCCTTCTTTGCCCGAACTAGGATAAATCGTCGTGTCCTTCTTGCATTACCCACTGGATTAAGGGGGCACACAATTATGAATTTACTCGTTGGTGTTGACCCCCGGGGTCGAAACATCGACAGTTGGCGTGCCAGGTAGGGGTCCTGCATGTTTCCAATGATTTCCCACCATCTTTTCTGGTTCGGAAGCCTGGAGTTCATGTCCCTCGGTCAGGGCTATGACATGACCCTGCTCTCAATCAGTGACCCAAGCGGAGGTCGCAGTGTGCCCCCACGCTCAGGAGGGGCCACTCGTCGGTCTTGCCACCATGCTGCCACAACTAGAAGGAGGCGCGATCAACACCTTCATCGCCATCAACCTGAGTCGAGGATGGTGCCCGCCGCATTCCCCTTGCTCCTGACCGGTGATGAGGAGCCCCTTGTTGGGGGATTATCTAACCCGAGTTCAGGAGCAGAGGACGGACCAGTAGGGCTCCATGATAACCCCGACTTCACCTTCGCAATGCACTCATTGAGGGAGCCCGGCAGAACTCCCTCGATGTGTGTGACCCCCACTCCATCGAGCCTACTTCCGCACGAGCTGTTCGAGCATCAACGACGGTTCTCGTTCGGTCTCAACAACGCCACAAGGACATTGTCGACCACGACCCACTCCGACAGGAGTACGATAGAGGACCACCCAGGCGCCCTCCTTCGTGCAATGACAGACGTGGGGATGGTCGTGCTGGCCTCCGTGGACTTGGGCTTCACGAGAGCGCCCGGCCCCTGGAGGTACACCGTCGGTACACTCCGACAGCAGCTGCAGGACGAGACACGGGGACAAATCCCTTCTTCTACTACGATGACCCTGACTCTGACTCTGACCATTGAGACCCTACCCGCGAGTGTCTCCATATCGACAATAACGTCGCCTCCAGTCAGGACACCATCAATCCAATGGCCGATGCGGCTACCACCGCATTGCGAGGTGCTCTCCCCGGAGCAGTGGATCGACAACCAGTCACACCCTGAGAGGTGTGCCCCTGTCCTGACGAGCAGGATGCACAGATGGCACAAATTCAGGAGTTGCAGGCTAAACTTGCCGACGATCAGGAACGACTGTGCCAGCTCGAGTGAACCCTCGAGCAGGAGCGACCACCACCCGGTGGCAGAGCCCGAGCCAGGGCCCAAGAGGTCAACTGGCAGAACAACAAGGGTGGGGCACCCAAACATCCCGTCAACCATTACCCTCGAGCAAGCTAGAACATTGTAGCGGTAGCTATGCTTCTTCGCAATATGGCCACGCCATCCAACTCGCAAGCTCGACCGATACAACGCGAGATCGAAGGTCTCCTCCAAGTTGCTGCTATTCAACAAGCCGAGAGCTCAGCCTCGAGGGGCAGCTTCTGAACCACAGGCTGAGCCCTCCTGGCCCGAGAGGGAGGGTTTGGTCGATCAAGAGGCAGCCCCCCAAGCAAAGAAGACACCAGCCCAAGATCGTATCATCGACAACTGCACCCCGCGTGACGCATGCCTTGATATCATCGAGAACTACAAGCGCAAACACGGGGATGCCGAGGATCGAGGGTACAGCGCCCATCATGGGGGGCGTTACGACAGCGATGAAGACCAATGGGCCCCGAAGCCACCGGGTCCCTGAGTCTTCAGTAGGACGATCCGCAACGCCCAGCTGCCCCAATTTTTGACTGGCTTGTCAGGCGAGCGGAGCACATGACGATCGCACGATCATACATCACCTTCCCCTGTTCCTATCCGACACCGCGCGTAGGTGGCTCGAGGAGCTTCCCCCTGACCAGATTTGCGACTGGGTCGACCTGGTTCGGATCTTCGAGGGGAACTTCAAGGGTACCTATGTGCATCCTTGAAAGTCCTGGGAACTGCGCAACTGCAAGCAAAAACCAGGGGAGTCACTTTGTGACTTTGCTCGATGTTTCTCCAAGCTCCGAACTGAACTCCCCCACATCTCTGATCTCAACGTCATTCGAGCATTTGTTGCAGGTATGTCCTGCAAGGACCTAGTTCGTGAGTTGGGGCGTAACCGCCCCAACACCGTCGATGAGCTCATGGATGTGGTCGCCAACTACGCGGCTGGCGAAGAGGCGGTCGGAGCCTTCTTCGGCGATGAGAAGGATAAGGAAAAGGCACCGGCGGCCGACACCGGGGGGCTCGAGCAAAGGTTCAAAGAAGAATAACAACAATAAGAAGAACTAGCAAGGCACGCGTGAGGTTGCGGACAACGATCTCGTCGCAGCAGCCGAGCGCAAAAAACCTCAGGGTCCCCCCGAGGGGGCCATCTTCGACAAGATGCTCGAGGAGCCCTGCCCTTATCACAAGGACGAGGTGAAACACAAGCTCAAGGACTGTCGCATGCTTCGAAAGCACTTTGAGCAACTGGGCATCAAGAAGGGTGACGATAAGAAAGACCAGGGCAGCAATGAGGGAGACAATAGGGAAGTCGGAAAATTCCCCCAAGTCTACGACTGCTACATGATCTACGGAGGCCCCTCGACCCAGCTCATGCCTCGACAGCGCAAGAGGGAGTGTCGAGAGGTCTTCTTCGTCCGAGTCACGACACCCCACTACCTCGACTGGTCCGATGCGCCCATCACGTTCGACAGCGATGACCATCCGGATCATGTCCCCAACCCCGGGGCCTATCCGCTTGTCGTTGACTCGATCATCGTCAACACCCACCTCTAAAAGGTCCTCATGGATGGCGGTAGCAGCCTGAACATCATCTACCTCGAGACCCTCAACCTCCTAGGGGTCAAGAGGTGCCAACTCCAGCCCAGCGCCGGGGGCTTCCATGGCGTCATACCAGGGAAGAAGGCTCTTCCCGTCGGCCGCATTGACCTTCCTGTCTGCTTTAGCACCCCCGTCAACTTCAGGAAAGAGACCCTGAGCTTCAAGGTGGTCGTGTTTCATAGAACTTATCACGCCATCATCGGTCGACCGGGCTATGCGCAGTTCATGGTGATCCCGAACTACGCCTACCTCAAGCTCAAGATGCCAGGACCCAGAGGCATCATCACCATCGGCTCCTACGAGCACGCGTACGACTATGACGTCGAATGCATCGAGTACGGAGAGGCCGTCGAGAAAAATGCGATGATAGCCTTGACCCTCGAGCGCCTTGCTGACGAGGTGCCTGACCCTAAGCGTCACGCCGGTAGCTTTGAGCCAGTGCAAGACACTAAGAAAGTCCCCCTCGACCCGAGCTGCTCTGGCAAGAAGGTGCTGACGATCAGTGCCGACCTCGAGAGAAAATAGGAAGCAATGCTCGTCGACTTTCTTCGTGCGAACACTGATATGTTTGCGTGGAGTCCTTCAAATATGCTAGGCATACCGAGGGAAGTCGCCGAGCATGCCTTGGAAATCTGAGCTGGGTCCAGACCGGTGAAGCAACACCTGTGCCGCTTCGACGAGGAGAAGCACAGGATCATCGGCGAGGAAGTACACCAGCTTTTGGTGGCTGGATTCATCAAGGAGGTTTGTCACCCCGAATGGTTAGCTAATCCCGTGTTAGATAAGAAAAAGAATGGAAAAATGCGAATGTGTGTTGATTATACTAGCTTAAACAAAGCATGTCCCAAAGTTTCATTTCCTTTACCATGCATTGATCAAATTGTTGACTCTACCGCGAGATGTGAAACCCTTTCATTTCTTGATGCTTATTCCGGCTACCACCAAATCAAGATGAAAGAGTCCGACCAGCTCGTGACTTCCTTCATCACACCTTTCGGCATGTATTGCTACGTCACCATGCCCTTCGGCCTTCGAAACGCCGGGGCGACGTATCAGTGATGCATGCTCCATGTCTTCGGCGAACACATAGGCAACACGGTCGAGGCCTATGTCGATGACATCGTGGTCGAATCCAAAAAAGTCGACAACCTTATCCATGACCTCGAAATTGCATTCGGGTGCCTTCGAGCCAAGAATATAAAACTTAACCCCGAGAAATGTGTCTTTGGAGTGCCTTGGGGCATGCTCCTTGGATACATCGTCTCCCAGCACGGGATCGAGGCCAACCCCGAGAAGGTCACAGCCATCACACGAATAGGGCCGATTCAAGATCTCAAGGGCATACAGAGGGTCACGGGCTGCCTCGCGGCTCTCAGCTGTTTCATCTCACATTTAGGGGAAAAGGCCCTGCCCCTATATCACCTCTTGAAAAAATTCGAACACTTTGCATGGACCACAGTGGCCGAGGAGGCCCTCGACAAACTCAAGAGCATGCTGACCTCCGCCCTGATCCTCGTCCCTCCTCAACCGGTGACGTCGACTGAACCCCACGAACCCCTCCTCCTCTATGTCGCTGCGACCACTCAGGTGGTCAGCGCGGCCATAGTGGTCGAGAGGCAAGAGGAAGGGCACGCCTTGCCCGCCCAGTGGCCAGTTTACTTCGTCAGTGAAGTGCTTTCGAAAACCAAGACCCGCTACCCGTAGGTGCAAAAGCTGCTCTACGCCATCGTCCTTACGCGTCGCAAGCTCCAGCATTACTTCCTCAGCCACCCGGTTACCGTGGTGTCTTCTTTCCCCTTGGGGGAAATCATCCAAAACTGGGAGGCTGCTGGAAGGATTGCTAAGAGGTCGGTCGAGCTCATGGGCGAGACCATCACCTACGCACCATGGAAGGCCATCAAATCTCAGGTGCTGGCAGATTTCATCACTGAGTGGACCGACACCTAGTCGCTGCCAGTTCAAATCCAAGCCGAGCTGTGGACAATGTACTTCGATGGGTCGCTCATGAGTATAGGAGCAGGCGCAGGCTTGCTCTTCATCTCACCCCTCGGAGTTCACATGCGCTATGTCATTTGCATCCACTTTGCCGCTTCTAATAACATTGCGGAGTACGAGGCTCTTGTCAACGGGTTGTGTATTGCCCTCAAACTCGGGGTCCGACGCCTTGACGTTCGAGGTGACTCGCAAATCATCGTCGACCAAGTGATGAAGGCCTCGTGCTACCATGATGCCAAGATGGAAGCCTACTGCAATGAAGTGTGCAAAATGGAAGACAAGTTCCATGGCCTCGAGCTCAATCATATTGGTCGATGCTACAATGAAGCTACGGATGAGCTTGCAAAGATCGCCTCAACTCAAGGTACTGTCCCTCCGGATGTATTCTCGAGAGACCTCTTCGAGCCCTCCGTTGGCTTGGGCTCAGGGGCTGGCACCACACCCTCGAAACTCGACCCCATGGCCTTAACCGAGGTTCCCTCGACCGAGGCTGAAGTCATGGTGATCGAGGGAACACCTCCTCCGCCGAGCCTACATCAGGATTGGTGAGTCCCTTTCCTCAACTGCCTCATTCGAGGGGAACTCCTGGAAGACCGGACCAAGGCTCGCCGGATCACGCGACGGGCCAAGTCCTACGTCATCTACGGTGATGGCAAAGAACTGTACAGGTGAAGCCCATTAGGTATCCTTCAGCGCTGCATCACTATCGAAGAAGGCAGGAGGCTCCTCGAGGACATACACTCGGGGGCTTGCGGCCACCACGCAGCGCCAAGGACCCTCGTCGGCAACGCCTTCTGACAGGGTTTCTACTGGCCAACCACCATTTCTGATGCCATCAACATTGTTCGCTCATGCAAGGGGTGTCAATGCTATGCCAAGTAGATGCACCTCCCAGCTCACGCCTTACAGATGATCCCCATCACCTGGCCATTTGCGGTCTGGGGGCTCGATATCATGGGGCCTCTCAAGAGGACAACCAAGGGGTACACGCACCTACTCATTGCTGTCGACAAGTTTACCAAGTGGATCGAGGCCCAGCCTATCGGCAACATCCGCTCCGAGCGGGCGGTTGAGTTCTTCACCGACATCATCCATCACTTCGGGGTCCCGAACGTCATCATCACTAACAACGGCACATAGTTCACTGGCAAGAAGTTCTTGGATTTCTGCGATCGCCATCACATCCATGTAAACTGGTCCGCGGTTGCTCATCCTCGAACTAATGGCCAGGTTGAGCACGCCAATGGCATGATTTTGTAGGGCCTCAAGCCGAGAATCTTCAACCGCCTTAACAAGCATGGAAAGAAATGGGCCGTGAAGCTGCCTTCGGTCTTGTGGAGCTTAAGGACAATACCTAGTTGAGCCACAGGGTTCACACCATTCTTCTTGGTTTATGTGTCCGAGGCCATCCTCCCTATTGATCTCGAGTATGGTTCCCCTCGACTAAAGGCCAACAATGAGAAACCAACGAAGAAGCCCTCGCAAACGCCATCGACCAGCTCGAGGAGGCTCGGGACATGACGCTGATTCACTCTGTGAGGTATCAGTAGAAACTTCGATGCTACCACGACAAGCACGTGCGCTCGAGGGACTTCCAAGTTGGAGACCTCGTTCTACGTCGACGACGAGCAACAAGGGGCGTCACAAGCTGACTCCACCATGGGAAGGCCCATACACCGTAGCTGAGGTGCTGAAGCCTAGAACATACACGCTAGCAAACAACAAGGGTGAAACCTTCACCAACGCATGGAACATCGAACAACTATGTCGTTTCTACCCCTAGGGCGCCAATGCCCTTGTACATTCTCGCATGTTTCGTACATTTTTACTTGATAAACATAAGAAGTACTTTTGATTATAAGTTCAAACTCATTATTGTACATGCAAGAGGTAGCCTCAACCCTGTCTCGCCAGAGTCAAGCCTCCCTCAGGGGCTAACGGGGGGGAACCCCCTAAGTTCCTAAAAATACGAATGATTTTCAAAATTCGAGCGTCTCCTTTTGCTTCACAACTAAGTAGAAAATGCCTCAAACTCCCTAAGGGTCCAGGGCTGTCGAGCCCAGGGCTCTCCTATGCCTCAGGGCTACGGTACCCCCACTCACTCCCCCTCGAGGGATATGAGCATGCGTCGAACACTTAGTCGAAAAGCAAAAGTCAGGTGATCAAAACTTGAGCGTTTCTTCTTTCCTACACCTCGATGCGCTTCATGACCAAGTAGAAAATGCCTCGAATTCCCTAAGGGTCAAGGGCTGTCGAGCTGAGAGCTCTCCTACGCATCAGGGCTATGGTACCTCCACTCATTCCCCCCTCGAGGGATACGAGCACGCGTCGAACACTTAGTCAAAAAAGAAAAATCTAGGCAAAAGAAAACAGAGAAGGCTTGAACTTAAAATATCCAAATGCATTACGATAGATGCATAAATGTTTTAAAGGCTCTCGAAGCCACACTGAATATAAGTTACAAAAACTAACTTATTTACATGGGCACCTTCGCCCAGTTTTGCCCTACAGGCCCGCTCCGCCGTCTCCATCGCCGCCCTCCTCGACGGTGCACCCTTGATCTTCGGGGGAGGACTTCATCCTCGAACAGCTTCGCCAGTGCTTTCCTCGGCCTTTTGGCATCCTAGATCAGCCCTTGGCATTGCTCCTCGTTCTCGGCATCGGTCTTTGAGATGTCGGGGACGAAGCCTTGGGCGACGACATCCATGTCAAAGACGAAGCCGGAGGAAACCACAGCCAGCGCCCGCTTCACGCCGGTGTGAAGTGCCCCCCGCACACGATCCCGAAGGATGGCGTCGAGGTGGTAGAGCTGGTCGACGAGCGCGGCCCCCGAGATATCTTCTCCAGCCTCCTCAACGGGCTCGACCTCCCAGGAGGTGCAGAGCCTATTGATGGCGACCTGGAACTACCGAGAAGCACCCCCTCCGCCACGAGGCTCTCCTGCAGTGCCTTGGCGGAGGCCTAAGTGGAAAGCAGCTCGATCTCAAGGCCTGAAAGACAAAACAAGAGTTAAACAAGTCGTACGGAAATAAAAAGGTCAAAGCTTACCAAGGAACTTACTGGCACAGCGGGTCTTGAGGGCGCTGCGGTCCTCTAGCACGGCATCGCGCTCCTCTTGAACTTCGTCTCGCTCCTGCTGGGCCTCCTTGAAAGCCCGGATCATGTCCATCTTCTCTTACTGGAGGGTCTCGAGGGCACCACCAGCCAAGATGATGGCTTGCTCCTTCTCTCGAAGGGTAGCTTTCATCGCCTTGAGCTTGGCCTCTAGGCTGTCGGCTCGACACTTCTCCTCCTTGACCAAGGCAGAGAGGGTGTCACACACCATGGAGACTTGAGCCAGATAGGCCTCGAGCAAGTAGATACGCTCCATGGAGCCTCGGGCCTCCTCCGTGAGCAGCTTAATGTGCTCTTGGGCGCGAGTGCCATCGCTCTTGGCCTTCTCTGCTTTGCCCTTGGCCGCGTCGACCTCCTCCTTGGCTCGCTGGAGCTCCTTCTTGACTTGGGCGGCTTCGCCTCGAGCTGCCTCGACGTCCTCCTTCACCCGGGCGGCCTCCTCCTTGGCCTTGGCAGCCTCCTCCTAGGCTTGCTTCATCTCCTCCTCGACCTCGGCTACCTTGCTCTACGCAGATCGGCCGGCCTCGAGTTGGCGAAGCACTTCCTCCTGGCTATTATGCATTTTGTGGAGGAAGTACGACTTGGAGTGGGAACTCGAGGGTTCCCTGTTTAGATCACAGGAAATCGAGGGTTAAGGCGATCCATAGGAAAAAGCCAAAAACCGCATGTGATCTAAACAGGGACTTACCATGAGACTCTGGTCGAGACCTCCAACGAGCTCGACGGCCAGCTCTAGGGAGTGCTGCAGCCATGCTCGGGACTGTTCCACATCCTCCCAGCACTTGACCTCCGCGGGGTCATCCATCATGATCCTGGGAGCATTGGAGTCACCGAGCTCCCGGAGCATGACACGCTCCTTGCCCCAATGTGGGAGGACCATCTTGACCTTGGTTCACGCCAAGGACTCGATCTTATCTGCCATGTCGCATGGGGCGCCATGGCGCTCCGCCAACTCGGCCGGGGTGGGGCACTCTGACGGGATGCTGGTATCTCCCAGCCTGGGGTCAGAGGTCGACCTCCTCAATAGGCCAGGAGCCCCCAACGTGATGACTACTCCAGCATGCGGGGGGGACCCTCTCCTTCCTTCTGATGTCAAAAAGCAGAAGGACTCTTGGCCACAGTCTCCTCCGGCCGCTTCGCTTGCGGACTAGAAATCACTGCCTCTTCCAACGGCGCGGTTGACGGTTGCGGTGGCTAGCTCGACAATGGCTCAGGTGCCTCTGAAGGTAGCAGAGGGGTCGAGGCCGTCGCTTCCCCCAACGCCGCGTTTTGTGGCGCCAACAGGTCCACCATCGACATGTCTCCTAGCAGGTTCGGTGCCGAGGTCTCCCCCTCGAGTTGTGCCCCCAGCGGGCGTGGAACCATGGACGCTTTCAACGCCGCTTCTTGCTCCATCAACAGCTCGTCGAGGGTGATCATGAACACCCATTATTTTGGGAGTCCCGAGGTCTCCTCCCCTCCGATGGCTTGGGCAGCTGCTGCACCGATAGGTACAACAACGTCGCGTCCCCCGGCGACGTCTGCTGCACCTGCTGACGCTGGGGCTGGCCCCCAGTTAGCTCCTCCTCTTCTTGCCGCTCCTGTGACTTCTTCTCCTCCTACTGTGTCCGCAGTAGCTCCTCTTCCTACAGGGCCTCCTGCTCCTGCTTTCGCAGGGCATCTAGCTCGTGTAGCCCCGTCGGCCATGGCTTCCGCTCTCCCATCAAGGGGGGAGGGGCGATGGCCTCCTTACCCTCGAAATCGATGAGGGCTACCTCCATTCCCCGCTCATGGCCCTCGGAAGCTCCCACCTTGAGCATGGAAATGGAGACCTCAGGTTGGCCCAGGTCAGGAGCTCCCGACGCTGTGGTTCCGCTCCTTGGCGTCGGGCCGAGCTCGGGGACCACGGATGTTGACATCAAGGGAGCGCTCCTTCCCTCCTGCATCTTCCCCGGCTTAGAGTCACCGCTCGTCACGGTCCCCAAGTCACTCGACCCTGCAGAGCAGAACCTGTCAGCCTACCACGAGCCATAGCCCCGAGGGCTAAGGATAGCCACTTTGCCTCCCACGGTGCCAAGGGCCTCGATGTCGCACCTGTGACCGAGGCCCTCATCTTCGTGGCCGCGTCCACCCTGAGCCACTTAGCTGGCACAAGGGTTGCCTCCTCGATATGGTGCTTTGGCCTGGATGGAAAGCAGGTTAGCAGAGAACTTAATGAACCACAGAATGGGGAAGCAATGAGAGGAAATTTAAATCGACAACACTTACCCGAAGGGGATAGAGGCCTTTCGGGTCCCCTAAGCCGCTGGCAGACCTCGAGGCCCCACCCAAAGCCGAGCTCTTCCCAGGGCTAGGGCTACTAGGGGCTGCCGGTGGGGTCGTCGTGCCTCCCTGCTCTGACGAGGTCTCCTGGGCGCGACTCTGCTCCACCCGCGCTGATGACCGGGACCGGTCTCCCGGGTTGAAGTGGGCGCGGTCCCGCCGTGAGTACGACGGGAGGAGGATGAACTCCCCCGAGTCGAGGGGTCGGCCGACCTTTTTCCTCGTAGGCGCTCCGAGGCCGACGACGCCGGCTGAGGGGCATGCTACTCCGACGCATCCTCCTACACCAGAAGACTGTCAGTACGGGAGGGACCAGACAGAAGGAGCTCGAGACGTCCTGTCACCCCTTCTACATCGACATCATCATCATCCTCGTCTCCCTCATCCTCTGAGGGAGAATCCTTCTACAGGAGCCCATCATGCCTCTGCTACGCACGGCGCTTCTCACGCTTTTTGCGCTCCCGGAGCTTCTTGTCCTTTTTCTTCTTCTCCTCATCCTTGCGCCTCTTTTCCTGCTGGGCATTGAAGTGTCTCACCTGATGATCAGGAGCATCCTACCTCATCGGGGGCCTTGATCGCCGGTAGTCAATTCCCCCTGCATGAAAGCACTCAGTCGCAAGGACAAGAGTAAGGAAAAAAGGGACAAAACATAAACGCGAAAGGCATGGGTCGAGGCACTCACCAGGTTGAGGTATCCCTCCTCCGGACGCATGGGGAGGCGGTTGATGTCCTCTACCCGGAACAAACCTGCAACCATCCCCTTCACCCGCGCGACGATCTCTTCGGCAGATATCTCCTCGTTGGACATCTAGCACCTCTCGAGCACCTCGGGTGCCACCGCAGGGAGCATCTCGTCCAACCATAGCAGGCGTTCCATCAAGGGGAGCACCTGTCGACTGTAGAAAGCTGAGACCACCACACCCGCCATCAGGCCCGCCTCTCAAAGGGCCCTCATCACGGCAGCGAGGGGTCAAAATCGACGTTGAAGATCCCCCGTCACACCATGCGGCCATTTGAATGGCTTCTCGGTGATGAGCCACCCGGTGTACGGTGGGAGGTAGCCTCCGTTATTGCGGAGGTAGAACCATTGCTCGTCCCACCGGGAGTGGTTGGAGATCAACCCGGTGGGGATGTACTCGCGTGACACCTCTGACTTGCCTGTCTTCAACGTGAAGTTGAGGCAGCCCGCTCTGACGATCTGCCTCACGCCTTGTCCCATCGGAGGGGCGAACCACTCTCCCTTGTAGAGATGGAGCCACAACTCCCAATGTGGCACCGTCCCTAAGTAGCCCTCACAGACGGCCACAAAGATGGCGGTGTTGGAGATGGCATTGGGGGAGAAGTATTGGAGCTCGACGCCATAGAAGTTTGTCAGCCCCCGCACAAACTTGCTCGGGGGCACTCCGAACCCATGCCAGTGGTACTTGAGGAAGCTCACCATGTAGCCCTTCGGTGGGTTTGGCTCCAGGTGGCTCCTCGGTGGCGCAATCCACTTTGGCCAAGTCAGATCGGTGACGGGGCAGAGAAGTCCTTCTCCCACCAGCTCGTTCAACCTCTGCTGCGTTATGGTCGACGAGCGCCAGGGTTTGGCAGGCTGGAGGATAGGGGCCATGGCAGCGGAGGCAGCACGAATCTGTATGGTGGACGCAGCGGCGGCGGCAACGATGCGAATGTCCTCGGCGGACGGGCGACAGGGAAGGTTCCCAATCATGATTTCTTGCTCTAAGTTCCTACCCTCGCGTACAGGAAAGCAGGAACTCAGGAGCACTAGTGGTGGTGAAGGCAGGATGGCAAAGGTAGGGGCGTATAGTGCCTGTCCCCCTTGGTTTTATACACTGGAGGGGCAACGGGCGGAATCCGATGGCAGAAAAAGGTAACTCCCCGCAATTAATGCGTTTACCTAATCGTTCCCCCTTGATTCTTGGCCCGGATACATGCGTCACTCCTCAGACAATTAGCCATTGCCCGGGCTCACCACGATCTCCACCATCGCACCGTTTAACCCTCCTCCTCAAAAGACGCATCTGACGATAAGAAAAATCAACGTTACTTACCGACGGATTCCTCCAGGAGAAGGTAAAGGGGCTCCGGCCCCACAACAAGCCTCGAGGGAGCGAACGCTGGCCCTCGACCAGGGTTTGACAGCCGCCCTCGAGCACCCGAGTCAGGGGTGACCCAGGGGGAGCCAACACGAGGCCCCACTCGAGAGCGAACTCTCGAGACCCCTTTGGACACATCCAAGGCAAAATGCTACAAACTTTTATGGAATCCCCCGAAGGGAGGCATCGAGCCGCCGAGACCTATCGAATGGAATCGTTATCCGTAGGTCCATGCATTTTGCCCTAATGAGACCGTGTCCGGGCCACCAGCCAACCTCTATCAAACGAGGAACGGGCTCTCACTTGGATTTTCCCATTACCAGCTCACTAAGAACTTCGAGGCTCGCCCTATCGAGGGTAGTCTGACGCTTCTCGCCTCACGTCCGATCAAAAGGACTCGTGAGATGAACACCGAGGCTGGCAATGCCCCAGCCGCATGAGGCTTGGGAGCTCAACTGTGCCCGGCACCCCTCAACGAAAGAGGGTCGAAAAGCCCCCGGGGGCTTGACGTTCTGACATACACCTCGGTAAAGCGCCACGACTCCAGTTTAGGTCCGTATCCGACTAGACGAGCGCCCCTTGACCAAAGACAAATAAAGCCCTAGACGGAGTCTTTTGACTCCTCTGAGGTCTCGGGGGCTACCCCCTCAGGGATGCTCACGCGACCCCATAGAAAAATCCGAGCGATACCTCGCTCCCGACTCCTGACCCCCTGCCCGAGTGCCAGCACTCGCGCAGGGGCTCGGGGACTACTATCAAGTACCTGGAAAAGGGGTACCCCAAACCCTAGATTAACCGGACTAATCCCCGAAATTAGCAATGCAAACCCTCCAACGACATCCCTCACTATCGCTCGAAAGCCCATAGGCTAAGGCATACTGGGCCGGCCCACAAATGGACGTCGACAGCCCAAAGCCCCAGCCTGCTCGATGGGCTACCACACGGACCAAGACTGCACGCTCGAGGGTACGATTCAGGCAACCCCTCGAGGACGGAACTTCGTCCAAGCGAACGGGCCAGCCTCGAAGACGGAACTTTGCCCAGCGAATGAGCTAACCCTCGTGGATGAAACTTTGCCCAAGCGAATGAGCCCGCCCTCGAGGATGGAACTTCACCTATGCAAATAGGTAGCCCTCGAGCATAGTATACCCCTCAGCTACCTACTCCTCGTACGGATCCAGGCGCATTCAATGCATTTTACCTGCTCCCGCCTAATCGTATGGTCACCATTATAGCAACAGTTGCGAGTATGGCAGTCGAATCCTGCTTTTACCGCCCATACCCCAGAATCCCACGGATCGTACCTCACTGTTACACCATACTGAGCACTGTGCCCCGTCTGGCACCCCCTCGAGATGCGTAAGTCAGCACATTCCCCGCATTTCCTAGGATTTGGCCTTATCCGATGGGCCTCGACCCCCTCGACTTGACCAAAGGCCTCGACCGTCGCCCCTCGGCTCCGTCACGCTGACCCTCGAGCGAGACTTCAACAACTCCGATCAACACTTCAACAACTTCCGATGCGATGGCTGCAGAACCTCCCATGCCGACGTACACCTCTACAGTGGCACCGACATGATCGTCATCACGTCATATGTCACCAACCACGTGAGCCCAAAAACATGTACTCCTGTGCCCCTCCTTCACCTATAAAAGGAGGCACCAGGACTTTAGCTAAGGGGATTGAGAGAGGTCGAGGGATGGAGAAATCCAGAGCATCATACGCTAAGGCTTTAGATCACAGAACAACACCGTGAGACAGTGTGAAGTAGAGAGCTAAGTGCCTAAAATGCTCAAGCTCAAGCTCACACTTCTCACACCCGCTTGTATTCACCCCTGTACTAGCACTTCAGTGCAAGATAACATGAGCTATCCCCCCGCTGGACGTAGGGCCTTCTTTGCCCGAACCAGGATAAATCATCGTGTCCTTCTTGCATCACCCACCGGATTAAGGGAGCACGCAATTATGAATTTACTCGTTGGTGTTGACCCCCGAGGTCGAAACACCGACAAGTGCCTCCACTTTTCCACAACCATAATGAGAGCTAGAAATTCTTTTTCATAGATGGACAGACCTGCGTGCTTCTCTCCTAGTGCTTTGCCCAAGTAGGCAATAGGTTACCCATGCTACATGAGGACTACTCCTATGCCATCTTGGCAGGCATCTGTTTCTACAGTAAAGGGCTCATTAATGTTGGGCAATGCTAAGACTGGAGTGGTTGTCATGGCGAGCTTAAGTTGCTCAAAAGCTGTCTGAGCAACAGTGTTCCACTGAAATTTTTCAGTCTAAGTATAGCAGTGAGGGGTTTAGCCAGCTGACCATATCCTTTCACAAACTTCCTGTAGTAGCCAGTTAATTCTAGGAAGGCTCTTAGTTCAGTCATTGATGTAGGAGCTGTCCATTTAGCATGTCAAATATCTTGCTTGGGCTGGTGGAAACTCCTTAAGCTGAGATAATGTGTCCAAGGTACTCCAAACTGTATTGACTAAAACTGCATTTGGATTCTTTCAGATAAAGCTGGTGCTTCCTCAATGTTTCAAACACCTGTTCCAAATGTTGGATATGATCTTCCCAAGATTTGCTGTAGATGAGAATGTCATCCAGGAAGACCAGCAAAAACTGTCTCAGAAAAGGTTGGAGTACTTCATTCATGACACATTGGAAAGTTGCAGGTGCATTGGTTAAACCAAATGGCATAACCTTGAATTGGTAGTGGACATGGTTTGTTTTGAAAGCAGTCTTATGCTCATCCTCTAACAATATCCTGAATTGATGATACCCTGATCTCATATCTAGTTTGCTGAATATTTTGGCCCCAGAAAGTTCATCCAGAATTTCCTCTATCACAGGCATAGGAAATCTATTCTTAATGGTGATATCATTCAGTTTTCTGTAATCTACACAAAGTCGCCATGAGCCATCCTTCTTTTGCACCCGTAAAATAGGAGAAGCATAGGGGCTATGGCTGTGGATTATCAGGCCTGCCTGAAGTAATTGTTGGACCTGCTGCTCAATCTCAGTTTTGTGGATGGGGGAGTAGTGATAGGGCCTAGAGTTGATAGGTGTAGAACCAGGGACAGTGGGTATTGCATGATCATAAGACCTTCTTGGTGGTAAAAGTTGGGGGTCTGTAAAGAATCCTTGTACACAACTAGGATGTGATGAAGTTGTTCTTGCTGTTCCATGGACTGAGAAGCAAATTACAGTTGATCTGGTTGTATACTGTCCACCATAACAAAAGCTGACTGACTTGTACACTTTGGTTGCTGATATGGAGGAGAGCTGGAATTCTGGGTGTTGTACCCCTTTGAGCTTGAGAGTCCTGCCCTCTTCTTTGAACTCAATTGTTTTGGTTTCCCAATCACAATTCATAGGGTTATGCCTAGTTGAAAGGATCGAATCGGCCTAGAGGGGGTGAATAGGCGATTTTGATAACCTGAAATTTTCAGCTCAAATGCGGAAGTTAAATGCCTACCGAAAGTAGGACCGGAAGTAGCACCGGTACTATCGGTAGTACAACACCAGTACTACCGATGCTAGATTTCCAGCACTTTCGGTACCCTACGAAGCCACTAAATCGAATGCGAAATCAGAGTATATGAGCTGTAAATTTAGATCCAAAGGTTACCACCCCTTTGCTGATGTTGATAATGAAAGCGTTGAAGTTCTTGAAGCTTTTCACCACACCAACTTGTAGATCGAGTCCTCCAACCTAAGAACTTTGGGGGTAGGGATGAAGAACACGAAGAACACAAGAACAAGGGTAGTCGATGCTACCACCACAGCAAGACACAAGATTTAATCCGAGGTTCGGCAATCCCCACGAAGGAGTTCCTACGTCCTCGTTGTTGAGTTCACCACGAAGGATTCCTCCCTCAAGCAACCACGAAGGCTAACTTGAGATATTCACTAAGAATCAAGGGTAATACAAACACTTCGGGGTGTCCCCACAAATGAATCAACACGGGCAACCACGAAGAACGCCTAGCCAGCTAGGGTTCCAAGAACCCAAGAGTAACAAACACAAATCAAGCCGGCAAGACGAGGAATCCAAGTGCTCAAGTCATAGATTGAAGTTCCCACACTCTAATCTCACGTCCCTAGCTCAAATCCTTGAGGGGATGAAGTTTGGGAGCAAGGGAGAAGAGAGAGCAGGTGAGCTTGTGCGTGGGAGAGGGCTTTTTTCAGTTGCAAGTCGGGTGAGTGAAGAGAATGAGCAAGAGAGAGAGAAAGGAGAGAGTGGAGAGGTATTTATAGTCTCATGTTCAGAACAACTACCAGTAGTACTGCCAGTACCACCGGTACTACCGGTTCCTCTCAAAAAGGACCGTTGCAGGTGTCAGATCGGGCAGAAAGAGTACTACCGGTACTACCGGTCCTAGGACCGGTACTACCGCTAGTTCAAAAGTGAACAGTAACTAGCCCTTTCGACTTTGGCTAAAAACATTTTATTTTTACTATCGGTACTACCGCTGCCAGGAGCGGTACTACCGCTAGTACATAAAACTACCAACTCGAAGATCTCGACTTTTAAAAAATAGGCCCGATACTTCCGGTATATAATTTTAATAAAAAGCGCTACTACCGGTGACCACCAGTACTACCGATGGTGAGACCGGTACTACCGGTAGTAGAAAAACTACTACAACTTTGTAAGCTCAATTTTTAGAGAAAAATAGCACGGATACTACCGGTTTAAAAAGCGTATAAGTCCAGTACTACCGGTAGGCCAGATTGGGTAAAGCAAAGGTCATTTCTAAGTGATGTGAGAGAAACGGTGACTCTCCAAACGCCCTAAATATAGACTTGAGCACTTTTAGACCTCGAATTACCAACCTTATTTGTATCCCTCTTGATAGTACGATGTTTCCTATGACTCAAGTAAATATAAAATGATAGGGTCCTCTTGAGTAGAAATGTCATCCATCCATATAAAATTTAGGGTGCTTGCATCACCAAATTTTTATCATTCAAATCTTTCAATGGACTAACACCTATGAATTCACTTGAACAAACTTGTTAGTCCCCAACTTGATTGTCATTAATTATCCAAAACCTTCGGGGGCGAATGCACTTACATACTCCCCCTTTTTGGTAATTGATGACAACCAACTTAGGCTTACAAAAAAAAGATGAAAGAATTAAAGCTTTTGAACCCCAAACTTTATGGAGAGCTCCCCCTAAATGTATGCATAGGATTTTGAATTTCAAATCTTGAATAAAGTCAAGATAACATACATTTAGAACAAGCTCCCCCTAAATTTTGCAATTCGTGGGGTGCCTAAAAGGATGTGTGTGACAAGAATAAACCGTGATGCTTATGACAAGATATATCACAAAGAGATAAATAAAAGAAAATGAATGATTATGCAAGAAGGAATATAAATTAAGACCAACATAACCATTCTAAAAATAACAAGCATCATCATGATATCAAATATAGGCCATCACAAAATGATATATCAAATAAGTATAAATGTTTAGCCTACAAGCATCCATCACACACAAAGTTCTAAGTTCACCACATAGTTCACCACAATGAAGAGAGATAAACATAACCAAATAAAAGGCTACCCTATTACATCAAAGTAAGCCTAACACTCCCCCTTTGACAGCAAGTGCCAAAAAGGGTAGGCCACGATAAAAAACTATGGGTAGAACATCACTGGAATGCCGAGAAGTCCTGATCATCATCATCATCATCACCAAGGTACTTCTCTTGCCATGAGGATCTGCAGAGGAAGACGGCAAGTATATAGGCGCAACACTGGTAGACCGGCGGGTGATATCGTCAGCTTCATCAAACAGCCCAAAACCAGAACCAGCGTAGCCTGCAAAAGTACCCTGATAGGATGAGTCCGGCTGAGAATAGAACTGAGGAGGCTGAGGAGGTGGCTCATAGGGCTGCTGCTGAGGGGGCTGCACAAACTGGTCATCATCAACATCATCATCTGCAAAGAAATCTGGAGGAGGATGAAGAGGAGCTGAGGGAGATAGACCAAGTTTGTCCTCAATACGACTAAGCCGCTGACTCGTATCTGCATGGCAAGCACACATGTAGGTCATGAACTTCTTGAATGCACCAACAATGCCGCCACGACCATGACCACGGCCACGTCCAGTGCCTGGGCTAGCAGAAGCTCCAGCTGAGGGATCCATAGAAGGGGCAGCATCCCGCTCAAGTCCAACAGGCTCCCCATGAGCCGGAGAAGCGTCAGCCGGAGGAGAACTAGCGGAAGAGGAAGAATCCGCCTTCTGCGTATGAGGACGCAAGTTTCGAATACTCCACCAAGCATGATGAGTATCAGGAGGATAGGAGCGATTAGTCACCTGCTTGATCACATGCATAAGGTAGGGAGCATAAGGAAGAAGCTTGTGAGGATCAATAGCTGCTTGGCCAATCTTAGCCCACATAAACTGAGAAATGCTGAAGCGCTTGTCCAAACCAAAGCAAACCAATATGGTGGGAGCATAACCTTGAATCTTAACTGAATCACTACCTTTGGGATCAAGAGTGTGCCTCAGAATATTATTTAGGACATAATAAAATGGCTTCAGCTTAGCATTGGAGCCAGTAGCATACTTGTCAGCAAGGTACATCTAAGCAGCAATGTAATCATCCCTGCCAACGGGGTTAGCATAATGAGTCCATAGGCTCCATGCATCTCGATCCACATGATCAAAGCCTAAGAGACGGGAGAACTGCTCATAAGAACACCTGTAGTGCTGACCATGGGACATCCAGTGTAAGACCTTGCGCTCCTCATCAATATACAGAGTGAACCAGAACTGATAAAGAATCTCAGTGTTCCAATCCTTCTGAAAAGTCACAAGCTGTAATAGGTTCCATTCTTCAAGCTTGGCCCTTAATGCATGCATGGCAGCCTGATCAGAGAGCTTGGGAGAGGTAAGGGAGTCAAGTTTCAAGGCCTTGTGCTCAAAAAGTTTACCATGTTTTCCACTATCCCAGCAAACAGACCAATAGTAGTCATGATGAAACAAAGTCCAAAACCTTTCCTCAACACCTGGAAATCTGACCCACTCATAGGGATTCTCCTCTCTTTGCTTTTTCAGAGCAGGCACATTGGAAGAATAATCAAAAAATAGCTGCTCGGGCTTGAGAGGATGACGAGGCCTAGGACGATGACCAGGGAATGGTGCAGGAGTCCTAGTTCACGTCATGTGAGTAAGCTGAGGAGGGGAAACATTGTACTGAGCATCCAACGCAAGCCCCTGCACATCCCTCACATCATGCAACTGAGCATAATTTACCATGGCATTGTGACGAGGAGGAGAGCTACCACGACCATAGCCTGCCGGGACAGCAGGCTCAACAGGCTCCTCACGGGGCTCCTCACGATGGCTGCCATAGGAGGACTCCCACGACTTTTCCCATGCCTTCGAGCACACTGACGGGCATCACGGTCCTCCTCCCCATCACCCAAACTTTGGGGACGAGGACGAGCATGGCGATTTGGATTCCGGCGCTCAGACATGCTGTAAGGGGCAAAACAAGACAGGGAACGTCTTAGACATGCTAGCAATGGATTGCAATATGGGAAGAATGAACACAGCGAGTAGACCGAGTCGGCGGGCTGCTAGCGGTACTACCGCTCGGGAGACCGGTAGTACCGGTCGAAGCCGCGCACGGCGCAACTCCACCCGGATCATCGAATCCACCATGAATATGTGCAAATGAAGCAACGGGATAGCATGTATACGCCATAAACAACAAGCACGTGGAGGGAAACGACCTAGAACAAAGTACATTGAGAGATCGGGAATGAACTCCATGATACCTTGTTTCTCACGAAGAAGAGGCCAATCCACGCGTGCAAGATGTCCCAGCGCCCACAAACACCTCCAATGTGATCTCCGAGGCTTGGGGAAGCTCTCCCTCAAAGGGATTGAGGAATGGCCGGAGGAGGAGGGAGATCGGGGAGGGGCGGCGGCGTCGGCCGGCGGCGCCACGAGCAGGAGGAGGGGGTAAGAATTTTTTTTTGTTTTTAACCAGCAGTACCCTTTTACCGCAGTCAATTTGGCTACCGGTAGTAGCGGTCGGCCGACCGGTACTACCGATGGGCAAGAGTCGCGCAAGATTTATTTTTAGTCGAACACTAAGCGTGGGGCGTGATTTTGAACGAGCGGTACTACCGATCGACCCAGCGGTACTACCGCTAGACCAAAAAATTGCCAGAAGAAGTACTCTCGACGGTGAATTTTATAAAGCACTAGAACACTCCCAAATATGACCAGATTTCATCAAATCAATACAAAGCAATGGTCATATTTGATATAGTGAAAATAGATTTTGAAATATCACTCAATATTTTGCAAATATTTGGCCAATTCTAAGCTCATCAAAGTATGCAAGATTTCATTCCACGTTACGAGAATCAACGATATTGAGCTCACGCCTTAAAGTACAAAATCTTGACTCATCTAGAGGCTTTGTGAAGATATCGGCTAACTGATTTTCAGTTCTCACATGTTGAATTGCGATATCTCCTTTGGCTTGGTGGTCTCTAAGAAAATGATGACGGATGTCTATGTGCTTTGTGCGAGAGTGGTTAATGGGATTATCGGCTAGCTTGATTGCACCCTCATTGTCACATAAGAGTGGAATCTTGGATAGGTTGCAACCAAAGTCTCTCAAGGTTTGCTTCATCCAAAGTAGTTGGGCACAACAAGAGCCTGCCGCCACATACTCGGCTTCAGCGGTGGATAGGGCAATGGAGTTTTGCTTCTTAGAACTCCAAGACACCAAAGACCTACCAAGAAATTGGCAAGTCCCGGATGTACTCTTCCTCTCTACCTTGCAACCGGCATAATCTGAATCGGAATAGCCAAATAGAGTGAAAGATGAGCCCTTAGGATACCATAAGCCAAGGTTAGGTGTGAGCACCAAATATCGAAAAATTCTCTTAACGGCCATGAGATGACATTCTTTCGGATTAGATTGAAATCTTGCACACAAGCACACACTAAGCATAATATCGGGTCTAGATGCACAAAGATAAAGCAATGATTCAATCATGGAGCGATATACCTTTTGATCAACGGCCTTACCATTTGTGTCAAGATCAAGATGTCCCGTAGTGGGCATTGGTGTGTTGATGGGCTTGGCCTTGTCCATGCCAAACTTCTTCAACATGTCATGGGTGTATTTGGTTTGGCAAATGAACGTCCCTTCCTTGAGTTGCTTGATTTGAAAACCAAGGAAGAAGGTCAATTCTCCCATCATGGACATCTCGAACTTTTTGGTCATAATCCTACTAAATTGCTCACAAAGCTCATCATTAGTACTACCAAATATTATGTCATCAACATATATTTGGCAAATAAAGATATCATTCCCAACTTTGTGAGTAAAAGAGTAGGGTCAGCTTTGCCTATCTCAAACCCTTGTTTGAGTAGAAATTTCTTGAGACAATCATACCAAGCTCTAGGGGCTTGCTTGAGCCCATAGAGTGCCTTGTGAAGCTTGTAGATGTGGTTAGGACAATGTGGATCTTCAAAACCTGGTGGTTGTTCAACATACACCACTTCGGAGAGGGGGCCATTGAGAAATGCACTTTTCACGTCCATTTGAAACAACTTGAAATCATGGTGAGCAGCAAAGGAAAGTAATATACGAATAGATTCAAGCCTAGCTACTGGTGCATAAGTTTCCCCAAAATCCAAACCTTCAATTTGGGTGTAACCTTGAGCAACCAACCGTGCCTTGTTCCTCGTAACCGCGCCATACTCATCTTCTTTGTTGCGGAAGACCCACTTGGTACCTATTACATTTTGCTTGGGCCTCTCCACCAAGGACCAGACTTCATTCCAAGTGAAGTTTTCCAACTCCTCTTGCATTGCCATCACCCAATCCTCATCCTTCAAGGCATCCTGCACCTTAAGAGGTAACATAGAGGAAACAAAAGAGTAATGCTCACAAAAAGATGCTAAACATGAACGAGTCATCACTCCTCCTTTTATACTTCCTATCACATTTTCAACGGGATGGTCCCGTTCAACGGTTTGGCGAACTCTTGGGTGAGGTGCTGTTGTTCTTCTTTGGATTTGCCCATCATCTTCACTATCATACTCTATGTTGTTTGGAGAAACACCATCAAGTGCTCCCCCTTGATCATCATCTTGATTGCTTTCTTCAACTTGTGGTGGATCTTGAATTGCTTGTTCTCTTGAGTCATGACCATCTCTTGATGTGGAGGCACCACCATGGGCATCGGTTGACCCATGATGTATGAGCGGGTCATGTTGGATTTGCACTTGTGCATCATCATCATCTTGTTCAACGGGCTTTACTTCACCGGTTGCAAGCTTCTTGATCACTTTATGAGAAGGCTCTTCTTTACCTACAATGTTCATATTGACTTGCTCTTTTTGAGAGCCGTCGGATTCATCAAAAGTCACGTCTACCGTTAATTCAATTAGACCGGTGGTCTTATTGAAAACACGATATCCATGTTCATTAGTACCATAACCAAGTAGGAAACCTTCATCAACCTTAGGTTCAAACTTAGAGCTTTTGGATTTCTTTCTAAGTATGAAACACTTGCATCCAAAAACTCTAAAATAATCAACCTTAGGCTTTTTACCGGTGAGTAGTTCATAGGCGGTTTTGTTCTTGATCTTGTGAAGATATAGAAGATTGATTGCATGACATGCCGTGTTGACCGCCTCCGCCCAATAATCCTTCTCCGGAGTCTTGTACTCATCCAACATTGCTCTTGCGGCCTCTATGAGCGTTCGGTTTTTCCTTTCCACTACCCCATTTTGTTGGGGAGTATAAGGGACCGAGAACTCATGCTTGATTCCTTCTTCATCAAGGAATGCTTCAATGTTGGTGTTCTTGAACTCCGTCCCGTTGTCACTTCTCACTCTCTTGATCTTCACGTCAAACTCATTTTGAGCTCTTCTTGCAAACTTCTTGAAGATCTCTTGGGTTTCACCTTTATCTCTCAAAAAGAATACCCAAGTGAAACGAGAAAAATCATCAATAATTACAAAACCATATTTGTTACCTCCAATGCTTATATAAGCATTGGGTCCAAAAAGATCCATGTGTAGCAACTCAAGTGGTCTTGAAGTTGACACGATGTTCTTTGCGGGATGTTTGGCTCCAACTTGCTTTCCCGCTTGACATGCACTGCAAATCCTATCTTTCTCAAAAGAAACATTTGTTAGTCCAAGAATGTGTCCACCTCTTTGAAGGTTGGCCAAGTTCCTCATCCCAACATGAGCTAGTCGGCGATGCCACAACCAACCCATGCTAGATTTTGCCACTAAACAAGTCTCGGACCCCACTCTACTAGATGTGAAATCAACTAGATAGAGCTTGCCCTTTAATTGACCCGTAAAGACAATAGAGGAATCCACCCTTTTAGAGACTTCCATACACTTATCCGTAAAGAGACAATTGTAACCCATCTCACAAAGTTGAGAGACGGACAACAAATTGAACCCCAATGAATCCACAAGTAATACATTTGAGATTGAGTTATCATTAGATATAGCAATTTTACCCAAACCAAGAATGTCTCCTTTACTATTATCACCAAATGTGATTCCTTCACCCTTGCTTTCACATGGTTGGAAAGAATCAAACATTGTCTTTGCTCCGGTCATATGATTGGTGCATCCACTATCTAGCACCCAACATGGTCCACTGGAAGCGTATACCTACAAAAAGGAGTTAAGCCTTTGTTTTAGGTACCCAATTAGAATTGGGTCCTAGGGGGTTAGACACATAAGATTTGGGCACCCAAACACTCCTCATGATTTGCTTTTTCTTGAGGGCACCCACATACTTTACAACAATTTTACTATCCTTATCCCAACAACATAGATAATCACACAAGTTGTTCCTTGAGATAGGCACATTTTGCATGGATGCCTTCACTTCCTTCTTCTTGATATTCTTGTTGTCGGAGGAAGTGATGGGAGAAACCTCAACATTGTTTATCTTGTTAATGAGATCAACAAGAGGCACACTCTTGTTGAACTTCACACAAGACACACCATTTATCATGTTTCTCCCATTGACCTTACCATTGTACCTATTGTAGCCGAGGCCATCCTTTATGTGTGGATGCCTAGGTGCCTTGTAGATTGTGGTTGGTTGCTTATCCTTGTTCTTGCAACCATTACCCACAACGGTCTTCAACCTAAGAATTTCTTTGTCCTTCTTCTTTAGCTCAACAAGGTTAGTAGCACAAGCATTTATATCAACATTATAGTATCTTTTACATTCTACACTTGTTGAAGCATTTGAGTCCTTAGAGGAAGTAGAAGTGCTCTTCCAAAGAGTGTCATAGTTTATCTCAAGTTCATGATATTTATTTGTCAAGCTTGTGAGGCTTTCTTGAGATATACTATAATCATTCTTTAGACTAGCCAAAGAGTCATTAATTGAGGACTGTTCCTTGGTTAAG
>CM041636.1:35624926-35652792 GCA_023333625.1 Bothriochloa decipiens | reverse complement strand
CATCAAACGGAGGTGGCTTTCCGGGATTGATCATTGGTATGTGGGGGTTGCTCTTGCTTGTGCTTTCATAGCTGTAGCTTGCTCTTGTGTAGCTCTTTGGTGTCTTGTCTCCATCTTCACCCTCATTTTTCTTCTCACTAGTTCCTTCTTGATTCTTCTTATCAATGATCTCTTTCATCTTGCTTAGTTGTTCTTGCATCTTGTTCATTTGCTCTTCTTGTTGCTTTTGCAGCGCTAAGGTGAGTTGAGCGGTGACTTGAGCGGTGATTTGCTCAACTAAATTCTTCGTTGCCTCCAGATCCATCTTGGCCAATGTTGTCCCTCACGCGGTGAAGCGTTGAGTTGAGGGACCTAGCTCTGATACCACTTGAAAGGATCTAATCGGCCTAGAGGGGGGTGAATAGGCGATTTTGATAACTTGAAATTTTCAGCCCAAATGCGGAAGTTAAATGCCTACCGGAAGTAGGACCAAAAGTAGCACCGGTATTACCGGTAGTACAACACTAGTACTACCGATGCTAGATTTCCAGCACTTCCGGTACCCTACAAAGCCACTAAATCGAATGCGAAATCAGAGTATATGAGCTGTAAATTTAGATCCAAAGGTTACCACCCCTTTGTTGATGTTGATAATGAAAGCGTTGAAGTTCTTGAAGCTTTTCACCGCACCAACTTGTAGATCGAGTCCTCCAACCTAAGAACTTTGGGGGTAGGGATGAAGAACACGAAGAACACAAGAACAAGGGTAGTCGATGCTACCACCACAGCAAGACACAAGATTTAATCCGAGGTTCAGCAATCCCCACGAAGGAGTTCCTATGTCCCCGTTGTTGAGTTCACCACGAAGGATTCCTCCCTCAAGCAACCACGAAGGCTAACTTGAGATATTCACTAAGAATCAAGGGTAATACAAACACTTCGGGGTGTCCTCACAAATGAATCAACACGGGCAACCACGAAGAACGCCTAGCCGGCTAGGGTTCCAAGAACCCAAGAGTAACAAACACAAATCAAGCCGGCAAGACGAGGAATCCAAGTGCTCAAGTCGTAGATTGAAGTTCCCACACTCTAATCTCATGTCCCTAGCTCAAATCCTTGAGGGGATGAAGTTTGGGAGCAAGGGAGAAGAGAGAGCAGGTGAGCTTGTGCGTGGGAGAGGGCTTTTTTCAGTTGCAAGTCGGGTGAGTGAAGAGAATGAGAAAGAGAGAGAGAAAGGAGAGAGTGGAGAGGTATTTATAGTCTCATGTTCAGAACAACTACCGGTAGTACTGCCAGTACCACCGGTACTACCGGTTCCTCTCAAAAAGGACCGTTGCAGGTGTCAGATCAGGCAGAAAGAGTACTACCAGTACTACCGGTCCTAGGAACGGTACTACCGCTAGTTCAAAAGTGAACAGTAACTAGTCCTTTCGACTTTGGCTAAAAACATTTTATTTTTACTACCGGTACTACCGCTGCCAGGAGCGGTACTACCGCTAGTACATAAAACTGCCAACTCGAAGATCTCGACTTTTGAAAAATTGGCCCGATACTTCCGGTATATAATTTTAATAAAAAGCGCTACTACCGGTGACCACTAGTACTACCGATGGTGAGACCAGTACTACCGGTAGTAGAAAAACTACTACAACTTTGCAAGCTCGATTTTTAGAGAAAAATAGCACGGATACTACCGGTTTAAAAAGCGTATAAGTCTAGTACTACCGGTAGGCCAGATTGGGTAAAGCAAAGGTCATTTCTAAGTGATGTGAGAGAAACGATGACTCTCCAAACACCCTAAATATAGACTTGAGCACTTTTAGACCTCGAATTACCAACCTTATTTGTATCCCTCTTGATAGTACGACGTTTCCTATGACTCAAGTAAATATAAAATGATAGGGTCCTCTTGAGTAGAAATGTCATCCATCCATATAAAATTTAGGGTGCTTGCATCACCAAATATTTATCATTCAAATCTTTCAATGGACTAACACCTGTGAATTCACTTGAACAAACTTGTTAGTCTCAAACTTGATTGTCATTAATTATCCAAAACCTTCGGGGGCGAATGCACTTACACTAGTTAACCAGTCTTAGCTAAGGATGGCATCATAAGGGTGCATGTCAAGAACAATCATATCTGTTTTGAAACTCTGACCTTGGCAATAGCACTGCAGTTGAGTGACCATTCTGTCTATTGTGATTGATTCCCCATTGGCTAGTGTGACCTTTCTTATAGGGATAGGCACTGTTGGTATTTGTGCCAATTGGACAAAACCTGAGCTAATAAAGCTATGTGTACTACCACTATCGAGCAATATCGGCATTACATTGTCTTTCACCCTGGCCTTTAACTTGATATAGTTGATGGTGTCTTTGCTAGACATGGCATTGATAGATAATTCTCCAAACTGTTTTAGAACCACATCTTTAGCAGCTAAGTCATTCAGCACCTCATTTGTTAATTCCCTATCCAAATCATTGATAGCCAATGCATTCAGCTAGGTTTCTATCTTTTGGAACAAATTTCAAGATGCCGTGGGACAAACTTCTCACCACAGTTGAAGCAGAGCCCATTGGCTCGTCTATAATCTCTGAGCTGCCTATCTTTCCACAAAGGAGAGGCTTGCTACTGTTGTTTGGTTTTAGGTTTTTGCTGGTTATACTGCCTGTTCTGATAGGTAGGTCTAACATATTTTGTTTTGGCTCTATCCAGAACTCTTTGCTGAATTTTAGCCAAAGTGGAAGCCTTCAATACTTTAGTAGGCATTTGAGCCTCTACAGGACCCGTAAGCTCTTCTTTGAGTCCTCTCATGTATTGTTGGGTAAACCACATTTCATGATAATGTGCATTGTGCATGGACACATTATATTGCGAAGCTTGGAATTGAGTTGTATATTCCTCCACAGAAGATGTTTTCCTGAGCTCACCTAGGTCATTGAGAGAGGACCTAAAGTCATCTGCACCAAATTGCTATTCAATTTCATGATAGAATTGAGTCCAACTGGTGAAGGTACTTTGCTGCTTGAAAGCTTGATGCCATTTCCCAGCATTCCCTTTCAAATGTAGTCTATCAGCTGTAATCCACATGCCCTCTGGCAACTTGTATAGAGAAAAATAGTCCCTGCAATTATCTAGCCAGACTTTTGGATCTTCATCATAGAAATTAGGAAATTCCATCTTAGGAACATGCTATTTAGGAAGAGGTTGGTCCTCAGTCTCCCTCTCCTTGACAATGTGGCTGATGAGGGGACCCTCATCCTTCCTCTGCCTAGACTGTTCAGCTGTGTATCTGAAGTCTGTCTTGATATTCTTGGAGGTTTTGGCCTTGTGTGTCTGCTTTTCATCAGCAAAGATGTTGTGAAAACCCTCTTGGTCAGGAAATAGTAAGGAATCCAGTTCTGCTTCATCAAAGGTAGGGTCTTGATCTAGATTAGCTTGGTGTCTAGTCTTGCTACTTGCTCCATTTGCTGCCATGTGATCTTGGAGATTGCTGAGCTGTTGGCCTCCACTTGCTTAGCAATCAGGTGCTGCTCTTGATTGTAGGCATCCATAGCCTGATCTCTAATATCCAGTTGTGCTTTCATCTCCTTCTGTACTGTGAGCACCTTATCAACACGCGAAAACATCAAATCAATGTTCTTCTAGAGGGCTTCCCACTGAGAACTTTCTTCTTCTGAGCGTTGTGTCATAGCATCAATGATGAGCTTTGTCTGTGGTGAGGGTTCTGCTTGCTTGTGGCATTTTGAAGCCAGCTGTGCTAGCAGGAGGTATGGCTAAGGCCTCCCCTGTTGATCTACCAAATGCACATGCTGTCGCTGAGTCTGCTTGTGTCGCCACAGGGAGACTAATCTCTGGTCACTAGGAATACATGCCACTGATGCCGCGCAACCCTGGTCCGTCTTCAATCGAGTAGTCAGAAGGATCTCTGGTCACCAGGAAGAACCGTGAACAGATGCTGTGCCCCCTGGTCCGGCGTTGATCTTGGAGCAATAAAGATCTCTAGTCACCAGTAATGTTACACGCACACAACGGCCGCGCGACACGGGTCCGTCGTCGATTTTGGACTCAATGAAGAGTAAAATTGCTAGCTTGATGGTGCCCGCGGTGCTCGGTGTTGCATATGCCGAGGATCGTCATGCTGACCTTCAAACACCTGAAGTGCACCCGAGGCGCCGCGCAGGGTGTGACAGAAGGGAGCGGCAGTGGTGGTTGGCGCGGTTGTGAGGATCCACGCGGACCTGTGGTGGTGGTGGTGGTGGCAGTGGTGGTGGTGGTAGTTGATGACGAGGTCGAGCGCTGCTCGTCACCCATCGGCCAAAGACGAGAGTTCTGATAACCAACTGTCACACCTGTGGTCCCGGCGGGGCAACAACGACGTGAGTGCACAACAATTCTGATGAACTCCGATGCCAGCGAGGCAAGCCCCCAGCCTTGGCATGTTCTATTACTTAGCAAATGTCTCAATGAATCCCTAATTACAGAACGAAGGAACTTATGTGTTTTGGTTACAACAACGGCCTCAGGCCCACATGTCAATGACTTAAAGGAAAACGTAAATGGATAACTACGCTTGCTTGTTTTGAAAATGCCTTCTCCTCCAGGCACTACTCTTGTAGTCCATCGCGCGTTATAGGCTGGCGGATTTGGCGCTCTCACAATGGCGGCGGCCAGGCCCAGAGGCAACGCGACCGGCCCGGGACGTGCGAGCTTATGGCGGGTAGGAGAAAGAGAGGGGGTGGGGGAGACGGGGAGGTAGGAGAGGAGGTGGCAGGTGCGGGCATCGGCGGCGTGGAAGGAGAAGGGAGGGGTGCGCCGCTGGGGAGGGGTGGGGGTGTGTCGGGCGCTCCACGGAGGAGGAAGGAGGAGTGCAGTGTGAGGAGAGGATGACAGAGCAAAACCCTAAGTCATGCTTTTATACATGTTGCGCCTATCGGACCTCATTTGGGGCCTTTTTGGCCATGATGATTAACCATGGCGATTTCGGTGGATTTTTTTAAAAATAAATAAAAACCTTGTATGAAAATATATTTTATATATGTATTCAAATTTAAAATATATTTATATAATAATTTTGAAATTACTCCATGAATTTTGATTATTAATTTATATATATATGCATAGTTTCTTAATTAAAACCTTTTCATCTGAGGTCAGTTAGTTTTGGTCAACTTTTCATTTGATAAAGTTTAAATGGTTCATTTGACCAAGTTCTGTAACACTTTCTCAAATGATAAAATGAACTATGTATTACATGTAGATCTTGATGAGTTGTACAATCTTGATATTCAAAATGTTTTCATTTGTGATCATTTAGTGGCTCAATGACCAAGTTTGACCAAGTTGTAACACCCTAAAATCTGCATGGTTTTAAAATAGCCAAATTGATTTAATTATGCAATTTTGGGAGCATTTAACCTAGGAGAAATAATCAATTATAGACAAGAAGCATCCTTGTGCATTCATGCTGGTGCATTCTTTCTGTTGTGATGTTTGGATTTGACAAATCTGAAAATGAATTCAAAAGGATTTGAAAACCTCTTTTGAAAAGCTATTCAAATAAAAGAAAAGACTTTTCTTTTCCCTCCCCCTCTTTTCCTTCTTTTTGGCCCGGACGGCCCTGCCAGCCTACATCCTCTCCTCTTCTATTGGGCCGCAAGGCCATGACCCAGCTAAGCAAGCAGGCCGCCTACCTCCCTCTCTCTATCCGACTGATGGCCAGGACCCGGATGTCGGCGTCATCCCCTTCCTCGTGTCTTCCCTGACTGGGACTCTATCCCGAGTCCGCGGCCTCCCCGCCTCGCGCCTTGGCGTGCGACCCTCGCAGCCCCGCCTAGATAAATAGGTAGCGCCGCGCACCGCCTCACCCTCGCCCGAACCCTGGCGCCTTGCCGCCTCACCCTCGCCCGAACCCTCGCGCCGCGCCGCCTCACCCTCGCCCGAACCCTCATGCCGCTGCAAAACCGTAGCCACCACCGTTCAACTCGAGATCACGACTCGACGCTGCATCGTCTGCATCGACAAGTCGCCGAGTGCCTCATCGCCTCTATGAACTTGCCGAGATCAATTTCTTCCTTTTTCATGCACTGGTTTGATCTCCGTGTGCCATCAGACCTTGCAGGAGCTCCATTGCCATCGTCGCAAGCTGTCCGTCGTCCACAGCTCATCCCCGATCCTATCATCATCTCTGGTGAGTTCTCCTCGAGCTCTACTATCGTTTGGTACTGGTTCCGTGTCAAACCGTGGCCTCTAGGGCCAGTTTCCATGAGCGCCGGCGAGCCAACAATCTTGCTTTAACACATATACATATATTGTTAACAGAATTTCACTTGTACCTCTAGTGTTCACGTTTTTGCAGGTTATTCAATGGAAACAAGTGAAAATACACAACACAAATAGGAAAGCGCAAAAACAGAATACGAATTCAGGAAATGCGCAACCAAGAATGACAAAGGAGCCCCCTTCATTCCAAACCTAGGCCTAAATCATAACCACAGGGGCGGTCCAGGCTCAGAAAGGAACCGACCACGCGAAGGCGGTGGCCAGCAGGACCCACCAGGGGACCGACCGCCCCCAGGGGTGGCCGTCCCCTAGGTAGGTCTTCCCAGGCCCAGCTTCCTCAGGCGGTTCATAGGCGGTTCCCCCACGTGGGTTTCACCTCCTTCCATATTTATTGACCCAAAACTGACCAAGTGGAGCTATAAATAGAGGGTGCTCCTCCATTCTCAAGGCACACACCACCATTTGGAGCCGCTCACCTCACATTCCTCACTTATATTCTTTAGCATAGTTTAGTAGTTGAGCAAGGCAAAGCTATCAAGGATAGCTTATCTCCTTGGAGGAAGATAGAACACCTTTGGTATGAATACAATTCAGTTTTCCTCCGTGAGCAAGTTCTTATCTTATTTATATAGCAATGCATATGAATTAGAGTATAATCTTGTTCATGTTATGATCATGATATATGAACTAGCATATAGTTTATGTGTCATGTCCTTGATATGTTCATCTTTGTTCTTCATCGTTCATCAAGTTAGTATGATTATAGGAAGAACTAGGGATGAGGTGATGGTTCGTCGTGCCATCATGGTTGCTTAAAACCTAGCATGTGAATCCGTAGGGTTGGTGAAACATCCTCAATTTTCCACGAAGGGAAAATACACAGAATGACGAATAATATAATAGTTCGAAGCTCAAACCATCACATTATCCAGCAATAGTTGATACAGAAATCCATACATCGAATAAAAGAGTACAAGAAGGGATTTCATAAATAGTACACTGCCACACTGGCGGGAATCATCAGAGTAGCAGCATCAGGAATAGCTGCAGTAGGCGGAAGCAACAACAAATCTCCAAAAGAAGCCTGAGCGTAGGAACGAGACGTCTTCTCCTCATCGGTGAAGTCCCACCCTATGCTTTGCTTTTGTTATGTAGTATTTTGGTGGATGCAAAGGATATAATCAAAGAGACCTATAAATGGTTGTGGTTTCCTATGAAAGTGATGACCAAATTTATATATATATAGTTCATCTAGTTTTAACCCATCTCATCCACACATCTTTCGCATCCCATCATCACACACATCTCACCCTCTCATACTCAGTCGACAGGTCCAACTCCCTCTCGGAGCCTGTCTTAGCTGCTCACAACCAGAAAGGGTAACACCAGGGGGAAGAAGAGAAGGATTCATCTCACTACTCCAGAGAAGCGTAGGTCGAGGGAAGGGACAAACCGAGGCCACAGAGTATATATAGATTCAAAACTCTATAGAGCGTGTACTCCCGTAACCACAAGATCATCATCATCGGCGGTGCCCCGCCTAAGCTGATTCTGGCTGCATTCTAACCGGTGTGATGCCACCCTACGACTCAATACTGGGACATCCTGGATAGGTACCACTGGCACACTGAGACTATGAGACATAGTACCAGGCCCCGAGGTCACTATGTTGTCTAACGAGGGTATGGGACCCAATGCCCGTACCTCCTGGCACTATCTGCTAACAACCTAGTAATAGTGGCACTGTCCTAGCTAGTCAGACATCCGTCCCCCATACAGGGGTGAGCGGTGAGCACGTAGGTCCTAAGGTTCCGGTTCTCAAGAGATATTAGGTCCTAGGGGGATCAGACAGGATTATCTTCTCTTAGGGACTATAATAGTCCGTGCTACAAAAGCACCTCCTACCCGGGGCCTTGCTCCACGAAGGCTCTCGTCCTCGGGATCACCACATACCTCACAATGTATCCGCCACAGATACCTCACATAGGGATGCCCAGAACACACCCCTCGGCAAGACTCGCCCTCAAGGCTCATCGTGGAATCCTGTCCGATTGACTCAAACCCTCACCACACACCCAAGACACACGTAGCACTCTCCCCGAGTAAAGTGGCACCACGTGCCTTAATCATGCACCATACCATACTCTCCACCACGCATCACATCACAAATATAAGCGTAGTAGAAGTAAAGCGTCATAAGTAAATAAGCATGCGTCTAGCCTATCAGCGGGTGTGCAGGAGTAAGGTTGCAACAAGGTAAGGCTCATCAAGCAATTCTACCATGCAACCTATCATCAGGTGATAATTCATAAAAATAAAGCACTTGCAACTAGTAAATTTTCCATGCGTAATAGGATCTACGAGGTTGGGTGGGACGTGGCACCTCCGTAGTCGTCACCGAGCTCCTCCTCATAGTCGGGGTCGTCCTCCTCAAGCGGCTCCTCCTCTAAAACAAAATGTAATAGTCACGTTAGCGACTTCTATAGAGTTAACACAAAGAACCAATGAAATTCAATAACTCCAAATGCAATCATACATAAGCCTATGACATAGAGCTCATTTTTATGAAAATTTGGACACTTGTTTCATATTTTTTGGAGTTCGTACGAATAAGTTATGAATTTTTGAAGTTTAATATATTTTCTGAAAAAGAAAAAAGGGCTGGATAATTCTGGGTGTGACACGTGGCATGATCTGGTTGGTTCATGTGGCACTGTGGGTCCAGCAGTGGTGCCGCAGGGCTGACGTCATGCTGATGTCAGCGTGGGTCCGGTAGCTCAGTCACTGACTGGTGGGGCCGACTTGTTTGGTCACTGACAGGTGGGACCGAGGTCCACCGTCAACATTGACCGGTCAACGGTCAACGCCGACCGAGCCAGGTCTGGGCCTGCGCGGGCCTGGGCAGGGCCGGATCTAGGCCGGGTTGGGCCGGCCCGGCCCGGACATGTATCAGCATTCTGGATAGGCCATGTGGCTCACTGGGCCGATAACGGGCCTGGTCTACGGTCTCTGTCTGCGTGGACTTGGTCCATGGTGGATCGGAGAGAGAAAGGCTAGGTGGCGTGCTGCTGTTGGTCCAGCATGGGCACTGCGGTGGACCGGGTGCACAGTGTGGGGGAAAAATTCCCCCCTCTGCTTCCACGCGCGACGGCCGGCTCGGCCGGGCCTCGCCGGCGACGGGCGGTGTGGTGGTTCCGGCCGGCCCTGCTAGCTAGGTCGACGGCTAAGGCAGCGCCTGGCTTCGGTAAATGCGGCTGCAGAGTCGCGGCGGCCTAGTGGCGCTCCAGTTGGGCGGCATGCGTGCCGTGGCGGCGTCGGGTGGTAGAGGCACGGCAGCGGGGCGATGGGGCGCGCGGGAAGCAGCTCTGGAGTGGTACGGCTCCGCAGGACTGGGGCGAGCGAGGCGTGGGTCCCAAATTGATGGAGGTTCTAGACATCAATAATTATCAAGAATACATAGAGAATCAACTACAGTACGTGTCACAGTTGAATAAAAAAGTATTTAAGCAAAGGAAAAAGCCTGTAAGTCTTAGAAAATAATGGTTTTTTGTCTAATTCCGGTATATAGTGCTCTAAATCGGAAAATGATTTTATACGCACACCTGAAAAAGAATCATCCAATTCGGAGTTCATACGAGTGAGATAAACTGCATCTAGATTCTGGCCGCACATTTAAAAGTGAAAAACTATTATTCATGATGAACATGACGAACGTGCGGAGGGAAAAGGCCAGGCCACCTAGGCTACCATAGTGCGGGCCTGCCTTTTAGCCCAACATATTTTCTAGATATACGAAAATTTGATTGATCAGAACAAAATCGATGTTGTGGCATAGTGTTTGGGAAACATGCAAGTATGCATGAGGTTTCGTGTTCAAAGCCGGCTTATCTTTTTTTTATAATTTTCCGTAATATTGTTACTTCTCTGACAAGTTATAATACAAATAAATGTTAGATTCAAAGCACAAGAAGTGCTATATTTTTTTTTTGCCACTAGAAGTGCTATAGCTTAGTGGTAACTCACCTTTGCCTGGTTCTTTTATTGTTTTTATACATTTTGCCACGGTCAAGTGCATGTGGCGCCACGCGAAATTTGAACCGCGGGCAGACTTGAGCGTCGCGGGAGACTGCCTGAGGTTTTTTATTTGCATGACTTAATAACCAATTAAAAATATTTGGATGCACGAAATTTTATCTATTTCCAGTAATGCCTTTATTACCCAATGGTATGACTACTTATCATGACTCGTAGGTCACGAGTTGGGTTGTTGGTACATTTTTTTTGTTTTTCAAAATTTAAAAGTTAGTAGACAAAGAAATAATTTATAAAAAATAAAATTTTGATGGACCAATAGTCTACTGTGTATGTATTCATGAGGCCGCTTCATATACGCCTAATGCAACACTATAGAAGATTATTACAACACCAAGAAACTGTGACAATAAGAATATTCTATTGCATGCATTCAGGATTTTTATTGCAATAACTAGCTAGCAATTGCAACATCACTAAAGATTATTGCAACACAGAACAACAGTAGCAATAACATAAAGTAATTGCAACGAAAATAAATACTAATGCAACTCCAAGGTACCATAACAATAGTGCCAATTAATTGCAACACAATTCTAAATTTGTTGCAGTAGCACATGTCTATCGCAACGACTAACAAAACATAATGCCACACATTTAGTTCGTTGCATTATAGGCATATATTGCAACTATTTTACCGAAACGTTGCAATACGACCCCCTAAGGCAACCAAATTAGTGGTGTTGTAACCATGTGGTGTGGCATTAGAGGTGAATCCTTGTAGTGGCGGCGGCGGCGGCTGCGGGTCGGCGTTGACGGCGGTGGAGCTCCGACGGGGCGCCAAATTGGCCTCCATCTATCCCCTCCTCCTACCGTTCAGAGCAGCTGGGAGCTCCAGGGGTCTAAGGCGCAGCTATCGGGGATCCGCGGGGAGCGCGCGGCGATAGACGCCATGGCGGTGCTCCGACGGCCGGGAACCATGGCGACCAAGGGCGGCAAAGTGGCGCGCCCTCACTGTGGTCCATGCCAGGCTCGATGGAGTTGCCAAAGATGCGTTCGGAGCTAAGCGTGGAGTTAATGATGAGAACGACGGTAAGGAGGGTGGGAATGTGGTGGTGAACGGCGGCGGCCATGGAGGTCGGTGCTCACCTCGGGTGGCGGCTGGCGTCGAGGCAGTGGCGTGTAGGGCGGCTGCAGCAGCTTGGGCGAGAACAAGCAGAGCACGCGGTTCACTCGGTGTAGCCAAGCAGCGGCTTTGTGTCCACCTCTGGCGGCTCGAGCGGCGACGACAGCGAGTGACTCCGGTCCGGCTCCTGCTCCTCCCCGCCTCCTTCCTCTCCTTCTCCACCTCTCTTCACAGCAGCAGTGCAAGCGCGGTTGGGAAGGCGACGCGATGGGGGTAAACCCTAACGGCGCCGAGTTCCACCTTTTATAGCCGGCCGGAGGCCATGGGGAAAAGGACGGATGGCGGAGATGGGGCGAACCCCATCAGGCGGCTATGCATGGCTCCGACTAGGGTTAGGGTTCGGAGTGGTGCTGGCGGGAGAACAGACGGTATCGCGGGACGGTCACGGGGGCGAGCGGACGGCGGAGGCACTCCGTTCCATTTTTGGAACGACGGACGCGATGGGCGAGCGGCCAGAAGTAGTTGCTGATAGGTGGGGCCCACCTGTCAGCTAGCAGGGCGAGCAGCGGCCACGGGCGCACGGCGTGCGGGTGAGTGGCTGGCGCTGGCAAGCCCTTGCTGGGCAGCGTGCGGGCGTGGGTCAGGCCGGCGCCTTGCTGGGCCGTCTCGGCTGGTTGGGCGACGGCGATGTGCGGCGAGCAGGCGGCCTGGCCGGGCGGCTGGCAGGCCGTGCGAGCGCCTTGCTGGGCCGCGGCGCTGGCGAGGCCGGCAGGCTAAGCTGGGCTGCCTTGCTTCTTTGGGCTACATTGCCTTTTTCTTTTTCTTTCTATTTTCTATTCCCTTTTCCATTTCTTTTCCAATGATTAAACTATATATGCCATGATCATGTTAGTATAAGATGTTAGTGATCAAGACATACACCTAGTGGTTCAACTAGGGTCTCATGGTGATGTTGGATCCATGCCCATGGTTAGTAGACATATATATATGCATGTGATAAAAAGGTTATTGATTTTATTAGCAATACATAAAATCAATAAGAGGCAAATCAAACCATATGATTAAAATGCAATTGCTCCAACTAACATCGGTGCTACTTGTGCAACTTATTGGGTGTTTTCCTACATGACACTCACCAACAATGGGATACTTTAGAAAATTTTTTGTCGGTTGTGATTTTTGGTGTTTGGGATTTTTAGGGTTGTTACAGTTGGGGTCCTGGGGGTTAGGAGTTGTTTCAAAATACACGGACGTGGTGCTCAGGTATGTGGAGATCGGCGGATATGTCGGTACTCCATGAATAGAGAGGTAGGTGGGCAGGAAGTGACAGCCCTGTTCATCCCTTGCATTCCCCCATGTTCGGGTATCACGTAGGAGTTCGTAATGTCTTTAACGGCTGGCAATCCAGCTAGGGGGATCTCCCTGTCATCCCAGACTTAGTCATGATGCTAGACATACTGGTTAGATGTTGATTTACTATTCTTTGCATAGTTGTATATGCATGATTAATGCCTACTCACTTAGTTTATTGTTTCTTTTACCTTTTATCCTTGAGGTTGGCTCAGATGTGTGTGTCCACTATCTTATGAACTTGATTTACCCCTGTGTACGCTATGCCTACCTATGCACAATAAGTAATCATATTTATACCAAAGCTAGATGCATTCACCCTGCCCTCCTTCAAGAAATTATAAATTTGACACCCTAGAATACTCCCAGGTTGAAATGTTGCAATGATAGTTCTGTGCGCTTGCAGATTTATTGTAATTTCTTACTGAGCTATCATGATTGATGTACCTAAATACAATTACCTAAGGAATGGAATTCTTGTTGCACCCCACGGCGCCATGCTACAGGATTTCATTCGTCAGTAATGACGATTAGGAAGGACAATCAGGCACTTCTAACTATTATAACTGGAACTACAATACCTTAGCCTACGTCGTTAAGGGCCAAGAGTTACTCTTCTGAAGGGATGATAGTTAGAAATGCCAACAAGCATTTTTTACGCTGTAGTCGGGGATGGACTTTTAGTCTATCTTTTATAACGACATTAAGAAATGCCAACACTTTTGAGAAAGTGTTAGTAAACACTTGTCACATGTTTAAATATGCAGGATTTGACTTGGTCAAACTTAGTCAAGTGAGACACCAAATAACCTCAAATGAAAAACTTTTGAATACCATGTTTATAGAACTCATCAAGATCTGTATTTGATACATAGGTCATTTTTGCATTTGAGAAAGTGTTAGTAAACATTAGTCACAAAATCATGAATCTCACACAGACTTTATGAAACTACATGTGGCTTTTGTGGATTTAGAACTGCACTTTTGCTAATGCTTTGTCACATGCAAAAATGGCCTATGTATCAAATGTAAATATTGATGAGTGTACCAATCATGGTATTCATTAATTTTTAAGTTGGGACCATCTAGGGTTTCAAAAACAGGTTTTGAGCTGTGAAAATTTCAAAATTTAAAATTTGAACCATTCAAACCTTGTCAAATGAAAAGTCAACAAAAACAACTTATGTAGATCTTGATGAGTTTAGTAAACTTGGTATTCATGACTTTTCTAGCCAAAGCATTTTAGGGCTTTAAAAATTGCATTCTAGGTGTCATTTTTTTAAAATTCAAGATTTGACTTGTGTAACACCCTAAAATCTGCATGGTTTTAAAATAGCCAAATTGATTTAATTATGCAATTTTGGGAGCATTAAACCTAGGAGAAATAATAATTTTTATACAAGTAAAATCAATTATAGACAAGAAGCATCCTTGTGCATTAATGCTGGTGCATTATTTCTGTTGTGATGTTTGGATTTGTCTAAATTTGAAAATGAATTCAAAAGGATTTGAAAACCTCTTTTGAAAAGCTATTTAAATAAAAGAAAAGACTTTTCTTTTCCCTCCCCCTCCATTCCTTCTTTCTGGCCCGGACAGCCCAGCTGGCCTGCTCCCTCTCCTCCTCTCCTCTTGGGCCGTAAGGCCATGGCCCAGCTAAGCAAGAAGGCCGCCTACCTCCCTCTCTCTATCTGACTGACGACCAGGGCCCGCATGTCGGCGTCATCCCCTTCCTTGCATCGTCCCCGACTGGGACTCTGTCCCGAGTCCACGGCCTCCCCGCCTCGCGGCTTGGCGTGCGACCCATGCAGCCCCGCCTCCATAAATAGGTAGCGCCGCGTGCCACCTCACCCTTGCCTGAACACAGCGCCGCCTCCACTCGAGCTCCAGCCACCGCCGCAAAACACTAGCTGTCGCTGTTCAACTCGAGCTCGCGACTTGAAGCCTCATCGTCTGCATCGACAAGTCGCCGAGTACCACATTGCCTCTATGAACTCACCAAGATCAATTTCTTCCTTTTTCATGCACTATTTTGATCTCTGTGTGCCGTCGGACCTTGCAGGAGCTCCATTGCCGCCGTCGCAAGTCGTCCACCGACAACTCGTCCCCGATCCTATCATCGTCTCTGGTGAGTTCTCCTCGAGCTCTGCTGTCGTTTGGTACTGGTTCCGTGTCAAACTATGGCCTCTAGGGCCAGTTTCCATGAGCACCGGCGAGCCAACCTCGCCGCTGGCCATGTCCAGTGCCACGCCGATTTTCTTCCCCGGCAAGGTCATCACCCGATCTAATCTGAGCCGTCAACTCTTGATCTAACGGCTCAAACCTAAACATACCCTTTTGCTTAGCAACTTTACAGAAAACCCCTCTGGTTTCTTTGTATTTAATTAAGAGTCCCTACTAGATGGAAAATCCTGATTTTTGATTTATTTTAATTCTAAAAATAGTTTTGTATATTTATAGTTTTGCCATTGACTTCAAAAGCTCATAACTTCTTCGTTTTAACTCTGATTTGATCCGTTCAAGTTATGTTAGATTCATAATTTCATAATCTACATATTGGTACCACTGTTAGATCTATTTACAGATATTTAAATTTGAGGTTAGATTTAAACTATTCTTTTACAATAGGAAATTTTGTAAAATTCATAACTTTCTCATTATAGCTCCGATTTTGGTGATTGTAGCAATGTGTAGATTTTGGTGATTGTAGCAATGTGTAGATCAGTTTTATAAACTTTTTCTTATACTGTTTTGTTGATATGGTATACTGTTCTAGTTGAATCTATTTGTTTGCTCGTGTATGATTTCTCGATGCTTGTGTGTTGCTGATTGTTGATCGAGCTTAGAGAGTGAGCCGTTTGTTGGAAAACAAGAGTACTTCAACAACCAGGCTCAACAGGTTCATCAGGAGAGCTTTGATCAAGGCAAGTATAGTTGGGACCATCCTTGTTACCTACTCACTATACACACTAAAATCATATGCATGTGTCTATTTGCTATCCTATTAAGATTATCTAGCTTTGATCACCTGTTTACCTTGATAACTGGGGATGTTGCATATGGGTAGTTTATGCTAGTGCTTTATAACCATGATCTTGTAACTTGATTAAGGACTATGCAACTAATGAAAAGATGGTTTTCAATAAGATCCAAACTATAAGTATCCATTCTCGAGATTGAGCTGCTTACTCAAAGAACTTCGGATATGCCTTTCTCAAATCATCTTCTCTTTCCCAAGTTGCCTCAGCTTCAGAATACTAATTCCACTGAACCTTGCACATCTTAATAATTCTACTCCTTGTGACCCATTCCGCTGTCTCCAAAATCTTAACCGGATATGCCTCATAAGTAAGATCATCCTTCACTGTAAGCTTCTCTATAGGTATTTGCTCTGCTTCCGTCATGCATAAAAGCGTATGCAGTGGTCGGTGTATAACTAAGAGATATCAAGGTTCTCCTAATTCTATCGTCCAATCCTATGGGTCTGGTCCTAGGGTCAAGCAAGGCTCTGATACCAACTGAAACATCCTCAATTTTTCACGAAGGGAAAATACACAGAATGACAAATAATATAATAGTTCGAAGCTCAAACCATCACATTATCTAGCAATAGTTGATACAGAAATCCATACATCGAATAAAAGAGTACAATTAGAAGGGATAACATAAATAGTACACCGCCACACTGGCGGGAATCATCAGAGTAGCAGCATCTGGAACAGCTGCAGTAGGCGGAAGCAACAACAAATCTCCAAAAGAAACCTGAGCGTAGGAACGAGACATCTACTCCTCATCGGTGAAGTCGTAGTCAAGTTTACCTGCCAAATAATTTTTAGTATGATTTATACTGGCCACTCGTCTCACCTTATGCTTTGCTTTTGCTATGTAGTATTTTAGTGGATGCAAAGGATATAATCAAAGAGACCTATAAATGGCTGTGGTTTCCTATTAAAGTGGTGACCAAAATTATATATAGTTCATCAAGTTTTAATCCATCTCATCCAGACATCTTTCCCATCCCATCATCACACATATCTCACCCTCTCGCACTCAGTTGACAGGTCCAACTCCCTCTCGGAGCCTATCTCAGCAGCTCACAGCTGGAAAGGTAACACCAGGGGAAGAAGAGAAGGACTCGTCTCACTACTCCCGAGAAGCGTAGGTCGAGGGAAGGGCCAAACCCAGGCCGCGGAGTATATATAGAGTTAAAACTCTGCAGAGCGTGTACTCCCGTAACCACAAGATCACCATCATCGGCGGTGCCCCACCTTAGCTGATTTTGGCTGCTTTTTAACCGTTATGATGCCACCCTACCACTCAGTACTGGGACATCTCGGATAGGTACCACTGGCACACTGAGACTGTGAGACAAAGTACCGGGCCCCCGAGGTCACTATGTTGTCTAAGGAGGGTGTGGGTCCTAATGGACCGGGTGCACAGTGTGGGGGAAAAATTCCCCCCCCCCCCCTCTGCTTCCACGCGCGATCATCGGCTCAGCCCGGGTCGTGCTTCCGACCGGCCCTGCTAGCTAGGTCGACGGCTAAGGTGGCACCTGGCTATGGTAAATGCGGCTGTGGGGTCGGCGCTTCCTAGTAGCACATTGATTGGGCGGCATGCGTGCCGCGGCGGCGTCGGGTGGCAGAGGCACGGCAGCGGGGCGATGGGGCGCGCGGGAAGTGACTCTGGAGTGCGTGCGGCTTCGCTAGACTGGGGCCAGCGAGGCGCTGGTCCCAAATTGACCAAGGTCCTATGATGACAACAAGAGCACCACGGTGGCGACGGGTCAGCGTTGACAGCTATCAAGGTCAGCGTCGGAGCAGGTGGGAGCTCCAAGGGTCTAAGGCACAGCTATCAGGGCTCGGCGGGGTGCACACGGTGATAGACGCCACGGCGGTGCTCCAACAGCCGGGAACCATGGCGACCAAGGGCAACAAAGTGGCGCGTCCTCACTGTGGTCTGTGCCGAGCTCCATGGATTTGCCAAAGACGCATTCTAGGAGATGGCAGAGCTAAGCATGGAGTTAATGATGAGAATGGCGGTAAGGAAGGTGGGAACGTGACGGTGAACGGCGGTGGCCATGGAGGTCGGTGCTCACCTCGGGTGGCGGCTGGCGTCGAGGCAGTGGCGTGTTGGGGCGACTACAGCAGCTTTGGGGAGAAGAAGCAGAGTGCGGGGTTCGCTCGGTGTAGCTGAGCAGCGGCTCGAGCGGCGACGGCGGCGAGCGGCTCCGGTCCAGCTCCTGCTCCTCCCCGCCTCCTTCCTCTCCTTCTCCACCTCTGTTCACAGCAGCAGCAGAAGCGCGATTGGGAAGGTGGCATGATGGGGTAAACCCTAACGGCGCCGAGATCCACCTTTTATAGCCGGCCGACGGCCATGGAGAAAAGGGTGGACGGCAGAGATGGGGCGAAGCCCATCGGGCGGCTGTGCGCGGCTCTGATTAGGGTTAGGGTTCGGAGTGGCGCTGGCAGGAGAACGGACGGTGTCACGGGGCGGTCACGGGTGCGAGCAGACGGCGGAGGCGCTCCGTTCTATTTCTGGAACGACAGACGTGACGGGGGAGCGGCCAGAAGTAGCTACGGACAGGTGGGGCCCACCTGTCAGTGAGCGAGGCGAGCAGCGATCGTGGGCACGCGACATGCGGGTGAGCAGCCAACGCTGGTAGGCCCTTGCTGGGCTGCGTGCGGGCACAGGTCAGGTCGGCGCCTTACTGGGCCGTCTCGGGCAGCTGGGCCACGGCGATGTGCGATGAGCGGGCGGCTTGGCCGGGCGGCTGGCAGGCCGTGCAGGCGCCTTGCTGGGCCGTGGCGCTGGCGACGCTGGCAGGCCGAGCTGGGCTGCCTTGCTGCTTTGGGCTACATTGCCTTTTTCTTTTTCTTTCTATTTTCTATTCCCTTTTCCATTTCTTTTCCAAGTATTAAACTATATATGCCATGATCATGTTAGTATAAGATGTTAGTGATCAAGATATACACCTAGTGGTTCTCCTAGGGTCTCATGGTGATGTTGGATCCATGCCCATGGTTTGTAGACATTTATATATGCATGTGATAAAAAAGGTTATTGATTTTATTAGCAATACATAAAATCAATAAGAGGCAAATCAAACCTTGTGATTAAAATACAATTGCTCCAACTAACATCGATGCTACTTGTGCAACTTATTGGGTGTTTTACTACATGATACTCACCAACAATGGGATACTTTAGAAAAAATTTTATCGGTTGTGATTTTTGGTGTTTGGGATTTTTAGGGTTGTTACAGTCCTACCCCCTTATGAGAATCTCGTCCTCGATGTTTAAAAGTGCAACTTACTCTTCAAACAAGTAGGGGTAGAGCCTCCTCATTTCTGATTCCTTCTCCCAAGTTGCTTCTCGTTCTGTGTGATTGCTCCACTGAATCTTTAATATTGGTGTGCTGGTGTTTCTGGTTTCTTTGGTGGCTCTGTCTAGAATGCGGAAGGGGTGCTCTCTATACTCTAAGGTGTCCTGAATATCAAGTGCCTCTGTGGGTATTGGTTGCTCTGGCAGCTTTAGACACTTGCGCAACTATGACACATGGAATACTGGGTGTACACCTGCTAGTTGCTCGGGCAACTCTACTTTGTAGGCAAGCTTGCCAACTCTAGCACAGATTCTGTATGGTCCCACATACCTTGGTGCTAGCTTCCCTTTCACATGGAATCTAATGGTCCCTCGAAGCGGGGAGACCTTGAGATAGACATAGTCCTCGACTTCAAACTTGAGGTCTCTACATCTCTTATCAGCATAGCCCTTCTAATGGCTCTGGTCAATCCTCAAATTCTCTCGCACTTGGGTGACTCCTTCGGCCTCCTTAATGGTGGCAGGGCCAAAGAATGGTCTTTCACCTACTTCGGACCACATCAGGGGTGTTCTGCATGGTCTTCCATACATAGCCTCGAATGGTGACATCCTGAGACTAGCCTGGTAACTGTTGTTGTAGGAGAACTTTGCAAAGGGCAAACTCTTCTCCTAATCATTTCCATATTTCAGAACACAAGCTGGGAGCATATCTTCAAGGATCTGGTTCACTCTCTCTGTCTGACCATCCGTCTGAGGGTGGTAAGCGGTACTACAATCCTATTGACTTGTTCAGGGCCTTCTAGAACTTGGACGTATACTGCGGCCCATGATCAGATATTATGCTCTTAGGGGCTCCATGCAGCTTGAGAATGTTCTCAACATACAAATCTGCTAGCTGGCTAACTCAGGCATCATTCTTGATGGCTAGGAAGTGAGCTACCTTAGTCAAGCAATCGACTACCACCCATATAGCATCATGGCCCTTCGAGGTTCGAGGCAAACCCATAATGAAGTCCATAGAAATGCTATCCCATTTCCATTTAGGTATATCAAGTGGCTTCAGCAGTCCTACAGGTCTCTTGTGCTCAGCTTTGATGCGTTTACAAATGTCGCATCTAGCAACATGTCCTGCGATATCTAACTTCATGTTCTTCCACCAGAATTTCCTCTTCAAATCTGCATACATCTTGGTACTGCCTGGGTGGATACATTACTTGGAGTCATGTCCTTCTGATAGGATCTCACTGCGGATAGCTGGGTCTACAGGCACACCAATTCTGTCCTTGTACCAATAGGTACCTTGCTCATCTTCACTGAACTCTAGGCACTTGCCTTGCGTCAGGAGCTTGTGTATCTCCCAAATCTCTAGGCAATGGCGCTAGGCTTCATGGATCCTATCCATGAGGGTGTACTGTACACGAAGCTCATTTAACAGGCCATGGGGTATCACCTCCATCTGTAACTCATCAATGCCCTCTTGCAACTCCTTGGGCAAGGTGGTGGTAAACAGAGCATGACAATGGCTTTTGCGGCTAAGAGCATCAGCGACCACATTGGCCTTCCCAGGGTGATATAGAATCTCCATGTTGTAGTCATTAATCAACTCAAGCCAACGATGCTGTCTCATGTTCATATTTTCCTGGGTGAAAAGTACTTTAAGCTCTTGTGATCGGTGTAGATTTCACACTTGTTCCCAATCAGGTAGTGCCTCCAAATCTTCAATGCATGGATCATAGCTACAAGCTCAAGATCATGGGTGGGGTAATGCTGTTCGTGCTCTTTAAGCTGATGGAAAGCATAGGCAATGACTTTCCCATTCTGCATCAGAACACAACCGAGCCCATGGCGAGATGCATCACAATAGACCATAAAGTCCTGGTGGATATCGGGCAAGGCAAGAACAGGCGTTGTGGTGAGCTTCTCCTTCAGGGTTTGGAAACTCTATTTGCATTGGGGCGTCCATTCAAACTCATTGGTCTTGTTCAGGAGGTTGGTCATGAGGCGAGCTATCTTGGAAAAGTTCTCGATGAATCGGCGATAATAACCAGCCCATCCCAAGAACCTTCTCACATTGGTCACATTTTGTGGCTGCTCCATCCCTTCACTGTCTCAATCTTGGATGGATCAATAGCTACTCCGTCAGCATTGAGTACATGGCCTAGGAAAGTGACCTCTTCAAGCCAGAACTCACACTTGCTGACTTGGTATAGAGCTGATGCTTTCTTAACTTCTCCAACACTATCCTCAGATGTTGTTCATGCGCCTCAATGGTGGCAGAATAGACAAGAATGTCATCAATGAAGACCACCATGAACTTATCCAGCTCCTGCATGAACACTTTATTCATCGTGTTCATAAAATAAGCCGGTGCATTCATAAGACCGAAGGACATGACGGCGTACTCATACTGCCCATATCTGGTGACAAATGCTGTCTTGGGAATGTCCTCTTCTCTGATCTTCATCTGATGGTAGCCTGATCTGAGGTCAATCATGGAGAAGTACTTGGCATTGTGCAGATGGTCTAGCAGGTCATCTATCCTCGGCAGGGGGTACTTGTTCTTGATGGTCACGACATTCAGGTTCCTATAATCAATGCACATCCTCTACGTACCATCCTTCTTCTTAACAAATAGAACAGGAGATCCCTAGGGCAAGGCACTGGGCCTAATTAACCCTTTCTCAGATAGCTCCTCAAGCTATTTCTTAAGCTCCCTAAGCTCGTCAACTACCATACGGTAGGGTCGCTTAGAAATAGGACTCGTCCTAGGCAATAGGTTGATCACAAACTCAACATATCTGTCTGGTGGCATCCCTGGTAGCTCTTCAGGAAAGACATCAGGGTACTCATGAACTACGGACACTTCCTCAAGTGACTTCTCTTCAAGGGCACACAGCATGGAAACATCTGTCCCTTTGTTTGGCTCACATCTGATCTGGCGACCACTTGGATGGGTTATATCCACAAATCTAGGTGAGCAAGATATCACTCCCTTGTTCTGGGTTAACCAATCCATCCCTAGAATGATGTGTAGGCCTTCGAAGGGTAGCAACGTGTTGGCCTTCGAAGGGTAGCAAGGTAAGATCAGCTAGAAAGGTAAGACCCTCGATCATGATACTCACTCCCTTACATCTTTTGGTACAACAAATGTTGCCCAAAGGTGAACTGGTGTATAAGGATTCTTTTCATGGAGTGACAGGTATATGGTGCTCTCATGCAAACTTGGTGGATATATAAGAACATGTAGCTCCTGAATCAAACAACACGGATGCCTTAACTCCATGCACTAAAAACATACCGTACACCACGTCGAGAGCACTCTGGGCAGCCCCTGCTGTCAGGTTGGCGAGGCGGCCACAAGGTGCTCCAGTTGGCACCTGCTTGTACGGGGTACCCAGGTTCTGCCTGGTGGAAGCTGGTGTAGCAGGTGCAGCCTTGTTCGGGCACTCGGTTGCCTTGTGAACTGGCTGGCCACAAGCGAAGCAAGTGTAGGTCGCACCACCTGTGGGGGGTTGGCACGGCAGCCTTCCACATGCTACCTCCTAGTGCGGCATGAGCGTACACTTGGTGGTCCTAAGCAGGGTGGGGGTAGTTGGTGTGCATACCACCGCCTCGGCTCAAACCGTGTGCAGCTCCCTGGGCGAAGCGAGAGTGGGGAGGCTGAGACGCCTCACCACACAACCTCCGTGGGGCAGGTGCATGGGAGGTGCCCTCAGCACGGCACTTCTTGGTCTTGCCAAGCGCCTCCTTCTCCACGAAAACCTCATCGCAGTCGTTTTCAATCTCCATGCACCTGTCGATCAAGTCACGCATGGTGTGGCTCTTCATGCCTGAGAGGGAGAACCTGATGCAGCTAGACAAGCCCTTGCAGTAGATGTACATCTTCTCCTTCTCAGAGTTCATCACTGAGGCGGGTGCATAGTGTAGCAGGTTGGTGAAGCAAGTCGTGTACTCATGCACCTTGTCAGTTCCCATGATAATGTTGCGGAACTCGATCTCCTTCTTCTCCAGGGCACCCTCGCGAATGAAGAACGCATGGAACTCCTCCACAAACTCGTTCCAGGAGATGTTGGCAGGGTCATGGTGGGTCTCACAGAGACTGTCCTACCAAGATCATCTTGCATCACCAAGCTGGTGAGTGGCCAGGCCAACACACTCCTCGTCAGTGCAAGTGGTCAAGTCCAGCTTCTTCTCCATCTCCCTCAGCCAGTCATCAGTAGTGATGGGGTCAGTGCTGGCGCCATCGAACGTAGGGGGCCTCAGCTTGAGAAAGAACTCTAGCTTCATGTAGTAGTCATCACGCGACTCCCAGTGGCAGTGGTTCAGCACGTTCTCAGGTAAGACATGAAGAAGCTTGGTCAGCTGAGCCATCACATCAGCCAAAAGTGGTGGAGGTGGTGGTGGCAGAGCTCCTCCCCTAGCAGCACCCTCTGGCTCAACAATAGGGGGTGGTCCTCCTCCAGCCACACCTCCTGCAAGCTGCTCAATAGGTGGTGGTCCTCAAGCCGCTCCTCCAGCAGCTGGTTCTAGATCAGCAACCGGCGATGGTGGGGGGTGAGCAGGCTTTGGGGTGGCAGCACGGGGTGGCTCCTCAAAGTTGAGGGGTATGTGACCAATGCGTCCATGACCACGACCCTAACCACGATAGTGTCCACGGCCCCTGGTGGGCACAGGTGAAGGGGAGCAGTTGTTCAGGTGGTTGGAACGACGAGTGGACATCCTGCTTAATATAAATCTCAGATTAGGGCACATGTGCATGTGATATAACTTGATACTAATGATGTAATAATTAAAATAGCTTAATGATTTAAAAGCATTTAAATCTATCCAACACTCATACAGAGAAGCATGAAGATCCATAAAGATACGATAAAATCCGAATCATCCATTACATCAAGTGGGAACATGGCGATATCTCTAGCAGCTACACTAGGAGACTCGCAAGAAACGTACTACACGTAGGTAGTTCTAGAAAAGGGGTGGACAAACTACTCAACAACATGGTGAGTCTGGTCATTCGGCCACACAAGGCCCATCATCTCCTGATCCTACACTATGCTAAATCATCCCTAGGGACTGGTCCAAACTGTAAGCTGTGGGGGGAATACCGATGCCAGAAGCTTGGATCTACTCGTCAGTCATCCGAAGGCGAGAGACGTAAGGACAGGCCTCCTCGAGCTGAGGGGTGGACACTGACTATCCGCTGAGTCCTGTGGTATATCACCCACTCAAGTTGAGGCGAGATTGCCCCAGCTCAAACATCTCAACTCTGGCCTTCTTACGGGCTCGCAAGGGAAGCTCGCCCTGCAATTCCTCATACTCTCTGACTCTCTTGCGATCTAGCCTCTTCCAAGCCTCCATGGTGAGTTTGAGCTTGTCCATGAGGTATGCTGTCTTGTGGACATAGTTGATCAAGTGTCCCTAGTTGTAGCCAGCAACAGTGTACTCTAGCAGCAACTTATCATGTTGAGCCTTACACTGCTCGTGGAGTTTGTCCAAGTAGGCGGCATCCTTACTCTGCTTCTGGAAACCCTTCGCAATGTCTTTGTTCTTCTCAGCTATGGCAGTCTCAAGCTCCCAGACCTTTCTGTTGAGTTGGCTGTCATGGAGCTGAAGCTTCTCCATTTCATTCGTCAGCCTTGCGATCTGGTCCTAGTGAGTGTGCTCCTTGCATGCTAACTCACGCTCTAGGTCCACAATCTTCTGCTTCCATGCTGCCTCCTTGCTCTCTGATTCACGGATTCTCTCATCAACCTCCATCAGGTAGTTGCGGTCATGACGTCCCTTTCGCTCCAGCTCGGCAATGTACATTTCCTAGCACTGCAGGTACATCACAGAGGTGCGGTGGCAAGGGTTGGGGCCAACTCTGATATTCTATTCGGTATAGGTGATCTCCTCCCAAGTACCCTGCTGAACGTCGAGGGCACGAGGAAGCAAACGAAAGCGAGACTCCTTCAGGTAGTCAGCCCCGTTGCGTAGCATAGTGCGAAGTGCTTGGCGCGAAATGGTTTGAACACACATGCTTGTGTTGTTGTCAAAGGAGAAGTCAGTGAAGGCAGCAACTCCAGGCAGGTTCATGCTTGCAGGCACATTGATGTGGACTGCCTTGTAGCCCTCGATGCCTCCTCCAAGGGCGGGCTTGCCGCGGCAAAGGTACTCGACATTCTCCACGAGAACACCAAGCTCGGTGAGAATCTCACGAAGCACGTGAGCGTAGCCTTCATACTCTGTTCTGTCAAGTCTGTAATCAACGATGTCCATCGGTGGCAACGGACCAAGCGGCAAGTTGGGATCCATCTGCAGGTTGACATGAGAATGGAATTAGAAAAGTTGCAGAGGTTGGTAAGCCATGCATAAAAACGTATGCAGTGGTCGGTGTATAACCGAGAGATATCAAGGTTCTCCTAATTCTATCATCCAATCCTATGGGTCTCGTCCTAGGGTCAAGCAAGGCTCTGATACCAACTGAAACATCCTAATTTTTCATGAAGGGAAAATACATAAAATGGCGAATAATATAATAGTTCAAAGCTCAAACATAACATTATCCAGCAATAGTTGATACAGAAATCCATACATCGAATAAAAGAGTATAATTAGAAGGGATTACATAAATAGTACGCTGCCACACTGGCGGGAATCATCAGAGTAGTAGCATCTGGAACAGCTGCTGTAGGTGAAAGAAACAATAAATCTTCAAAAGAAGCCTGAGCGTAGGAACGAGACGTCTACTCCTCATCGGTGAAGTCATAGTTGGGTTCACCTGCCAAATAATTTTCAGTACGGTTTATACTGGCCACTCGTCCCACCCTATGCTTTACTTTTGCTATGTAGTATTTTGGTGGATGCAAAGGATATAATCAAAGAGACCTATAAATGGTTGTGGTTTCCTATGAAAGTGATGACCAAATTTATATATATATATATAGTTCATCTAGTTTTAACCCATCTCATCCACATATCTTTCACATCCCATCATCACACACATCTCACCCTCTCGTACTCAGTCGATTGGTCCAACTCCCTCTCAGAGCCTGTCTCAGCGGCTCATAGCCAGAAAGGGTAACACCAGGGGAAAGAAGAGAAGGACTCATCTCATTACTCCCGAGAAGCATAGGTCGAGGGAAGGGACAAACCGAGGCCGTGGAGTATATATAGATTTAAAACTCTGCAGAGCGTGTACTCCCATAACCACAAGATCACCATCATCGGCGGTGCCCCGCCTAAGCTGATTCCGGCTGCTTTCTAACCGGTGCGATGCCACCCTACCACTCAGTACTGGGACATCCGGATAGGTACCACCGGCACACTAAGACTATGAGAAATAGTACCGGGCCCCGAGATCACTATGTTGTCTAACGAGGGTGTGGGTCCCAATACCCGTACCTTCCGACACTATCTGCTAACAACCTAGTAGTAGTGGCACCGTCCTAGCTAGTCAGACATCCGTCCCCCCATACAGGGGCGAGCGATGAGCATGTAGGTCCCAAGGTTCTGGTTCTCAAGAGATATCAGGTCCTAGGGGGATCAGACAGGATTATCTTCTCTTACGGACTATAATAGTCCGTGCTACAACAGCACCTCCTACCTGGGGCCTCGCTCCACGAAGGCTCTCGTCCTCGGGATCATCATATACCTTACAATATATCCGCCATAGATACCTCACATAGGGACGCCCAGAACACACCCCCAGGCAAGACTCGCCCTCAAGGCTCATCATGGAATCCTATCCGATCGACTCAAACCCTCACCACACACCCAAGACACACGTAGCACTCTCCCCGAGTAAAGTGGCACCACGTGCCTTAATCATATACCATACCATAATCTCCACCACGCATCACATCACAGATATAAGCGTAGTAGAAGTAAAGCATCATAAGTAAATAAGCATGCGTCTAGCCTATCAGCGGGTGTGCAGGAGTAAGGTTGCGACAAGGTTAGGCTCATCAAGCAATTCTACCATGCAACCTATCATCAGGTGATAATTCATAAAAATAAAGCACTTGCAACTAGTAAATTTTCCATGCGTAATAGGATCTACGAGGTTGGGTGGGACGTGGCACCTGCATAGTCATCACCGAGCTCCTCCTCATAGTTAGGGTCATCCTCCTCAAGCGGCTCCTCCTCTAAAACAAAACGTAATAGTCGCATTAGTGACTTCTATAGAGTTAATACAAAGAACCAATGAAATCCAATAACTCCAAACGCAATCATACATAAGCCTATGATGTAAAGCTCATTTTTATGAAAATTTGGGCACTTGGTTCATATTTTTCGAAGTTCGTATGAATAAGTTACGAATTTTCAAAGTTTAATCTATTTTCTGAAAAAGAAAAGGGCCGAATAATTCTAGGTGTGACACGTGGCATGATCTGGTTGGTCCTTGTGGCACTGCGGGTCCAGCAGTGGTGGCACAGGGCTGACGTCATGCTGACATCAGCGTGGGTCCGGTAGCTCAGTCACTGACAGGTGGGGCCGACTTGTCTGGTCACTGACAGGTGAGACCGGGGTCCACGGTCAACGCCGACCGGGCCTGGTCTGGGCCTCGGCGGGCCTGGGCAGGGCCGGATCTGGGCCGGCCCGGCCTGGACACGTATCAGCATTCTGGATAGGCCATGTGGCTCACTAGGCCGATAACGGGCCTGGTCTACGGTGTCTGTCTGTGTGGACTTAGTCCATGGTGGACCGGAGAGAGAAAGGCTAGGTGGTGTGCTGCTGTTGGTCTAGCATGGGCACTGCGGTGGACCGGGTGCACAGTGTGGGGGAAAAATT